>CM039131.1:3058522-3366022 GCA_022036555.1 Microstegium vimineum
TGCAACTCTTTTTGAGTGCTTTGATCTTGATCATTACTTGATTGAAGTAGTAATTCGTAGTGTAGGCGTGGTGCCTAGGCTTGGTTTACTCATGTTTGTCCCCTGATTTTCTAGACAATGGTAGCTCGCGTAGGTGACTCTTATAGCTACGTTGATTCCTCTGTAGTTTGTTTCCTGTAATAGGTTATGCAGGCATATAGGTGCTTGGTAGGAGAGAACTCTGTTTTCTGCTCTTATTTAAGTCATCGCCCTTAAAAATCATAAAAGATAAAGCTTACCCAGTGACTAGAATTAGATAGTCCTTGGTTATTTCTCCTCTCATCGATAATTATCTATACTTGGTTGTGAAACGGGTTAAGTTTATAGACTTAGTGTTCCTCATACACCATTCCTTTGGGTTCGATATTTAAAACTAGGTTATCTCGGTGAAGTGCTACATCGGTGTTTATCTGTGCGCTTGTGGATAATTAACTTACTCGTGTGCATCTAAGAAATACCAACAACTATCATCCTCAAACGGATGGTCAAACTTAAAGAACTAATCAGATATTAGAAGATATGTTGAGAGCTTGTGCATTGTAGTATGGTACTAGTTGGGATCAGAGTTTTCCTTATGTAGAGTTCTCATACAACAACAGTTATCAGCAAAGCATCAAGCTGACACCATATGAGGCTTTGTATGGTTGTAAGTGCAGGACACCCTTGTTTTGGAATTAAACAGGTGAGACACAAGTGTTTGGGTCAGATGTTCTTAGAGATGTTGAGGATCATGTGAGAGTGATCCGGGAAAGCTTGAGAATAGCATAGTCGGTACAAAAGAGTTATGCTGATAATAGAAGAAGAGACTTGTCTTTTAATATTGGTGATCATGTCTATCTGAAAGTATCACCAATGCAAAGTTTGAAAAGGTTTAGCATGAAAGGTAAGCTAGCACCAAGGTATGTTGGGCCGTTTAAATTTTTAGCCAGACATGGTGAAATTGCTTATCAGTTAGCACTGCCTGAGAATTTATCTGGAGTTCATGATGTGTTTCATGTGTCTCAACTTAAGAAGTGTTTGCGAGTACCAGAAGAGAAAATACCTTTAGATGATCTTAATGTTGCTGATGATTTGACTTATGAAGGGTATCCAATTAAGATTCTTGAAACAGAAGAAAGAGTAACCAAGAGCAGAATCATTAAGATGTGTAAGGTTCAGTGGAATCGGTACTCAGAGGTAGTGGCAACATGGGAAAGAGAAGATGATCTGAGAAAGTCATACCCGTAGTTGTTTGAGTAAGCCAGCTAATCTCGAGGACGAGATTCTTTTAAGGGGGGTAGATTTGTAACAATCCAAAAATTGCATTGTTTTTAAAAGTATTAAAGTGATTTAATTATGCTTCTCTTGCTTTGCATTTAATATAATTGAAAACATAAATTTTTGGTGAGATTAAAATTCTATCATTTAGCAACATGTTAAGCATTCATGTTGGTGCATTCGTATTTCTGTTCTGAGTGGTTTTGAAAGATTTCAAACCTGTTTCTCAAATGGATTTGAAAATCATTTCGAAAAAAATCAATTTCTGGAAAATGCAAAAACTTTGTTTTCCCTCTCTCCCCCGTTTTCTCCTGTCTGGCCCAGTTGGCCCAGCTCCCAGGCCTGTGCTATTCCTCTCGCAAGCCTCCCCCTCCCCCTTTTCCCCTTCTTGGGTTGTGCTCTCCCCTCCCTTGCCTCGGCCCAGCACCCCTTTGCCCCTCCACTCGGTTCAACTCAGGCCGAGAAGCCCAACTGGGTGGCCTGCCAGGCATACAGGAGGTCTCCCTCCCCTTCCTTTTACCTTGTGTCGCTGACAGCTTGACCCCGCACATCAGCCTCCATTCTCCCCTTCCTTTCTTCTCTGTGAGATAGATCAGAGTTTGGCTGAACTCGGCATACGAGTCCCTCCCCAACCCGATCTTCGCGGGATTTCTTGTTCCCAAAGCCGAATTGTACACCTATTTAAGTAGCTCGACACCCCTTGCATCCGTTTTTCCCATCTACTGCCGCCGCCACCCTAAACTACGCTAGCAGAGCCGCCGAGCCATCCGAGCACCACTGCTGCCACGTAAGGTCAATCTATGGGACAACCCGGGCATCATCGACCTTCCTCCGAGCTCTGCGTCAAGGCTGCGAACCCCCTGAGCCCCTCCTCCTTCCCTCTTTAGGTTATTTTTCCCTGTTCTAACACCTCCATGTGCACAGGGAGAACGTCATCACCTCGTCGAGCCGCAGACACTCCCCATTGTCCGTCCAATCGTGCGAATCACCTAGGTAGACTAGCCTTCTCCCTTTCTCTCCATCCTGGTGCCCTCGGATTGCCGAACGGTGGCCCGTAGGCTCTTTTTCCCTCGCGTCGGCGAGCTCTCGCCGGAAATCATGGAGGTCTGCCGCGCCGGCCACCCTGTTGCTGACTGGAGTCTCTCTCTCCCTTCCCCTTTCTAATCTCCACCATCCGACTCAGATCGGATGGATCGCAGGGCTTGATACCCCTTCGTCCCTGGCACTTTTCTAAAGAGTCCCTCTAGTTCTTTAAGTGTCAACCCACAGTGCTATGGCACCTATCAATTCTACTCTTTCTCCTTAGGAAGGCGTATTCCTTTTCCGATTTCGTTTTAATTGAAAATAAATGAAAATCAATATTTACAGAATTGCCACCAAGATTCAAACGCTTATATCTTTCTCGTTTTAAATCCGTTTTGGTCCGTTCAAGTTGTGTTAGATTCGGAATAAAATTCTGTACATGTTAATACCACTGTTAGTTAACTTTGAAACTTTTTAATTTCGTGATTAGATCTAATTTAATATCTTTCAGCAAGAAAAACTTGTTTTATTCGTAACTTCGTCGTTTTAGCTCTGATTTTCATGCACGAAACGTCTATGTGATCGTAGTGATACGTAGATTAGTTTTATAAACTTTTCATCTTGTTTTCTTAATGTTGGTGTACTGTTCTAATTGTAGCTTTGTTTGCTTTATGTATGTTTGTCCGTTGATTGATGAATCAGTATAGACATTGAGCAACCCTTTGAAGAACCAGAGTTTTTTAGCAACATTGGATTATAGGAGCTTATCTGGGGGCAAAAGCTGGCATATACAGTACAACCACGGGGGATATATGGCTCTGGCTTTAGCTCAGTATGGGGACCTTTTCTAGCTTGTTCAGTGGTTACATTTATGGCGCGAAAGGGGCGTGCCAATTTGGGTATAGGGTGGTTCCTAACCTATGAATATAACTGCTGTAATGGAGTGTGCCATAGACAGGAGGGTCCCTATATCTGCTTGGCAGGGAAACGTTGCAGCCCTAACTTGTTAGACGAACCCTTGGAAGGCTTGATAGTGTACCCTACTCGCTCACCTTGATAGTGTTTTGGGAGTTATAAACCTGGGCATCTGGGCAACATGACTCGTGGGTAAAGTGGTACACCTATGCGTGGAGTTAAAAACTATCATGATAGCCATGCTCACGGACACGAGCAGCTCGAAAAACTCACATAATTATTGGGTTCTTATTTCTATGTTGGCTTATACAAGTTGTTATTCGTTTATTGTATCATTGTCATTTACTTTATGATCATGGATATTTGAGCTTATGCATTACCTTGGCAATTGTTGTTATTTAATATGAACTCGATCTACTTAAAATGCTTACCACTATGAACCATGCATATCCTTTTGAGCTTTATGAACCCCGTGTTGTATTTGATGAGTACATTTGTGCTCACTCTTGCATTAAAACACCACAGATGAAGATTACATTGATGATTACCGCAATGAGAACTAGTCTTGGAGTCAACCAGTCAACCAGTCCCTTTTGGAGCTTCCGTACAAATCGTCGCTGTCACACCCAGTTTTAAAGACAAAACGGGATGCAATAACCTTATGTGTGCCCAGAGATCAGTCACACACATAAGCCGACAAATTATCAAAATTGTACCATCACAAGTGTTTATTACATAGCGAATAAGTATCTATTAATGTTTATTACATAACAGCAGTAATAAAAGATAACTCTCGCGAAGCTCCATCGCACAGGGACGTCAACTGGTTGACCCCAAACCTAGTAGTCCCCTTTGGGTACTCCTCATAACTCTGATAATCTGGTACCCATCCGGGATTTTTATCCAAATATGAAAAATAAACAAGCGTAAGTACTTTCGTACTCAACAAGCATATATGGGGTTCATGAGGCTAAAAAAGTATGAAACTGGTTTACTGCGATAAGCATTTTAATTTGTAACAAAACTTTATAAGTGGTAAATCAAAGTTATGCTTAAGCCCCCAAATTAAACTGCATGATCATATAAACAAATGATTGAAAAACATAATATCATGATAAAGTGATTCATAAAGGTAACCAACAAGTAACCAAAGTTTCTGTGAGTTTTCCGGGCCGCTCGTGTCCGTGAGCACGGCTGATATACCAGTTTTTAACACTCTGTAGAGGTTGTACACTTTACCCATGAGTCGTGTTACCCATATGCCCGGGTTTATAACTCCCAAAACACTGCCGAGGTGAGAGGGCAGGGTACACTATGAAGTCTTTCAAAGGGGCTCGCTGACATACCACAGACAGTACGGATTCACGGGCAAGGGGTATACGGGAGCCCCGAGATGGTACACATGCGCAGCGGTAGCCACTCCGGCCGCAACCCGCAAACCGCGCGTCAATGGCAACTTTCGTGAACTACCGCATGCGAGAGAGTGACCCTAATACTGAACTAAAGCTAGAGCCATATAGCTCTCATGGTTGTACTGTATGTCCCAGCTTTTGCTGACAAATAAGGTCCTAAATCCATGTTGCTAAAAAGTCAAGTTTTACCTCATCATTTCATGTAGTCATTAATCAAGATTAAAGGATCATGCTTATTTAAATGGAGCACTAGCAGTAACTACCTAGATGCAAATAACCCATAGGATTCCAAGGTTCAAGATAACAAAGCTAGGTAAGTCGTAAGGTAACAAGATTAGACACATGCATATGATTTGACTTAAAAACATCATGAATAGGACATCAAGGAAGATCCCATATAATACTTGCCTTGCTCAAAAGGTTCCTGCTGATCCTGCTCAAAGAAAAACTCCTGGTCACCCACGTACTGCTCACCGTCTATACTCGATCACCACATCACATGCAATCATGTCGAGACATCACATGCAAGCAAACAAAGGCTATAGATTAGAACAGTACACCAACCATAATAAAACAAGATTAAAAGTTTATAAAACTAATCTACGTCTCACTACGATCACATAGACATATGAATCACGAAAAACGGAGCTATAGTGAAGATGATATGAACTAAACAAGTTTCATAAATTAAACTAGAGATTAAAAGAGATTAAGTGATTAATTGTTTTTAAAAGTTGTCTAACATGAACTATGAACTCACTAACATGTAGATTACGTCGATACGAATCTAACGCAATTTGAATGGATGAAAACGGAGTTAAAATGAGCATTTTAGAAGCATTTGAAAAGGAGTGGCAAATCTATAAATAAGTTTTTCTATTTAATTTTGAATTCAAACAAAACCGAAAGGAGAATACGTCTTCCAGAACTGAAAACGGAAAGAGGGAATACGCCTTAGGACTGTGGGTTCACCCTTTAAAAGAACAGGGGCTCTTTTGCAAAACAGACGATCGAAGGGTTATCGGGTTCTAACAGTCATCCGATCCAAAATGGACGGACAAGATTAGATCGAGGGAGGGAGCGATGGCGCCCGGCCGGAGCAGAGCAGGACCGCAGTGGCGCCATGGCCAGAGAGCGGCGGCGTAACGCAATCCGACGATTCAGTGCACAAAACTCGACACGGATTGGCTCGGGAGGGAGAGGGGGAGATGGCGAAGATGACTGCGGGGTCGGTTGCCCCGATTACGCGAGAGGGCGAGGCGTCCGCGCGGAGGAGCGGCACTGTGACACTGGAGGATGTGGCGCAGAGCCTCGCGGGTGAAATGGAGAGGGTGGAGGGGAGAAGTGAGCTCCTGGGAGCTTTCTTACCACGATGCGAAGCTCGGGAGGACGAGGGATGGGGCGGGGGGTGCTCGACAACGCAGAGGCGGCGGCTCGGTGCTTGGCGTGTGGCGGCTCTAGTGGCGTTCCGAGAGGGCGGGGTGGGGGCGGAGGGATGCGGGGCCTCGGCTTTATAGCTCTACGGCGCGACAAGGGAAGGAAAGGGAGGATTCGGGCATGGATTCGCGCTCGGCCGATGGGCGGCTCCATCGCGCGGGGAAGGAAAGGGAGGGAAGGAAGAAAGGAAAAGGGGAGGGATGAAGCTGACATGCAGGGGCCACCTGTTAGCACAGAAAGAGAGAGAGTTGAGCGCGTTCGTGCGGGAGAAGCTGGGCTGGCGTGCTGGGCCGGGACAAGGCCCATGCGGCAAGGGGAAGAGAGGGGGAGGAGGAGGCCTGCTGGGATGGGGGAAGAAGGCCTCGTTCCAGAATAGGAGAAAGGAAGGGAGAGAGAAAAAGAAGGGTTTTTCTTTTATCTCTGAAATTTCAGAATCAAATTTGCAAAGAAAATTTGAATCCAAGTTTGAGTTTTGAAAATTCCAACCAATCCAAAAACACCATGCAGCAGCATGAATGCAACAAATGGGTTTCTACTATTGTGGTGGTTTTATTTTATGAAATTATAATTATTTTCCTAGGTTATAATGTCCACACAAAATGAAATAAAAACATTTTTAATCTATTTTAAATAATGCACATTTTAGGGTGTTACAAATCTACCCCGTTAAAGGAATCTCGTCCTTTTCAGATCCTCTTCTCTTTCCCATGTTGCCTCATCCACTGAATACCGATTCCACTGAACTATGCACCTACAAATGACTCGGCTCCTTGTGACTCTTTCTGCCGTTTCCAAGATCTTTATCGGGTATTCCTCATAGGTGAGATTCTCCTTAACTGCCAACTCATCCAAAAGTATCTTCTCCTCTGGCACACGCAAACACTTTTTCAACTGTGACACGTGAAAAATATCATGTACACCTGCTAGACTCTCAGGTAACTCCAGCTGATAAGCCACTTCACCACGTAGCTCCACTATCTTGAAGGGACCAACATATCTAGGTGCTAACTTACCCTTCATATTGAACCTCTTTACACTCCTCATAGGTGACACCTTTAGATAGACATAGTCACCTACTTTGACAGCCAAATCTCTTCTGCGGGTGTCACCATAACTCTTTTGTCGGGACTGTGCAACTTTCAAGTTTTCTCTTATAGTCCGCACCTGTTCCTCTGCACTTTTCAACACATCAGGTCCAAACACTTGACTTTCTCCCGTCTGATTCCAGAACAAAGGGGTTCTGCACTTCCTTCCATACAAAGGCTCAAACGGTGCCATCTTTAGACTTTTCTGGTAACTGTTGTTATAGGAGAATTCAGCATATGGCAAACTCTTATCCCAACTAGTCCCATTTTGCAGTGCACAAGCTCTCAACATATCTTCCAGTATCTGGTTGGTTCTTTCTGTCTGACCATCTGTCTGCGGGTGATAGGCTGTACTGAAATTCAGCTTGGTTCCAAGGGACCTATGAATCATCTGCCAGAAGTGGGATGTGAACTGAGTACCCCTATCAGAAACAATCTTTTTAGGAACACCATGCATACACACTATCTTTTCCATGTATAGCTCTGCTAACCTTGCTCCGGTGTAGGTGGTCCTGACTGGCAAGAAGTGAGCAACTTTCGTCAACCGGTCCATAATTACCCATATCGAATCATACCCACTTTGAGTGCGGGACAACCCCACTATGAAGTCCATACCAACTTCTTCCCATTTCCACTCTGGAATTTTCATCGGTTGCAACAACTCTGTCGGTCTCTGGTGCTCTGCCTTAACTCTCTGACATGTATCACACACTGCCACGTACTCTGCAACATCCCTCTTTAGCCCATACCACCAATACTTCTCTTTCAAGTCCAGGTACATCTTGGTACTTCCCGGGTGTATGGAGTAAGCTGAATCATGTGCCTCTCGTAGAATTGTCTCACGGATCTCTTTCACTCTAGGTACACACAAGCTCTTACCAAACCAAAGAGTACCATTGTCATCCAGACTGAAACCTGGTGCCTTGCCAATCACGATATTCTTGGCAATCTCTTTCAGTTTCTCATCCTCCAACTGACCCTTGCGTATCTCCTGTTCCAAGGTAGGTTCCAAAACTAACTCCATAGTATTAATAACAAAACCCAAGTTGAGATGCCCTAACTGAGCACACAACTCTTTGGACTGTATTTCCAGGTGTACTTCATTGGCATAACTTTTCCTACTGAGGGCATCTGCCACAACATTCGCCTTTCCAGGATGATAATGTACCTCCAAGTCACAGTCCCTGATCAATTCCAACCAACGGCGTTGCCTCAAATTCAGATCCAACTGGGTGAAAATGTACTTCAAACTCTTGTGATCCGTGTAAATATCACTCTTGTGATCGACCAAGTAGTGTCTCCAGATCTTCAGTGCATGTACCACGGCTGCTAACTCCAAGTCATGTGTAGGATAATTCAACTCATGCTTGCTTAACTGCCTTGACGCATAAGCAACCACTCTTCCTTCTTGCATCAGCACACAACCAAGACCCAGACGCGATGCATCACAATATATGGAGAAGCTCTTATTCAGGTCTGGCAAATTCAACACTAGCGATGTGGTCAACCGCTTCTTTAATTCTTCAAAGTTAGTTTGACACTTCTCGGACCATACAAACTTAGCATTCTTCTCAACAGTGCAGTCATTGGTTTAGCAAGCTTAGAGAATCCTTCAATGAATCTCCGGTAGTAACCAGCCAGTCCAAGGAAACTACGAATCTCAGTCACACTGGTAGGTGGGTTCCAATTCAACACATATGCCCCCTTACTTGGATCCACTACTATTCCTCCATTGGATATAACATGTCCTAGGAAAGACACTTCCTTCAACCAAAACTCACACTTGCTCCTTTTAGCATACAACTGATGTTCTCCGAGCTTCTGCAAGACCAAACTGAGATGTGCTGCATGTTCTTCCTCATTCTTGGAGTAGACTAGAATGTCATCAATGAACACTACCACAAACTTGTCAAGAAACTCCATGAACACCTTATTCATCAAGTACATGAAGTAGGCAGGTGCATTGGTCAACCCAAACGACATCACAGTGTACTCATATAACCCATATCTTGTTGTAAATGTATGTTGACACAAAAAGCGTCAGATCTGTGAACACCTCGGGCTATTACCCAAAGCTAGATGTCAAGGGCGTGCCAGTCGATTTGACCAATCAATCGACAAGGATGATAACTAGAACAAACTAAACGAGACGACAGCGATACACCCGGACGTTAAGGCTCAGATTGATCAAGGGTAACTAGAGCAGAGCTAGACGAGGCAAACAGCGATGCGCTCGGATTGCCAAAGCCTAGAGGTACTCCCATGCGGAACTAGCAAGAATTTGACAGAGATCAAGGTGATGCAGCCCGTCGAAAGCTTGGAAGAACTCATTAACAACTACAACTAATGCAGTAAAAGAGTAAATTGCGATAAAAAGTAGAATAAGATAAAATTGGTTTGGTTTTGAATTGGATTGTTTTTTTTATTCCATAGCCCTCAGGCATATATTTATACTCCCGCATGGAGAGTTGTACAAAGACACGACACATATCCTTCCTAAAACAAACTCCTACTTTAAAGGAAACTGACTCGCGCAGGAGCCGGATAACAATATTTATTTCCTAAGTGAACACACCTATTTTAAAGGAAAGTAAACGACTCATGCAAGAGTCGGACTCAAACTACTATAATAATACTGGTACAAAACACCAGTTTCCTTATACTTCCTTTCGATGGAAACTTTCCATCGGCAGACCCCTTCAATCCGCACCTTCCTTCTTTGGCCACTTGTAATCCTTAGCTGCCGCTAAGTGCTAAGTCACGCCCATCGGCATCGGCAACGTTTTCCTGATCGACAATCGGCAGCATCTCTTCATCGGCAATCGACAACGAGCCCTTATCGGCAATTGACAACCATCCTCCATCGGCAATCGGCAATGACCTCTCATCGGCAAGCAGCAATGACCCTTCATCGGTATTTAGCAATGCCCCCTCATCGGCAATCGGCAATGACTCTTCATCGCCAATGACTTTTTACTAGCAATCAGCTTTAGCAAGATTTCTCCTTCATCGGTCAAGATCATCTAGCCTACACACTTGGGTCTTCTGCAGCACTCTCCCATCGGCCATATTGACTCATACTTTACCGATGTCGACGGAGAACAGCCATTGACCAGTCAAGCCTCAGCCCATTTGACACGTGTCGAAAAACGGTGTCAACACATGCCCCCCAGTTTCAGAGCGTATAACTTTACATGCCGAAATTCTTTCCACTGTAGCCTTTGCTGTAGCCATTGCTATAGCCGTTACCCCCGAGATAAGCGTACGGTTTCCTCGATTCCCGCGTGTGGAACTGCAATTTAATAATTAAATCCCTTTATTGTAGCACAAACAGTTACAGACCACCTCGATCACCGCGCGTATCTACCGCGGGCCTCTCCACATTCCTGCACAGTGTGAAACAGAACCCCAAAATACCCCTGAATAGGCTTATAAAAGTTACCGGGATCCACACCGTCCTTTTTACCCGAGCCCATTTTACTTTCACCTTCCTGCCTTCATCTTCAACCTCTGGCTGCTCTAAAGAACACAGGCTCGAGCAACAGTACTCTTTCGCAATCCAAGGACGAACCAAGCATCCCTCTGACTCCAAATGGCGATCCAAGTCGACATCCCGAAGGTAAGACTCATTCTCCATCCAATCCAACCCCTCTGCACGGTTCTTTTCCCCACGAAAACCTGGTTTTATCCCCATTCTTCCTGATTCGTCCCTTCTTCTTTGAACCCTAGGATGTGTATAACAAGGTAGTGATCCCACTCGCCGGTTCCAACCTCAGCTGCCTAGGCCCGATGGGCAATCTAGACCCCACCTTCATCATTAACGCAGAAACCAACCGGGTACCGCTTCGATCTGAGAGCTTTGATCTAGGACTGTGGAAGGACACATTCCGCTCATGGCCCAAGCACACTAAAGGATGGAAGAACTGGTACTTGAGATTGGCCAGATCACAGCAAGTGTACTGGCAGGAGCGTAACTTGGATCGGTGCATTAGACTTTCAATTGCCGATACAGAGAGGAACGAAAACTTGATGATGGCAGCTTCATACTTCTGGTCTGACAGCATGAACGCTTTCCTCTTCAGGCATGGACCAGCTACTCCAACCCTTGCCGATGTCTACATGTTGACCGGCTTGGATATCACCTCTGCCGATACGCTTAGCCTCTTCAACAGAAAATCTGAGCACAAGGTAAACACCCGGAGCATCGGCGGCTGGACAGGTTATATTCAGGAACACCAGAAAACCGGATCGGTAACCCAATGGGAGCATGCCATCTTCTTAAATATGTGGTTGGAAAAGTTTGTCTTCTGTGGCAAAACCATCGGCCCGACCACCATGCACCTCCCAGCGGCTGAACTGCTTGCCGATGGAACGAGGCTCCCTTTAAGCAGGTATCTTCTTGGATCAGTTTACCGATTGCTGCATCAAGTATCCAATAAGCTACTGTTAGGAGAGCCCATCGGCAATCTCGGAGGCCCTTGGTGGTTCGTCAATCTATGGTTGAACGCACACATGCACAAGGCTCTTGGGTTTGATCTGTTTGCTCAACAATTCCCGAGGGACATATGAGAAGATTACCGATATGACGATGACGAATCGGCAACTCGCCCTCCGCTTAACTTTGGAGAGGCTATCATAGTGCTGCCAGGTACCGATGCCGATGTGGAGCACTTCGGCTACTATTTCCAGAAGTTCTACAACGGACTTCCCTCCTCGGAATGGGCCTGGTGGCCATATCTTGATGAACACAAGCAGTTCCCGTTGCTGTTCAACTTGTCTGACATGATCTTGCCTGAGAACCAAGCAATCATGAGAGCCAGCATCACTCCCCGAGCCATCCCAGTGAATATCTTTGGATCTGGGAAGAATGCTTCACCATCCTATGAGTTTTACTACCCATCGGCAGCAGTGAGACAACTGGCATTTGGCCAACTGCCGATCAAGCTCTGCTTCTCCAAGGTGGTAAGACCCAGGTAGACAATCTCCAGCAATCTGGACTGGAATAAAGTCATCAGCCTTCCTGCCGATGCCGATCTGTCAGACCTTGACTTATCTTCCTGGTCGCCAACCTCCTTCATCACCAACGAATTCAAGTCTTGGTGGCAAGAGTGGAAGTGCCAGCTACTTGCCAAGTCTTCGCACTGTTATCAGCACTTGATTGACGCCGATTACACCATCCCCGATGACGCAGTAAGGCTACTATCTGATGTACTTTTATTACTTTATTTTTGTCATCGGTATCATCACCTAACCCCTTTGCACTTGACAGGCCGATGACCCAGTCCCCACAACGAGCAACAGTGGTAGGCCCTTTATTCTTCGGATAATGGGCCCCGTATCGATCATCGGCACCAAAGCTCCGACGCTGGCCGCCTTCACGCCTCAACAGGTACCTACGCCGACACCTACAAAAGCTCAGGCTACATCGGTTGCCGCTGTTGCCTTGACGCGAATTTATGTAGTAAACTCATCTTTACTTGTACCGATTACATACTGCTTCATCGGCAACATTTATCTTGTATAACTTGCTTTGTATTTTCAGGCACTATGGTCATCGGCATCTGCTTCCAGCAGGCAAACACCTTCCAGCCCGGCTGCCGATGCCCCCCGGTCTTCATCGAAGCGGGTCGGCTCCCCTGCTGCTGCGCCGACGAAAAAGAGGCGCCTGAGGCTGGCTTCTCCTCCACCATCGGCTCCGACTGCGCCATCAGCTGCCGATGCGCCGCCAGCAGGACTACCTCCGGTCCTAATCGCACCAACTGCCGGCGGGTCATCGGCAGAACCTCCATCGGCTTCTGCACCTGATCAACGGATGGATGATGTCCCCAGCCAGGAGATAGCAGCTGCTGCGATAACCGAAGCGGCATCGGCATCAGTACCGGCTGGTCTCAACGAAGAAACAACACCCGCCGTAGCAGCGGAGGTAGCATCAGCATTGGCACCATCAGCTGATGAGAGAGCAGCATCGCCACCACGTTTACCAGCCACTACATCGGAAATGGCGCCGATGATAGCACCACCAGTACTGATGGCACCGACTGCTTCTCCGGCCCAATCATCGGCGTCTGCGGCCGCCGTCCATGATGAAGCTGGACCATCCGGCGTACCAAGTCCCAGGCAGGAGATCCGCTTCAAGGTGGTAAGTTAATTATCCCAAAGCTTACAGTACAATCTTCCGATCGGCAAACTCTAACCTCTGTTTTCAGGCTCAATATTCTCCGGACAGCCTCTTCTCTTACAGCTTGAACCTTCAGACCGAGGATGCACGTCAGGGCCGCATTCAAGCGGACAGCTTATTTTCCTTTGCCGTCGACGTCCCCGATGACGATGAAGAGGAGAGCTTCGTTCCAACCTTGTCGGCAGAGGTCAAATGTAAACTAGAACAGTTGCTCTCCTTGTTGCTACAAGACACGTCTCAACTCATCCAGGATTCATCGGCAGCAAGGATTACATTCAAGGACATCAGAAGCCATCTCTCCGTTGACGTAGCAGAAGTCCTTCTCCAGGCAGTCTCTATCGACATCAAACAGATCCAGTACCAGAGGCTTACTCGTCGCATTGTCGATAGAGCTGCCCAAGCCAAGAACGAGGAAGGGAAGCTCAAATTCAAACACCTTGCCGATGAGAAGCACAGAAGCATTGGTCAAGCAAAAGTATCCATCGGCAACCTCGACCAAGAAATCTCCCGACTGTCGGCAAGGAAGGAGGAGCTACTGGCGGAGCTGCAAAAGGTTGAGGGGGATCTGATGGCTGCCAACCAGCAAAAGACCCAACTGTCTGATTCCATCGGGGCCTTGCGGCAAGAAAGAGACCATAATGCCCGACAAGCCATCCTATGGAAGAAGAAAATCAAGCCGGTTGAGGGTTCTACCGATGCCGACGCCAAGGAGATGGATGAAATAGAGCAAATTCGCCTGCGTGCGATATCAGTTATCCACTCCTTACTGTAATGTCTGTTTGTATCGGCAAGGATGTAACCCGATACTTGATCTCGTCTTGTAATATAATGCCAGTTTGTTTTTACCGATGTTTTTATAATTTTTCTTTTCATCGGCATTCGACTGAGCACTATGCATCTACCCATATGCTAGGGTAATATCTTTTTAAGTATTTGCCGTTGATCGCCCTAGAAAACGCCACTCCTTCGAGAGTTTCCAAAATGTACGCGTTGCCAGGAGCAGACTGTTTTATCCGATAAGGACCTTCCCAATTAGGGGACCACTTCCCAAATTTAGAGCTCTTAGTCCCAATCGGTAAAATCAACTTCCAAACCAAATCGCCATCGGCAAATTCCTTCACCTTTACTTTCTTGTCATACCATCGGGCAACCCTCTTCTTGTTCTCTTCAATACTAATTAATGCCCTCAACCGATGACCTGCCAAATCTTCTAACTCATCTTTCATCAGAGTAATATAATCATCGGTCGTCAACTGATCCTGAAAAGATAATCGCCTAGAACCAGTTTTAATTTCCCAAGGTAGGACAGCATCGTGTCCATAAACCAACTGATATGGCGAGACCTTGGTTGCACCATGACAAGCCATCCGATATGACCACAAAGCTTCGTTTAATACCATGTGCCACCTTCTAGGGTTTTCCTCAATCTTGCGCTTTATAAGCTTAATGACTCCTTTATTGGTCACTTCAGCCTGACCATTAGCTTGAGCATAATAAGGAGAAGAATTTAACACCTTGAAACCCATGCTAGTAGCAAAGTCATCAAACTCTCCCAATGTGAACATGGTCCCTTGATCGGTAGTAATGGTCTGAGGAATACCAAATCGGTAAACGATGTGCTCCTTAACGAAATCCACCATGTTCGCCGATGTCACCTTTTTCAGGGAATTGCCTCAACCCATTTGGTGAAGTAATCGGTAGCAACAAGTATGAACTTGTGCCCCTTGCTCGACGGCGGATAAATCTGGCCGATGAGATCAATAGCCCATCCTCTGAACGGCCAAGGCTTAATTATAGGATTCATTGCCGATGCAGGCGCCCTTTGCACATTACCAAATTTCTGACAGTCCTGGCACCCTTTGAAATATTTGAAGCAATATTCAAGGATTGTCGGCCAATAATATCCATTCCGCCTAATCATCCACTTCATCTTGAATGCCGATTGATGCGCTCCACACACGCCCTCATGGATTTCACCCATCAGCTCTTTTGATTCCTCTTTGCCAAGACACCTAAGTAAAACCCCATCAATTGTCCGATAATACAACTCATTATCAAGGAGCACATACTTAGTAGCTTGGAACCTTAGACGCCTTTCAACTTTCCTGGATGGATCCCTCAAGTAATCGGCAATCTCCTTTTTCCAGTCATCGGCAACTGTTACCGATGTCGTGACTTGAATCGGCTGATATCCCGAGGCATTCTGTGCTAACCGATTGGCCTCTTCATTATGCAACCTTGGAATGTGTTCAAGGCGGTATTCTTTGAACTCCTTCAACAACCGCAAACACCGCTCATGGGCTGCAATTAACACCTCGCTTCGGCATTCATATATCCCGATTAGTTGATTAATCACCAACATGGAATCACCGAAGACTTCAACAGCATCGGCACGCACCTCCCTGAGTAGCTTTAACCCCTTAAGAAAAGCTTGGTACTCAGCCTGATTGTTTGTCGAAGTAGCAACAATCGGCAACGAAATCTCATACCTCTGTCCTTGGGGTGAAATCAAGAGAATACCGATACCTGCCCCATCCTTGCATGTAGACCCATCAAAGAATAGAACCCAAGGAGCAATTCCAACAAAGTTCACCATATTGCAGTGCTGAGTAACAAAATCGGCCATTACCTGACCCTTAACAGCCTTAGCCGATTCATACCTTAGGTCAAACTCGGACAGTGCCAAAATCCACTTACCGATTCGTCCACTCAAAATCGGCATTGACAGCATATACTTGACCACATCATCTTTGCAGACAACAGTGCATTCGGCCGATAGTAAATAATGCCTTAATTTAATGCAAGAGAAATATAAGCATAAGCACAATCTTTCTATGGCCGAATACCTGGTTTCAGCATCCACCAATCTTCTGCTCAGGTAATATATTACACGTTCTTTCCCCTGAAACTCTTGAATTAAGGCTGATCCGATAACACCGTCATCGGCAGACAAATATAACCTGAAAGGCTTCCCGTGTTGAGGTGAAACTAAGACTGGAGGATTTACCAAGTATCTTTTAATCTCTTTTAAGGCTGACTGCTGCTCTTCTCTCCATATAAACTCTTGATCGGCTTTCAACTTTAACAGAGGACTAAAAGATTTAATCTTACCAGACAGATTGGATATAAATCTTCTAATGAAATTAATCTTGCCGATCAGAGACTGCAACTCAGTTTTGTTGGCAGGAGCAACCACCTTATTGATTGCATCAATAGACTTTCTGCCGATTTCAATGCCTCTCTGATGCACCATGAAACCCAGAAACTACCCTGCCGATACGCCAAATGCGCACTTGTTAGGATTCATCTTCAACCCATGCTCCCTCGTGCACTCTAATATCTTCCGCAAATTGGCAAGATGCTTTCTGAAGTCTCCAGACTTAACCACCACGTCATCAATGTAGATTTCAACTATTGTGCCGATATACTTATGAAAGATAAAATTCATTGCCCTCTGATAAGTAGCACCGGCATTCTTCAAGCCAAAAGTCATGACTACCCACTCAAACAAGCCAACGTGACCTGGACATCGGAAAGCAGTCTTGGATATGTCTTCTTTAGCCATGAATATTTGATTATACCCAGCATTACCATCCATGAAGCTAATAATTTGATGCCCAGCAGCAGCATCGATCAGCAGATCGGCAACGGGCATCGGGTAGCCATCCATCGGCATAGCCTTGTTCAGATTCCTGAAATCAATGCAAACACGAAGTTTTCCATTCTTTTTATACACAGGAACCACATTAGAAATCCAATCGGCATATCGGCATTGCCGAATAAATCCAGCCTCGATCAACTTGGTAATCTCAGCCTTAATATCGGGTAAGATAGTAGGATTGCATCGGCGTGCCGGCTGCCGATGTGGCTGAAAACCAGACTTGATGGGTAACCGATGTTCAACTATCGATCGGTCTAAACCAGGCATTTCTGTATAATCCCAAGCAAAACAATCTTTATTCTCTTTCAACAAATCGGTTAACTGTTGCTTACATTGGGAATCTAACTTAGCGCTAATAAAAGTAGGCCTAGGTTTACTACCATCGCCGATGTCGATCTCGAGCAAGTCATCGGCAGACGTAAAGCCCTGCCCCAATTTTCCGTCATCGGCGAACTGATCCATTAAGACTCCTCAGAACCGACTGCTTGGATCGGCTTGATGCGATAATCGGCAACTTTGAGGAACTCTTTATCCCAGGCTTCGCCAGATATACACCTGGTCTACTCATAAGTGTCCAACTCTGCCGATGCAACGGTAGATGGGGCTTCACCGCGGACGACTTCAATTCTATCCCCGATCCACTGTACCAGGCTCTGATGCATAGTAGAAGGGATACAACAATTAGAATGGATCCAATCCCTTCCGAGGAGCAAGTTGTACGTGCCTTTGCCGCTGATTACAAAGAACGTTGTCGGCAAAGTCTTACTGCCGATGGTTAAGTCAACGCATACGGCTCCCATGGCGGTTGACACGTTGCCTTCGAAGTCATTGAGCTTCATGTCGGTTTCGACCAAGTCCTAATCACCTTTGCCAAGCTTTCTGAACACGACATAGGGCATTATATTGATCGACGCGCCACCATCCACTAGCATCCTGGTCATCGGCTGGCCATCCACCTTGCCCTTAACAAACAGGGCCCTTAAATGCTGCCTCTCATCTTCGGCAGGCTTTTCGAAGATGGCCGTCATCGGATCCAGCACCAACTGCGCCATGTCGGCAGCCCCTTCATCATCGCTGACGGGCACCATGAACTCCATCGGCAACATGACAACCATGTTTATGTCTGCCGATGGGTCCCTATCCTTACGCTTCGGCCTCCATTGCATCTCTCCCGAGGGTTCCGCACTATCATACAAATTGTCGCGGCGCTGGCGCTGAATCCTCCTCTTCTAGGTTTTAGTCAAACCCTTAGGGCACCATGGAGGAAGCTTGGTCTTCCAGATAGGTTGGTGCTGCTTCCCACCGCCTACATCGGCACTTCTTCCGGTGTTGGAGTCTCTAGAGAATATCTCTTCGTCGGGCACTCTAGCATTGGCCATCTCCTCCAACTCCCCCTGATCAATACGCCGGTCAAGCGGATCATGGGCACTGAGCTTGCCCCCAGTCGGTCATGTGCCGATCTGTCCTCTCTGAGCGGCCTGGCGTATCTGGGTGCCTGATCATCAAAACAAGGTCTCTTACCTGACCGATCGGCAGCGTAGTACCCATTGCACTCTGGACAGTTATCGGCAGTGGGCAGCTTGATACCTTCCTCCCAACAATGAACGAAGAAGGGACACCTCCAGTGGTCCTTGTGTCGAAGCCATTCCCGATGCTTCTCTTCTTCCTGCCAATACCGTTCTTCACGTGATTGCCGATGATTTCGCCTTGGCTGTTTGTGCGTGATCACAACCCCAGGAGCCCTGTCGGCACTGTTACCTTCATCGGCAACCTTCTTACCCCTTCTGTCATCGGCAAACCTCTTTGCATCGTGCTCAGGCACTTGGTAGTCAGGGTCTACCGATGAGTTCCTTCTGGCAGCTTCCGATGTCAGCACTCTGGTCTTTTCACTGATCTCCACCATATTGTTTGGGAATGGGTGCTGATCTATCTTCATCGGTTTCTGGGCTTTAGAGTTTTCAAACTTGATATGCCCAGACTCGATCTCCGACTGCAACTGCTGCCTAAATACTTTGCAGTCATTGGTACTGTGTGAGGTTGCATTATGCCACTTGCAGTACCTAATCTTCTTGAGCTCTTCGGCCGATGGAATCACTTGGTTGGGCGCCAACTTAATTCGCCCCTCTTGCAGCAACAAGTCAAACATCCTATCGGCCTTGGTGATGTCGAAGGTGAACCTCTCAGTCTCCTTTTGACCGAACGGACAAGACACAAGCTTCTTATCCTTCACCCATTCGGCCGCATCGACATTCATCTCTTCATCCGATCCAGAGTCTTCTTCTTTCCCGATGAAGGTCACCTTCTTGTTCCAAGTCTTCCTGGGCTCAAAGGCTTTGATATCTTGATCGGCAATCCTCTGCACCAGGTGACTTAGGCTCTCAAACTCCTGGGACGCGTACTTGTCCTTGATGTGCGGCAGTAACCCTTGGAAGGCCAAATCTGCTAGTTGTCGATCATCAAGCACCAGACTGTAGCACTTGTTCTTCACGTCCCGCAGCCATTGCACGAAGCTCTCTACCGATTCATCGTTGCATTGCCTCATTTTGACCAGATCGGTAAGCTTCTTCTCATGTATGCCAGCGAAGAAGTACTTGTGAAATTGCCTCTCTAGATCGGCCCATGTAATTATAGAATCTGGGGGCAACGATATGAACCATGTGAATGCCGATCCAGACAACAATGAAGAGAACAATCTCACCCTCAATTCCTCCCTGCTGGCAGCTTCTCCGCACTGGATAATAAAGCGGTTGATGTGCTCCATTGTTGACGTGTCGTCTTGGCCGGAGAACTTGGTAAAATCGGGCACCTTGTACCGATTTGGAAGAGGAATCAAGTCATATGCGGGAGGGTACGGAGTCCGATAAGAGTACGTGTTGACCTTGGGTTTGATGCCGAACTGCTCTTTCATGACTTCGGCAATCTTACCGACCCAGTATGCATCCTGCTCTTGCCGACTCATTGGCTGCTTGTCGACTGGTGGAGTCGGCTGACACACCTCTTGAAGATGTGAAGTAGTCGTGGGCGCAGCACCAGCCGTCTGCACACTATGCATCGGTTGACTTACCGATGGATAGTTCGGCATACTTGGCGGAGTTGGCTGAACCGTCACATTCATCGGTTGCTGTACCGATGGTCCGCTCTGAGTGTAAACTGGGCCTCCATAATAATTCATCGGCGCGCCAGGCTGCTGAGCTGGTGGCTGGTTGACCCATCCAGGATTATAAAGCATCGGCATATGACTTGCTGATGGCTGATAGCTGACCGGAGCATGCGGCTCTTGAATTCTAGAGCAATCGATCACCAGATTACCTTGGGGAATCGGCACTCCAGCTTGAGAATTTGCCGCCAGAGATTGACTGCCGGTGGTTATAATATGTTGCATCGGCACAGAGCTTGCCGATGGTGGCATCAGAGGTACCTTGGGATCACTTGGAGATCATCTGATGGCACTTGTATGGTCGGAGAAGGCGCAGAGTTGTGCGTCATATGAGCCATCGGCTGTGACTGTGTTGCTGATGCCGTAGAATTCCTTCAGACTGAACTATCTCCCTGCACCAGATTAGAACCAGCATATAGATTTGGAGGCATACCGTATCCCCACCAGTTAGCAGGAGCTGGTCCCGAAGTTGCCGACGCGGCTGGACCTGGGTTGAGCTTGGTGATGTCGTCAGCGTTCGGCCTTGGTGATGTAGCCACATCGGCAAATGGTTCCACAAGGGTGAAAGACGCCATTGGGGCCGCCGACGGGCTTGTAGACGCCAATCCAGGCTGATGATACGCTGGACCGACATATCGTGGTGCGTGTCCTTCTTTGAATGTTTGCGCGACGGCATTGTAGACAGTGTTGGACAGCACGCTGGAGTGGTTGATCAACGCTTGATTTACAGCAGTATTAACCATCTCCTGTAGCTTACCAGGGTTGGCGTCGTATGTGACCTGCCGCGGCAACAGCGGATCTTGCTTCTGAATTGCTTCGCCGCTCCTGCTGAGGCTGAAGGACTTGAGATACAACTGCTTGTATTCCTCCATAGCCCGCTCCATGGCCTGCTTCTGATCATCTTTCAGATCGGCCTCAGACACTTCAATGACATTCCTCTGGTTGACATCGGTGTGATCAGCCATGCTGAATGTGTAGATCTGTATAATTTGTCCCACCGGGCGTGCCAAAAGAGGTGTTGACACAAAAAGCGTCAGATCTGTGAACACCTCGGGCTATTACCCAAAGCTCGATGTCGAGGGCGTGCCAGTCGATTTGACCAATCAATCGACAAGGATGATAACTAGAACAAACTGAACGAGACGACAGCGATACGCCCGGACGTCAAGGCTCAGATTGATCAAGGGTAACTAGAGCAGAGCTAGACGAGGCAAACAGCGATGCGCTCGGATTGCCAAAGCCTAGAGGTACTCCCACGCGGAACTAGCAAGAATTTGACGGAGATCAAGGTGATGCAGCCCGTCGAAAGCTTGGAAGAACTCGTTAACAACTACAGCTAATGCAGTAAAAGAGTAAATTGCGATAAAAAGTAGAATAAGATAAAATTGGTTTGGTTTTGAATTGGATTGTTGTTTTTATTCCATAGCCCTCAGGCATATATTTATACTCCCGCATGGAGATTTGTACAAAGACACGACACATATCCTTCCTAAAACAAACTCCTACTTTAAAGGAAACTGACTCGCGCAGGAGCCGGATAACAATATTTATTTCCTAAGCGAACACACCTATTTTAAAGGAAAGTAAACGACTCATGCAAGAGTCGGACTCAAACTACTATAATAATACTGGTACGAAACACCAGTTTCCTTATACTTCCTTTCGATGGAAACTTTCCATCGGCAGACCCCTTCAATCCGCACCTTCCTTCTTTCGCCACTTGTAATCCTTAGCTGCCGCTAAGTGCTAAGTCACGCCCATCGGCATCGGGAACGTTTTCCTGATCGACAATCGGCAGCATCTCTTCATCGGCAATCGACAACGAGCCCTTATCGGCAATCGGCAACCATCCTCCATCGGCAATCGGCAATGACCTCTCATCGGCAATCAGCAATGACCCTTCATCGGTAGTTAGCAATGCCCCCTCATCGGCAATCAGCAATGACTCTTCATCGGCCATGACTTTTTACTAGCAATCAGCTTCAGCAAGATTTCTCCTTCGTCGGTCAAGATCATCTATCCTACACACTTGGGTCTTCTGCAGCACTCTCCCATCGGCCATATTGACTCATACTTTACCGATGTCGACGGAGAACGGCCATTGACCAGTCAAGCCTCAGCCCATTTGACACGTGTCGAAAAACGGTGTCAACAATGTAGTCTTAGGTATGTCAGAGGCACGTATCTTCAACTGGTGATATCCCGATCGAAGGTCGATCTTAGAGAACACATAAGCTCCCTTCAACTGGTCAAACAGGTCATCAATCCTTGGTAGAGGGTATTTGTTCTTGATAGTCACCTCATTGAGCGAACGGTAATCCACACACATCCGTTGTGTACCATCCTTCTTGTCAACAAAGATTACCGGAGCTCCCCAGGGTGAAGAGCTAGGACATATGAAACCCTTTTCTTGTAACTCCTGCAACTGTTTCTTAAGTTCTTCTAACTCATTAACCCCCATCCTATATGGACGCTTAGCAATAGGTGCAGTACCAGGCAAAAGCTCAATAAGAAATTCAATGTCGCGGTCGGGTGGCATACCTGGCAAGTCATCGGGGAAAACATCTAGGAACTCATCAACGACTGATTCATATTCACGACCATCATCATCCAGTTGATTCACAGTAGCTGTCGGCAGAGCTTTCAAAACAACTTCCACACTGATTCTATCCCCTTTAGGTGAAGTCAAGACAACAACCTTCTCTTGGCACTGAATCACTGCCTTGTACTTCATCATCCAATCCATTCCCAAAATGAGATCAATACCAGCTGTCCTTAGCAGAATGGGTTCAACCTCAAAGGCTACCCCTCTTAGGAGCACACTAGCTGAAGGACTATAGTATCTTGCAGTCAGAGTCCCTCCCAGTGAACTTACTATTATGGGGGTTTTCATGGTACGTAATGAAATATCATGCACTCTAGTAAAAGTTTCAGAAAGGAAAGAGTGTGAAGCTCCAGAATCCAAAAGTACAGTAGCGGGGATAGAGTTGATGTTGAACGTACCCATCATAACTTCAGGAGTCTCCTGTGCAGTATCTGCCGACACGTGGTTCACCCTTCCAGTGTTGGCGGGAGTCTGTTGTCTTCCCCTCTGCTGATTGCCCTGGTTCTGAGGCGTCTGTGGGTTCTGCTTGTCGGGACAGTTGTAGGACATGTGCCCCTCCTTGTTGCATCGGAAACACCTATTGGGAGTGTTGGGAGCACTGTTCTTCATTGGAGTAGCATTGGTGTTCCCCTGACGTGGCGCCTGTGGCACAGTCTGCTGCTGATTCTGTGGACGCTGTGGAAACTGACTGCGCTACGGGGTCTGACCACGGTTCCACTGATTGTTCGGACCTTGGTACCTCTGCTGGAAGTTCCGTGGAGGGTTGGGACGCTGGCGGGTGTTGCTTCCTGATGTTGGTCCCTAAAGCCTCCTCTTCTTGCCTTCGATCTCCTTGAGCTTGTTGTCAATCACAATAGCGCGGTTCACCAGGGCTTGGTAGTTGGGGTAGATATTGGACATCAATTGCAACTGCAAGCCATCATAGAGACCTTTCAAAAAGCGGCGCTGCTTGTCAGCGTCGTTGGCAACCTCATGAGGAGCATATCGAGACAACTGTGCGAATTTGTCTCGATACTCCGCCACTGTCATGGACCCTTGTCTCAGAGCTCTGAACTCCTCCTGCTTGAGCTCCACTATGCCTTCAGGAATATGGTAAGACCTGAAGCTATCCGTGAACTCCTGCCAAGATACCTCTGGTGCATTGTTGGGACGTCCATACATGTATGAGTCCCACCAATCTTGAGCAGCACCCTGCAGCTGGCCAGATGCGTAGAGCACCTTCTCACGCTCATTGCATTGAGCGATATTCAGCTGCTTCTCCACAGCTCTCAACCAGTCGTCCGCCTCTAGTGGTTCAGAAGCATGGGTGAACACCGGAGGGCGACCTTTCATAAACTCTCCACGTTTGTCCCATGGCTGGATAGGTGGTGGTGGCGGTGGTGGTGGTGCAGGATGATTCTGAAGGTGTTGCATCATCGTCTGCATCAACTGTGTCTACACTACCATGAACTGCTCCATAGTCATGGCCGGGGATGCCGGTGGTGGTGGCGGTGGTGGTGGTGGTACTGGTGGTGCACCCCTACCACGGCCTCTGCCTCTACCTCCTCTTGCGGCCATCTGTAATCCAAAACACATAGTATGACCTTTAGATTAAATGATCATCGAAACACATGACCGAGCATAACTTTCATAATGAAATCTGAACCTTACAAGCGGTACTGTAAAACAGTCATATCTCAAACAAATGTGAAATTTACATGGCTGGAAAGCTTATGAAATTGCCTACAACTTTCATAATTCTCACTTTTTCAGATTCAGGTGCGAAACTAGGTGAAAACAGCAAGTTAACAAAACTGTTCCTGAGTTCCAAACTGCGCAGAAACCTCAACTTGTAGCTGTCATATCTCCCAATCAAGAACAGGTATGAACGTAATTCAAGATGCATTGGAAAGGTATTGAAGTCTAGTTGTTACCATAAAAATTTCATGATCATGGGACGAACCACCTTTGAGATACAACCGAAAGATTACTTACTGCTCCAGAAAACAGCAAGATAGAAAGATAGGATAACCCACCCACTAGCACTTTTATTTATATCAAATTTATTTGTTCTTAACTAAGGAACTTGTGGACAGACCCACAATGTTCCAGCACTCATAAAAAAACTCCAAATCACTCATAATCATAATAACAAACCATATAACAAAACCAAGTTCACCGGACACGACAAGACTCGACTTGACTCAACTTTCGCTGCTAGCGTTTTATTACATCAGGGTGGTACTCGACCTATGGAAGGAAAACTGGGGGAAGCTTCTAGTGAAACTTGGGCATCTTCAGGCGTCCTCTGAGCTCATCATTCTCTGCACGAGCTCTCTTGAGTAGCTTGCGCTGGCCACCAAGCTCATCAGTCAACACCTCGACCTGCTGCATCAACTCATGAGCAAAGTCGATCATCACTTTGGTGACGTCATCATACCCATCCTTAGCCTCGAACATGGAACATCCCTCACGGGTCTCAAAGGGAAGGTGCCGGTACTTGTCCTCCATCATACGATCACGGTGATGGGCACGAAGATCAAAGAAAGCCATGCGAGCTGCGTCCTCCATGCACTCCATCATGTTGGCACGGCTTATCTTGGGCTCATAGACGGCCTCCACTTGCCACGACTGTGTGGCGTCTTTCCAGATGCAGATGTAGAGGGTACACTTCCAGAAGGAGGGGTTCTGGAAGTGCTTGTTCTCATAGCACGTGTACTTCACCTCGGACTTCCAGTCAGAGTAGTGGTTCTCCAATGTCCACTTCAACAAGCCATGGTAGTAATCCTCATCGTCTCCCTCCTTGAAGTGGAAGTGCTTGGTCCATCCCAAGCGTTCTTCACCGGCTTTGGAACCACCAGGAGTCTTGGAGCGGCTGTTCTCATCAGAGAGAGTCCTGGAGCGACTGTCTCCTGAGCTCTCTCCTTGGACACGTACTTTGGTGGGGGACGAGTGGACTTGCGAGCAGTCTGCTTGTTGCGGGCCATCTATAGAAAAGCAAAGATGAGAACTAAGTTAGAATCAAGATAATATAATTTTGAGATGAGTAATAGTTTTAATAAATAATAACAAGGCATAAAAGCATGAAAAGAGCATTACTAAGAACCAATTCTAACTAGGCTTGCGTTCTACAGTCAACATGACTTTGATACCAATCTGTCACACTCAGTTTTAAAGACAAAACGGGATGCAATAACCTTATGTGTGCCTAGAGATCAGTCACACACATAAGCCGACAAATTATCAAAATTGTACCATCACAAGTGTTTATTACATAGCGAATAAGTATCTATTAATGTTTATTACATAACAGCGGAAATAAAAGATAACTCTCGTGAAGCTCCATCGCACAGGGACGTCAACTGGTTGACCCCAAACCTAGTAGTCCTCTGGATACTCCTCATAACTCTGATAATCTGGTACCCATCCGGGATTTTTATCCAAATATGAAAAATAAACAAGCGTAAGTACTTTCGTACTCAACAAGCATATATGGGGTTCATGAGGCTCAAAAAGTATGACACTAGTTTACTGCGATAAGCATTTTAATTTGTAACAAAACTTTATAAGTGGTAAATCAAAGTTATGCTTAAGCCCCCAAATTAAACTGCATGATCATATAAACAAATGATTGAAAAACATAATATCATGATAAAGTGATTCATAAAGGTAACCAACAAGTAACCAAAGTTTCTGTGAGTTTTTCGAGCCGCTCGTGTCTGTGAGCACGGCTGATATACTAGTTTTTAACACTCTGCAGAGGTTGTACACTTTACCCATGAGTCGTGTTACCCATATGTCCAGGTTTATAACTCCCAAAACACTGCCGAGGTGAGAGGGCATGGTACACTATGAAGTCTTTCAAAGGGGCTCGCTGACATACCACAGACAGTACGGATCCACGGGCAAGGGGTATACGGGAGCCCTGAGATGGTACACACGCGCAGCGGTAGCCACTCCGGCCGCAACCCGCAACCGCGCGTCAATGGCAACTTTCGTGAACTGCCGCATGCGAGAGAGTGACCCTAATACTGAACTAAAGCTAGTGCCATGTAGCTCTCATGGTTGTACTGTATGTCCTAGCTTTTACTGATAGATAGGGTCCTAAATCCATGTTGCTAAAAAGTCAAGTTTTACCTCATCATTTCATGTAGTCATTAATCAAGATTAAAGGATCATGCTTATTTAAATGGAGCACTAGCAGTAACTACCCAGATGCAAATAACCCATAGGATTCCAAGGTTCAAGATAACAAAGCTAGGTAAGTCGTAAGGTAACAAGATTAGACACATGCATATGATTTGACTTAAAAACATCATGAATAGGACATCAAGGAAGATCCCATATAATACTTGCCTTGCTCAAAAGGTTCCTGCTGATCCTGCTCAAAGAAAAACTCCTGGTCACCCACGTACTGCTCACCGTCTATACTCGATCACCACATCACATGCAATCATGTCGAGACATCACATGCAAGCAAACAAAGGCTATAGATTAGAACAGTACACCAACCATAATAAAACAATATTAAAAGTTTATAAAACTAATCTATGTCTCACTACGATCACATAGACGTTTGAATCACGAAAAACGGAGCTATAGCGAAGATGATATGAACTAAACAAGTTTCATAAATTAAACTAGAGATTAAAAGAGATTAAGTGATTAATTGTTTTTAAAAGTTGTCTAACATGAACTATGAACTCACTAACACGTAGATTACGTCGATACGAATCTAACGCAATTTGAATGGATGAAAACGGAGTTAAAATGAGCATTTTAGAAGCATTTGAAAAGGAGTGGCAAATCTATAAATAAGATTTTCTATTTAATTTTGAATTAAAACAAAACCGAAAGGAGAATATGTCTTCCAGAACTGAAAACGGAAAGAGGGAATACGCCTTAGGACTGCGGGTTCACCCTTTAAAAAGAACAGGGGCTCTTTTGCAAAACAGACGACCGTAGGGTATCGGGTTCTGACAGTCATCCGATCCAAAATGGACGGATGAGATTAGATCGGGGGAGGGAGCGGTGGCGCCCGGCCGGAGCAGAGCAGGACCGCGGCGGCGCCATGGCCGGAGAGCAGCGGCGCAACGCAATCCGACGATTCAGTGCACAAAACTCGACACGGATTGGCCCGGGAGGGAGAGGGGGAGATGGCAAAGATGACTGCAGGGTCGGTTGCCCCGATTACGCGCGAAGGCGAGGCGTCCGCGCGGAGGAGCGGCACTGTGACACTGGCGGACGTGGCGCAGAGCCTCGCGGGTGAAACGAAGAGGGTGGAGGGGAGAAGCGAGCTCCTGGGAGCTTTCTTACCACGATGCGAAGCTCGGAAGGACGAAGGATGGGGCGGGGGTGCTCGACAACGCAGAGGCGGCGGCGGCGGCTCGGTGCTCGGCGGGCGGCGGCTCTAGTGGCGTTCCGAGAGGGCGGGGTGGAGGCGGAGGGATGCGGGGCCTCGGCTTTATAGCTCCGCGACGCGACAAGGGAAGGAAAGGGAGGATTCGGGCGCGGATTCGCGCTCGGCCGATGGGCGGCGCCGTCGCGCGGGGAAGGAAAGGGAGGGAAGGAAGAAAGGAAAGGGGGAGGGATGAAGCTGACATGCGGGGGCCACCTGTCAGCACACAGAGAGAGAGAGCTGAGCGCGTCCGTGCGGGAGAAGCTGGGCCGGCGTGCTGGGCCGGGACAAGGCCCATGCGGCAAGGGGAAGAGAGGGGGAGGAGGAGGCCTGCTGGGCTGGGGGAAGAAGTCCTCGGGCCAGAATAGGAGAAAGGAATGGAGAGAGAAAAAGAAGGGTTTTTCTTTTATCTCTGAAATTTCAGAATCAAATTTGCAAAGAAAATTTGAATCCAAGTTTGAGTTTTGAAAACTCCAACCAATCCAAAAACACCATGCAGCAGCATGAATGCAACAAATGGGTTTCTACTATTGTGGTGGCTTTTATTTTATGAAATTATAATTATTTTCCTAGGTTATAATGTCCACACAAAATGAAATAAAAACATTTTTAATCTATTTTAAATAATGCACATTTTTAGGGTGTTACAGTCGCCTTAGTTATAGTTTACTTGTTTAAGACTTTGTATTGAATATTCATTCTCTATGTAATAAGCAATGTGATGGTACTTTTATAATTTGTCAACTCATGTGTGCGACTATTCCTGAGGTGCACATGAGCCTTTTATGCACTTGTTTTTGTTCTTAAAAACGGGTGTGACACAATCAAAAAATAGATTACCAAGCTTATGGCAGCATGATTTATCAGATAGATACTCAACCCAGATTGGCTAGCCAACTCGATCCTCCTAGAGAAGAAGAAATCAAAAGAATGGCGCATGTGCATTGACTACACAGACCTCAACAAACACTGTTCAAAAGACCCATATAGCCCACCAAGGATTGATCAAATCATAGACTCAACAGTAGGATCAGCCCTACTATCTTTTCTAGATTGCTATTCGAGCTATCATCAAATATCACTGAGAGAGAAAGATCAAAGCAATACATCATTCATAACACCCTTCAAGGCATATTGTTACAAATCAATGCCATTTTGGCTAAGAAATACAAAGGCAACATATCAAAGAGCAATTCAAAATTGTTTGGCAAATCAAGTCGGAAGAAACACAGAAGCATACATTGACGACGTAGTCATGAAAACAAAAAAACCCGGCTCATTAATAGAAGACCTCAAGGAAACCTTCAAGAACCTAAAAGCATGGCAGTGGAAGTTGAATCCCACAAAATGCGTCTTTGGAGTCCCATAAGGACAACTCCTCAGATTCTTAGTCAGCAATAGAGGAATTGCGGCAAGTACAAAACTAGTCAAGGCTATCATGGATATGAAACCACCAAAAAAGATTAAAGATATATAGAAGCTTATAGGATGCATGGTAGCACTCAACAGATTCATCTCCCGCTTAGGGGAAAAATGATTACCTTTCTTCAAACTACTAAAAAAAGAAAGGAAATTTTAAGTGGATTAGAACAAGCAGAAGAAGCATTTGAAAAAATGAAAGAATATCTAGCCTCATCTCTAGTAATGTGTAACACCCCTGGTGTTATTCACTAAAATTGCCATCATGACCATAGTATCATTTTTATGCATGATCACATGTGATGCATACAACTAAAAAGAGTTTATTTATAAGTGTATAGAAATGCTAGAGTGATTTATTCTCTTATGCAAAATGTTGAAATTCAATTTCTAAAACCCTAATTAAGGGGGTTAAAATTTGACCTAAATATGCAATTCAAAAATTAATAAGAATTAGACCAAAAGTGTATTAGCAAAGTTGGAGAGCTCTTCAATCCAAGCAAAAGTTGTTTTTGAAGATTTTCAAGTTTTATTCAAATATTTGGAGTAATTGAAAAGGGGAAAACCAATTTTAAACCCTATTTCAAATTCAAAAGTGAATTTTAAAACTAAGCAAAATTTGAAATAAAACCTTTTATGAAAGTTGTATAGTTTTGAAAATGGAGCAACTTTTATATTGGGTGTTTTCAAGTTCTTGTCATAAGTTCAGAGTAATTTAAAAAATTGAGACAGGGGCAATTTTGTAATATCTTGAACAGTGGCTAGGGGGAGGAACCTGCCGCCGCTGCCGTTGTCGCTGTCGCGCTGGCCGATTGGAGCCCTCTCGCGCGCCATCGAGGCCTCCAGTGCACTAAGCTCGTTCCCACGCGTCGAAGGAGCACCTTATCACCTTCATCTATAAATAGGATCGTCCTCCCTCATCCTCACCGCTTCCTCGGTTCCATGCCGCCGCGCTGCTCTTCCTCCAATACCCGCTCTACCTCCGCCACACCCTTGCTCACACCCTAAGCCACCCGGTTGAGCTTCGCACCTGTTGCTCTGCCTGGAGTAGCGCCTTCTTCCTCGGCTCCGGTGGAGCTCCTCCATCCACCTCACCGTCGACCGAGCTCATGGGGAGGTTTCAAGTCGAACCAAACACTGTTTCGTACTCATTCTATCCGTGCGGTGCTCATGCGCTAATCGGTTGAACCGATGCACCTCTGGTTCTTGCAGAACGCGTTGTGCAGAGCTTGCTGCGCTGTTGCCTTCGTCTGTGTCGACGGTCACTGCACTCCGTCCTCTCCTAGCCTCTCCCAGCATGCACAAGAGCTTCGCGGTGAGACACTCGATCTCTAGCGTTGCTTGGTTGTCGCTCGTTTGCTCTATATTGTGCTGGCATAGATGCTTCGGTCGGTCTAGCGCTGCCGCGTCGTCGGCATAGATGCGAATGGGGTCCGGTGACGTTCCAGTGCAATTGAGGGGTGCGGTCGCATCTTGTGATGTTGCTGAGCATGTCGGAGGTATCAATTTGGTCGGCGAGGAACTGCCACGCCCGGCGTGCTTCGCCCGAGCTCTTCCGCCCGCCATGGTCGGTGGCGAGGTGTGTCTGGAGCTCGGAGATATCAACCAAGTACCTTGTCAGGTTCGGGGTGAAATGAGGGAGGTGCTGGTGATCTCAGTTGAGCTTGCGAGGTTACCACCGGCGAGCTGTGTGGCCCTCTTTGGTCGCTGGCGCCCTCTGTGTTGCTGGAAGGGCAGCCCCACCCTATGAGTGACCCTCAGGGTTGAATTTTATGTTTTTTCTACAATAAATAGTACCTAAATTTGTTATTTGAGCTTGAATTTTTGAAGAGCTCTATAAATTGCCAAATAATTTGATTATGTTCTCTGAAGTATGTAGAAAAAAAAATATAATATTGCAATGTTCAGTACATTGTTATTGCTACAAAAATGCTCAATTTAATTGATAAATGTCTTTTCAATGATTTTTTCATAAATTTTATATTGCTCCACAAATTCTGAAAATTGTGTTGCTATATATATGCTTTGAGTAACTTAAGTAAAAAGTTTTAGCTTGATTTGAATAAGTTCATAAAATCACATTTAATTGCTTATTTTATTAATAAATAAGTTATTAGCATAATTAAGGTAATTAGTGATAATCTTAGGATTTCTATGAGCTTTTGGATTGATTGATGACCTTAGGACATAATCATGATGTCCTTTGGCAACTAATTCATTGTTTGAGTATTGTTAATTGCTAATGGGTAAATAATAAAGGTTCTAATTAAAGTATGAAATAGTAAATGCCTTTTCCATGATTTTTCAGGAATAAAATATTGTTCCAAAAATCATGAAATTAATTTTGAGACATACTTATCATATGTAAATTATATATTAAAATTTTGAGCCCTTTTGGATAAAGTTGAATTTTGAGATATTAAGTAAATTAATAAATAATTGTTAAATGCTTAGAAAACCCTAATCACTAGGCTTTGAGTGACTTTTAGGGTTGTTTGCTAATCAAAGTCATTAACTTTGATGACTTTGGACTTGTTTGATTAAGATAAAACATAAACTTGATTTGTTTAATTAAAATAAACTTTAATCTTGTTTAAAGAGATAGTTTACAACTTTACTGCAAAGGAAAGTTGTACTCAAGGCCTAACTAATCTTTGTTATACCTTAATCATCTAAGTTCCTTTCATCTTTGTCAAGCATCATATATATTCTTTGCATTCATATGCTTGCATCTATGCATCTCATTAAGGTACGATAGATGCATATGTGTTGGATCATGTCAAACCCGAAGAAGTTTGATGGAGTCGAATCCAAAAGTGGTGTTCATGGAATTTACCCGAAGACGGTATCCGTGGATTTAACACAAAGACGATAGTGGTGAATAAATCATAAGATGGAAGAATCTTGGAAGTTCAGGGATGAATCGAAACTTCTCGCCAAGCAAGTACCATCTAACAAACACTGACCTAGTGTTGTTACCCAGGCACCTAGTGCATTTAAACCCTTCCTTGTTTTACAAAGTTTGTTTAAATGCAATTATGGTTAAGTAATGAATAAAAGCTTTTCATAAAATGAATACCTAATTGATGCATTGGCTAACTTGATTATTCTATACTTGTCCTTGATACCGTTGAGATTCAAATTTCATATAAATGCTTAGCTATGCTTAAGGAAAAACTAGGTGATTTCCTATAACCTGTGAATTTTATGAGGATACTCCTTTGGGAATATGAACTTTTTATTTTGGAATGGATGAAACAATGTTGAAAGTAATAACTCGAGACCGGGCGGACACGATGTTGGTGAGCTACAATACATGGAGTCTTGTGAGCAGGTTCTTTCTGCCTGTGTCGATTAGGAACTGTCTGTTGTGGATGTCTAAGAGCCATGACTTTGTAGTACTGGTCACATACTTCGGGAATCTGGACTCCGGCTATTCCATGCTTTGAACAGTTAACCCGCACAAGGAGTGGAGAGATGGCGAGAGTAGTGTGTACCCTCCTAGCTTGTAGAGTCGGGTGGAGGTGTACTATGCTCTCGGATGGCGACCCCCGGTCTTGGGTAGAGGATCCAGAGAAAGGTTGTCATATGCAAGCTTTAGTGCTACATATGTCATATGATAAGGAAGCCCCAACTAGGATTAATAATTTGAAACATGGCTATGACTACCTCATCGTAGTTAGTGAAACTTAAACTGGATACATGGATGCTTTGATGAACATGGTTGTTACGACATTATCGATTAGAACTGCGATCGGCACTTAAGTAACTATTTAAGAGAAATGAATCAATTGCAACTGATTTATAAAATGCTCATTATGCAAAACTTTGATATTGGCAATACCATACCTTGAATCCTAATAACTTGCATGCCTTATATATTCACCACTTTTTCATTGCCCGGGTAAGTCTTGTTGAGTAGTCCCGTACTCAGGGTTTGTTAACCCCTGTTGCAGGTGAAGGTCTTTCTGCAAAGGTTGAGGTAACTAACTACCGATGGGCACGGTGACTCTATAGCTAAGTAACTTTGTATCCTTATGCTATTGTTGGAGGATGTCATTTCAAGCTAGCAATGTATTTCAACTTTATATAATCATTTCAAAGAAAATTTGATTTGTTATTTAGTTTTGAACTCAAAACTTGTATTATTAATCATAAATTCAATTGTAATAATATTTCCGTTGCAAAACTCTGTGTATTTGATTTGTATTACTTAATCGTGCGATCTTGGTTGTCTTATGATTTACCGAGGTCTTTCAGGACACTCGGTGGACTTCCAAGTTCATATAGGTGATTGTATGTGCTTGTCAATGCGTTTAGTAGTTACAACCGTACTTAATCTTGTATGAATTAGGGGATTCCATCACATAATGACACCTCCAAAAGGCAAGGAAGATATGATGCAATATATCACAACAACACAAAATGTTGTGAGCACAGCAAAGGTGGTTGAAAAAGAAGAACCCAGACACACATATAAAGTGCAGAGGCTAGTATACTACATAAGCGAGGTATTAGTAGAATCAAAAGTTAGATACTCACGCGTACAAAAACTGCTCTATGCCATGTTAATATCATCAAGAAAGTTAAGACATTCTTTCCAAGAGCACGAGATCACAGTGATAACCAATTTCCCACTACAAGACATTCTACACAACAAAGATGCAATAGGTCGGATATCCAAATGGGTAGTAGAACTCGGTGCTCTCAACCTAGACTTCAACCCAATAACAACAAATCAAATCACAAGCATTATCAGACTTATGCCAAGAACTACAATGATGCAGAATATGAAGCATCAATACATGTTCTAAGAGTGGCAAGCTCACCTAGGATCAAAATACTACTTACTTATGGTGATTTAGCTGTAGCAATCAATCAAGTCAACAAAGATTGGGATTGCACAAAAAAAATATGGATGCATACTGTGCAGAAGTCAGAAAACTGGAGTTTCAAGGACGTGAAATCCATCATGTACTAAGAGACTCCAATGTTGCAGCATATGTACTATCCAAATTAGGATCAGATAGAGCAAAAGGACCACCCGGTATATTCGTAGAAGAACTCATAGATTCATCCATCAAACAACCCAGGAATATAGAGAATGAAATAACAAATCTAATGGATACAGAACAATCAGAAGGACCAGACCAGTCAAGACAAATTATGGTCATACAAAATGATTGGAGACAAATATATATTGATTATATAAAAGAGAAAAAATTACTCGAAGACAAGGTAGAAGGAACCTGGATTATATGAAAAAGAAAAAACTATGTCTTGGTAGGGGAGAAGTTATACAAAAGAGTAGCATCATCAGGGGTACTACTCAAATGCATGCCAACAAAGAAGGGAAAAGAAATATTGAATGAAATCCACTTAGGGTGTTGTGGAAATCATGTAGCCTCTAGAACACTGGTCAACAAAGTATTCAGAACCGGGTTCTATTGACCAACAACACTCAAAGATGCAGAAGAACTCGTTAGAACATGGAAAAATTGCCAAATGTTTGCAAGAAAATCACAAGAACCAGCTCACAATCTAATATGCATACCACTGACTTGGCCCTTCTCATGTTGGGGGATGGATCAAGTCGGACCACTTAAGAAAGCAAAAGGAGGCTTCCAATACATATTTGTGGCAATCGACAAATTTACAAAGTGGATTGTATATAAACCCTTGGTCAAATACAGAGCAAAAAAGCAGTAGAGTTCATCCGAGACATCATGCACAGGTTTAGCATGCCCAACAGAATAATCACATATCTTGGTTCACCATTTACAGCAAGAGAATTCCAATACTAGACAAAAGATTGTGGAATAGAAATTGATTTTGCTTCAGTAGCACACCCACAAGCCAATGGATAAGTCAAAAGAGCAAACAAACTCATATTACAAGGCTTAAAACCAAGATTATATGAAGACTTGAAAGATTATGGTGGAAAATGGATTGAAGAGCTACCAAAAGTAGTATGGGGTTTAAAAACCCATACTCACCTTTCTTTCTGGTCTATGGATAAGAGGTAGTATTACTAGCCGACTTAATATGGCTATCTACAAGAATCGAGCAACACGAAGAAGGAGAAGTAGAAGAAACAAGGCGGTTAGAAATTGACACAATCGAAGAAGTAAGAGACAATGCAATAATTCAAAATGTAAGATACCAACAAGGATTGCGAAGACATTATGACAAAAGCACTCAACCCCGATCACTAAAACCTGGGGACTCAATATTATGCCTAATCTAGAAAAATGATAGACGACACAAACTATTCAGTCCATGGGAAAGGGCCCTTCATTGTCAAGAGAACAACAGGACCTAGAATATACAAGCTGATGACTCCAAATGAAATTCCAGTAAAGAACACATGGCACATTAGCCAACTCAAAAGATTCTACAATTAGCAAAGCACACTGTATTCAAGAGAAATAAAGAAGAGCTCTTCAAGGAAAACTTCAACAATTATAAGCCCTGTCAAACCAACAAACCAACCCGTAATCGGGTTGGGGATAATAGGGGGTAGCCATGCTGACAGCCAACCCAGAAATGGTTGTGCTATACGGGCAATTTTATCACTCAACCATATGAAGATGGTTTGACTGACGGCCAACGGCCAAAACGCTACTTGGGTATGGAGATCCAAGTAAGCACAATTTAGTCACTCGACCATATGAAGATGGTATGATTGACAGCCCTGTCGAATCGACAAACCAACCTGCAATCAGGTTTGGGATAAAAGGGGCAGCCCTGCTGACAGCCAACCTGGAAATGGTTGCACTATATGGGTAATTTTGTCACTCAACCATATGTAGATGGTTTGACTGATGGCCAACAACCAAAAAAGCTACTTGGGTATGTAGATCCCAGCAAGCACAAATTAGTCACTCGACCATATGGAGATGGTACGACTGACAGCTCTATCGATCCGACAAACCATCCTGATGTTGGTGATTGCTTTAATACCCTTTTCCATAGTTTAATTGATCTTTAAATATAATAGTTAATTACCATCAGCACTCACCGTGATTGGGTTTACATATATCACTTAATTCGGATGATAGAATTCCGACCGGTACGAGTAGATCGTTACAAGACCAAAATAACAAGTTCACAAACCATGATTAGAGATTCATCTATAATCGTGCATATCTCCATATGCATACAATCGAACCTATTACAACACAATAACCTAAGTCTGATACCACTAAACAGATATTGGGAAGCTACTCTAGCCAAAAAAAATTGACCCCATAAACCAGGAACTACCGCTAGTTATTATAGATCATGAGATTACCATTAGACGTACAAGTGCAGCGGAAGCGACTCGTTGTAGTCGTACATGTTGTGGTAGTGTGGTGCAGTTGCGAGGTCCTCCGTCCATCCCTTTCATGTGGTTTGTCCTTGTGCTTCAGATGCACAAAGGTATCCACACGTATAGGGAGGAAGCGTCATGCCTCCGGACTGCTAGGTCCACGAGGAACAATAGGCGCGAGCATAGGGAGGCAAAGGCGGCTGCCAAAAGGCATGGGATAGACCTAGCCCGATACCCACACCTTGCTTATATAGGTGTCCTAACACTCCCACGTTGGAGGCCCATTAGTAACCCTAATCCTTGTCTAATTCAAGTCCAACCAAATTTAGGCTTCTAGCCCCTTAAGGGTGCGACCCTATGGGTTCACGCACACATAGACATGGCCTTGAGTACTTCTACTCGACCAATAGTTGATAGTGTCCTCTAGTAGGGTATGTCAACTCCTATGCATATGCAAAGATCATATCCAGTGGCGGGCCTACCTTTATTCAAAGGTATTCAGCTGAATACCCAAATCTTTTGACAAAAAAATTATACATATAGTGCATATATAAGTTTGTATTTGAAAAAGCAAAAATACAACTATTCTAAATACCTGTACAGGTAAATAGGCAATTATGTGTTATATATTTCTAACATTTTAACTATATATGGCATTATACATGTACAATATTAGCCATTTGGTTGGTAATTTTTTTTGATACCACCGTATATTTTGACTACCCAGCCCTAAAATCCTACGCCCGTCACTAATCATATCAGACAAACCACCACAAAACCACATATAAGTTATTCCCTTGTCTTATGATATTTGGTCCAACTCGTAGGTTAACACTTAACCTAAGCCTGACCATGCATTTCTTGATCCAATCATTCGAGTAGTCTATTCATATCTCTATGGAGAGTGGCAAATATCATCTTGATTGACTATGTCTCATAGCTTGTTTCCCGATAAATCTGAAATCGACCTTTATAACTACCTAGTCATGGAGTAGCGTTTAGTAATCCCTGAGTAAGTCATTTCACTTATTGAATGTATACAACAGACTCAGGTCTAAGGACATAACATACATGATGTGTTGAGTCAGTTCAACCCCATGTCATACATGTGTCCATATTATTAGTTTGACATATGTATGTCTATGGCTTGTGAAACACAGTCATCAACTAATAATGTGCTAATCTAATATTCATGTGCGTCCTCACACGAACTCCGATCGAAGATAACTTTAGAATAACCATATAAGTAAAAGAGTTTCACAAATAATTCACATATTTGCTAATCGATACAGATTGCCTTTAGTGGATATTCAATGAACTCCTAATATGTTATGGATACAAGGAAATACAATTATCTCTATGATTAGCTCTAAGGCATACTCCCAACAGAATTCTGCTACAACGAATTTATACTAGCGACATTAGACTATAGATTATGTACCTTCTCGGAGCACAATCTATATAGCATTTTAGAGTTTGCAACAAAGAAGGTAGTTAGGTGAAAGGACTACCAATTTGTACATGTTCCTCGCCCTGGGCAAAGAAAATCAAAGTAAAGTTTATGACATCACAGTCATCTTCACTACTACCACCAGTTTATGGCATCGATCGCCTTCCACATGATGAAGGTGAAAGACAACCTGTTGTAATAAGTTATCCTATATTATAATTATTACCGAATTGCTAAAATAGACACCCTAATCTAAAGTCCTAGATCGAACCGCCGCTGGGTAGCACAACCATGGATGTTACATCCAAGCAGTTGAAGACATTTGGATGAGCCAGAAGCACCGACTAACACAACACGTATAGTATGTATTATTATCTCCCCAATGCAAATCAAATCCAACAATTGTCGAATGAAACGCATGTATTAGTGCTAATCCAACAATTGTCGAATGAAACACATGTATTAGTGCTAGCTGTTAGATCAACCAGTCCACAACAGCAGCCAGGCAACAATAATATAATTACCTTAAATAAAAGTTTACAAGCACAGTAATTAAATTACTGGGACAGCATTGATCCAACCCGGCCCAGTAAATTGAAAGAAGGCGATCGAGTAAATTAAACACACACAATGCAAATTGAGAGATGTAGGAGTTGTAAGTAAGTACACTAATAAGCAGCAGCTGGATCGATGGGTCACACAAATGCAAGGGAATGAATTTCACACACGCGCGCAGGGTCTTAATTTTGTTCACAGGGTTCACAAATCTGCGGCGCTGGTGGCGGATTGTGAGGTCGTACCGCCGGTGCTGATGGTGGAGATGACGACCACTGCGGGGTTGTAATGGCAGAACTGGTGTAGTTGATGCCATGGCTGGTCTTGCAAGTGATGGGCTCCGCTTTGATGCTTCGGGTGTGGCCAACAGTCAGTGGCCAGCAATAGTGGGTGGTCGTCTTATTCTCGCTTGTGGTACTGTTGCTGGGTATGGTCGTCGTATTTACCATCACCATGGCTGTGAACTCGCTCCTCCCTCCGTATGTACTGGCAATGTAGTCTAGCGTGGGTGCGTGGGTGATAGTGATCCACCTGTCCAGCGCACCGTGGTAGAAGCTGCAGACTTCTCGAGGGCTGCCGTCGTCGAGGGTGGCGATCTTTACCATCCCTAGGAAGGAGGGTTCATTGGGCATGTCGAAGAGCATGACGGTCGCATTGACATTGTATTCGGGGTGGAGGACGTCGCAGCCACCGGGGACTCTGAAGTTCATGCTCACCCAGATGTCCACCTGAGTTGCTGGTCTATACACTGCCAGAGTGTAGTTCCGATCGGAGGTGTGATTATGATCATTTGGGTAGTGCGAGAGATTGAACTCATCCATCAACCACAGAGCATTGGCCACCTGGAGATGCCCGTGCCTCACCTTCACAGTCACTTTGTCATCTGAGATGAGGCCGACGTAGAACACCAGCAGGAGGACGGTGACGGCCAGCGCACCCACCACGGCTGCTACAATCCAGCGCGTGACGGTCACGCACCACAATCCTCTTGGCACGGGCTCGCCACACAAGAATGCTGCCATGTCGTCTATCTATTCTTGTCTTAATCGTGTGCTCTCTCGATCTGCTAGCTACTACTTGTTGGGTGTACTGCGGCTGGTCGGACTCCACGACTGCTATAAATCAAGGCTGCGTGCCTTTAATGCAAAGGCTGCTATATATATTCCGATTGACAGCCATGAATGAATCTCTTTTATTTCCGCTTTTGTGTAAGGCTGTGCGTCGTTCAGGTTTACAGATATATCAGAGATCAAATGAAGATGTACATGTAAGGCTCAATGACTCAACCTATATATGCTTTCAGTATACGTAAGATAAGATGCTCGATCTGGGGCTTTTCAATTTGTCCTGGAAACTGAAAAGCCTATTCCAATGGATATGGGCACTTTGGTCCCTTCCCAACACCCATCCGGTGAGAGATCAATCTACATCTAAATGGTGAGAGATCGATCTAAAACTAAAAGAGGTTACCTAGCAATCAAGCTAAGAAGATCCGAAGGTTTAGTTTGTCCCATGCATGTACATCTATATTTAGAAAAAGGGAAAAGACAGACACGACGGATCAAATGATGGCAGACACGCAAATGCATGGATCTGGCGTACGCTTGATAGAATAGCTTTGCTTGGGTCTAAAGCAGATGCCTTGTTGCATGCAGATAAGAGTACTATATATTATGCCTAATTTAATTTGACCACAGAATCAAATATCGCAGTAATCACTAATTTTCAGTGTATGTGCAACAGGAAGCTATACGATGGATACGAGAGGTATACGTGAAAAAGAAATCAGTAACTAGCAGTTTACCATGCGTACTGAATAATTCTTATATATGTAAGCCAATTTCAATGTGTAAACTGATGGATACGATGGAAGAATGGGGATGATGCAGGTTGTTATGTATTGTGATGGATGGGGGAAAGGAGGGGCAATGCGAATGTGATTGGACATGAACTCATGGAGGGAGGAAATGATTAGATATCTGTTAAATATATATGTACATAATCCGGTTACAATTGTATATTAGGTGCTAGATCTCTATTATGGGGGACCATAAATATGAGGCAACCAATATTGTAACCACGAGACTGGTTTGGATGGCAATAAGACCTTGGGATCGTTCGGACTTCGGATGATAACCACTCCAGCAAAGGAAGTTATTGTGTCCATAAGGCATTTAGGGTCCTAAATAAATTCAAATAAAAGGGTTTTCAACTACTAAGTTATAAATATCATCAAGATCTACAACTTCAATTTTGGTTATTTCTCCATGCAAGGTAGGTTTTTTGAATATCAAATGTGAGAATTATTATTATTATTTTTGGGGTTTTTAGAAACAATTAATAAAGGCAGGCATGTTAGAACACCTACCTCTGTTAATGAATGGAGGCCTTCCTAAACCCTCATTAGCAGAGGTGTTTTGGTAATGGCAGATGCCTTGCCCGCTTCCGTTAATCGAAAATGACCGTCTTGAAAAAGACTGTCAGTTGTACTGAGCTTCTTCTGACACATTCAAGGTTGGCCACTAGACGATCCGTCATGAGAGCAAACACAAAATGCAACATACAATGCACTAACCATGTAGATGAGTCACTAAGCCAAGTTGGACACTTTCACCAAATGATGTGTTGGGGTATCAGAGTCCCCATTGGATTTTACAATGCAGACAAATGAGTTGGCCAATAATGAGTCACACAATCAAGTTGCTGACCATTCAGTCACTGGTGCAAAGTCACTTCTGCCCTGGAAACAACACCAGTGGGGGTCAACTCTAACGTCCCATGCATACTGGATCTAACACTATTTTTCAGCCCATTTCATGCTTGATCTTGACCAATATAACTTCTTGAGATCATTGACATGAAACCATCTTAATGGGGCCACTTATATATCATCATCAACTCGATTGAGTTACCCCTTGTATATCCGCATAACCTTGCCTCAACCGTCTAAAGTTTAACGGCATGGACCCCCACCTAATAGTATGGCCAGGGAAACAACAAAGCCTTACAGCACACTACAAAGACTTTTTCCATAATCACAATAATCCTATACTAGCACCTGCTATATTCAACAAAATCAAAGATGGGGTAACAAATGGTGGATCTTACATGTTTTCTAGGGAGTCCCATGAGAATTATTCGAGTGTTCTCAATCAACCGTCCTCATGGAGAATGGAGACTAACAACATATTAGTAATCATTTTTGCTAGGTCATATCATGGTATGTCTTGATATAAATATGTTCACTATAATTAATTAAGCATTATTTGTAACATTTACCATTTCTCACACTATAAATGGCATATGGACATCCTTGCCACAACTACAGATCTGACTTTCATTGCTGATACCATCATTACTGGTTTTTAATGAATGGCACTGATGACTCTTTGGTTTCAGTTCTTTGCTTCAAAATTAGAAAATGAATGTAGTGGCCCAAAACTGATATTGAAAGTCCACATCACTATCCGTTTGTGGACAGAACTGGCACTACTACAATATTTTTTGGGAGGCATTTTGAAGTGACTGTTAGAGGCGATTGGACCGGCGGTATGCCTTGGTTAATTGAGGCCGGCTGCTGGCCCAGCAACCGCCTTGGTTAATAGGCGAAAGGATCAAGATGAACCAGAGGGAAGGGTGAATTGGGCTTTTCTAAATTTCAAAGCATGAATTAAAACCTACTCTAAATATCAATCACCCCAAAGTGTCTACCAAGTGTGACAATAGAGACACAAGAACAAGGAATCAATCTAATAATAAAGATAATAAAAGTAGATGATAAAGATATGTCCAGGATTATCTTAGAGCACTCCCATCTAGCACTAGCATTAATAAGAATAGAAAATTAAAGACTAACTCCTATGTCATTCTAATTATAAGTCATAGCTTACCCTAATTAGTGCAATACATCTAGCAATCATAGTTAAATTGTATTTATGTGTATATTCAAGCGACAATCACTAAGACCAGCTGAGAACATATCTCAGTAGTGACCCGTGAATATAAGTCATGCACAATCCTATATTCGGGGAATAGACTCAATACATCTAGCAATCATAGTTAAATTGTATTTATATGTATATTCAAGCAACAATCACTACAACCGGCTGAGAACATATCTCATACTGACCCGTGAATATAAGTCATGCACAGTCCTATATTCGGGGAGTAGACTACAGATGACTCAATGGGAATGTCACACCAGCAATCTACCACATGACCCGGAACATAGGGGACATTCGCAGATAAACAAGGTCTAAGCACCATGCTTACCCTATGTTTATCACCCACCCATTGATCTAATGAATGAGCCTATACAAACATGAGTATAAATACGAACATAATCTATCTATGCTAGATATATAATCAAAGTAAACGATGAATATTATAATTAAGGATGCATAAACAACTAAGTATATAGTCATATCTAGAATAATAAGATTAAACTAGAACAAGAATAAGAACTAGAAGAACAATGATGAAATAGAAGATGACATAGAAGAACCATTACGAATTAGATGAATAATATTGTCTTACAGGATAGGATTACAAGGGTTTACCAAGTCTCCTCGTGACTAATCCGGAATCCAAGCTAGAGAGAGAGAAGGCGCGCGCGCGGCATCCGCTCGGGCGGGGAAATGGGCCGGCTAGCTGGGCCTTGCGCGGGGAGAGCAGAAGAGCTGGGCTGTGGTACTGGCTGGGCTTGCGGGTGAGGAAGGAGAAGGGGAGAGCTGGGCTGAAGAAAAAGGCTTGGGGCTAGAAATGAGTAGGGAGGGAGAGAGAAATAAATCCCTTTTCTTTTGTTTCTTTTATTTACTTCCAAGTCATCAATTCAAAACCATTTTTGAATTCAAACTTTGAAACTTTCAGCTTCCAAACAAACAAAAGAAATGAAGCAGCATGAATGCACCAAAAAATGTTTCTAACCTTATGTTAGCTTTTATTTAGTGAAAACTTTATTATTTCCCCTAGATTATAATGGCCACAAAAAATGCATTAATCCATTTTTAAGCTATTTTCAAGGAATGCAAGTTTTAGCGTGTTACTTGGTGTCATAAAAAAGTAAAAGGACATAGATTAGAAATATATTCCGATGAGGGTTGCATAAGGAATTGCCTCTAAAAGTGGATTATCATTTAGAAACCTGTTCTTATATAAACCGTAACTAAAACTTGTTGCCATAATAAGTTACAAAAAGAAAGGTATTATTATATCCGCATTTGCATCAAATCTTGCTGTTGAAAAAAATGCTTTTTAGGGGTAGATCTATTTATTTTTGGAATCACACTGTGGGCTCGTTGTCGAGAAGACTAACTCCTCGCAGGATGATCGGGTAGCAAGCGGATCCCTAGACCATGGGCGGGTGTGGCAAACAAAGGCGCATGGACTATTCGCATGCTGTCAATCATCTCTGAATATTGATTTCTAGGTGGGGTTAATTAGAATGCCACCTATATAAATCTTTGTTTATACACATCCTTTTGTAGAGGCCGTTAAAATAAGATTTGACCGCTCCTAAACTTTACTTGTGTGGTAGTGATTGCAAGCGGATAGTATGAAAGGCTGAAGTGATGCAAATAGCTAGGCCGTGGCTTCGAATCCTAGAAACCACACACGGGCAAGTTTCTCCCAATGAGAACGGACGATCTACACTGAGACTAGCTAATGAGGTTACATGCCGTCACTAAGTAGAGAAACGACCTTTCGTCGATCGTCAAAAATAGCTTTAGTTTCGGCTAAAATTGTTGGTAACACCAACCGGGACTAAAAGTCCCCTCCCAACGGCTACGATTGTCACACACTGTCAAGAGGGACTTTTAGTTCCGATTGGTGCCATAAATCTGGACTAAACCTTTAGTCTTGGTTTAAGGCACAAACCGAGGCTATTTGTAGGCCTTTAGTCACGGCTGGTTCTGTGCACCGGGACTAAAGGCCCCATTATTCGAACTCTCTTCCTCCCCTGCTCGAGCTCGAGAGCTCCATTTCTTCCTCTCTGTTCTTGCTTGTTCTTGTTGTGTTCTTCACTGTTCTTCATCTCCTCTTTGACCATTGCTTCATTTGATCACTTCTGCGCCTCCATCGACTCGTTGAAAGGTTACTATCTTCAACCTCTCATATTTTAGTGGCACCATATGTTGTTTCTTGGTCTATATGTGATTTTTCTTTATGATTTTATCTTTTTTAAGCTTCATTCAGTTGACATTGTTTGAATATTTTGAAGAAAGCAACTAAAACTAGTATTCTAAGTATACACATTTCATTTATACTATGTCTAACACATTTTATGGTTTAATTAGTTAAAAATAGAGATTTTAGTGTATTATTTAATTTATGGATTATATGAGAAATTTATGGTAGATTGTTCTTGATTATATGTCAATTCAGCTCAAAATACATTTCATATTTAGATAAAAAAGGTAGCTAACTAGAATACCTTTAGTTGTATACATAACACATTTGATGATTTTAGAGAAATATAAATTTTAGTTGTTTTAATTCCTTTGTTTAGAAAATGAGGAATTTATAATTTCTAGTTTGAAAAAATGAGTATAGAGAATAGATGACAACTGCTTTAAGGTTAAACTTATTTGTCACATAATTGGACAATGAATGGTCAAAAATGAAAAGATTAACGTTAAAATAATGCAAAAACTAATTTCCTGTTGGTAACCAAGTATTTTATTTTTTTTAATTCAACAATATACTTTTGCATTAACCAAATACTAATGGTTAGTTACATTTATATTTGATATTATAAAAAAGGTAAAAGATTTTATGTTATACATTTTTCTAGTGTATAATAAAGCAAAAGGAAATTCAATGGTTATTTATTAAAAAAATTGTGCCATGTATTTAATTGATTATGCAATTAAAAAGAACTAGAACAATATATATATATATATATATATATATATATATATATATATATAATACCAAAACATATAAAAGAGCCCACTGAAATTTTGTTTAGCGCCTAAACAGACCTTTAGCCGCAGTTGGTATTACCAACCAGGGCTAAAGACCTTTAACCACGGTTGGTAATACAAACCGCGGCTAAAGGACCTTTAGCCGCGGTTGGTAATACCAACCGGGCTAAAGGCCGGAGTTGGTAGTACCAACCAGGGCTAAAGGACCTTTAGCCCGGTTGGTACCTTTAGCCACGGTTGGTAATACCAACCGGGCTAAAGGCCCTTTAGCCACGGTTGATAATACCAACCGGGGCTAAAGGTGGCTTGCTATATAAGCCACGGCTGCCTCTCTCCTTCCTCATCGTCTTCATTCTCGATCGCGTTGCGGATCCGACGCCACCGCCATCGCCGCCTCCTCTGCCCGGCCCGACGCCCTCGCCGTGCCACGTACCGGCCACCGCGCCGGCGCCGTGTTCCTCCTCTGCACAGCCGCTGCCGCGCCACCGCCTCCTCTCTACCCGGCCCCGACGCGCCCTCTCGCCGTGCCACCAGCCAACCGCGCCGCCGCCGCCGTTCCCTCCTCCGCGCCGCCATTCCTCTCCTCCGTGCAGATCGACGGTTGGAGAAAAGTTAAAGAAAAAAGGAGAGAGAGAAGAGAGGAGAAGGAAGAAAGGAAGAAGGAAGCAGGAGGAAGAAGTAAGAAGGAAGAAGGAAGAAGGTATAGGAAGAGAAGGAAGAAGAAAGGAGAGGAAAAAAGAAAAAAAGGAAAAAAGATTTGTTTCTTGTAAACGGATTTTTACTAAAATCTATTTTTAGTAAATGATTTTTTATAAATTTGTGAATGGATTTGTTAGAACATTAAAGAAAAAGAAAAATTGATAATATTCTATTTTATTAGTTTCTTGTTTTCACACCCTAACATTTTATACATGTTTTTCTAGGTGAAGAGGAGATCGAAAAGAAGAAGAAGATCGAAAAAGGAAGAAGAAGAAGAAGGTGAATTGTGTGTAATAAAATAGAAATAGATTTTAGTTTTAGAAATAGATTTTAGCACTTAGAGAAATATAGACCTTCCATTATTGCTATATATGATTTGATATATATGTATCTTCATTATATTGCTAATAAAATATGTAGAAACCTCTCATTTGTTATAGAAATAGATACCTTTCATTATATTTCTAGTAAAATAACTCTAAGTGCCGATTTGATATATATGCGTCTACCCTAAGTGTTAGACACTTGTTTAGGGTTTACACACACATGAGTGTCTAACCTAAACCCCTAAGCTTTCATTTGTTAGAGAAATATATACCTTTCATTATTTGTAGTTAAATGTATAGATCTTTCATTTGTTAGAGAAATATATACATCCTAAGTGTCTACCCTAAACCCTAAACCCTTTTATTACACTCACACTAATTAAGTGTCTACCCTTTTGGTTACTCTAAGTGTTACACACTTGTTTAGGGTTTACACACACTAAGTGATGTCTACCCTTTTGGTTGCTCTAAGTGTTACACACATGTTTAGGGTTACACACACACTAAGTGTGTATACCCTAAACCCCTAAGTGTCTAAACCCTATATAGATATACATCCTAAATGTCTACTCTAAACCCCCCTAAACCCTTTCATGACACACACACACTAAGTGTCTGCCCTTTTGGTTACTCTAAGTGTTTCACACTTAGCTTGTTTACGGTTTACACACACACACTAAGTGTCTAAACCCTTTTACTATATATAGTTGCAGAAATGAATGACCCGAATGAGAACATGGAGGATTTCTTGTTTTCCATGATCAACGATGGCTCCAATGAAGTAGTAGATGACGACGCCAATCAAGTAGATGACGGAAGTCAGTACTTTGCTGACGATCTTGAGCAAGAAAATATCGCACAAGACAATGTTGACGAGCAGGTCTATGTCTACAATCTCTTGTGTATACATAAAAATAAAATAATACATTTGTCTAATTATATTTATAATTTTTGTGTTTCTACATACATAGCCGTCTACATCAACGACAACTACGGGGAAGAGTAAAAATGTACGAGGCCTGAAGAAGCCATTGGAGGGTTGGTACATTATCTCGCAATTCGAGGAGGAAACAGGGAGAGTACTTGGACCACATACACATACATTTGTCAACTACTGTGAAGGTGGAGGGCTGGTGGTCAGGGCACTCAGGCAAGTTAGGTTCTGGCTCTGGGAACTCCTCTTGAAGCTCCTGCACCTCCTGGACTTCTGCTTCTTGGGGTAGCATCTGAAGTTCCTCCACTGATCCTAAATGTTTGAAATGCATGTGATTAACCATGGGTGCAATGATGATGCTCGAAATAAGAATTAAAACATTAAAAGGTTGCTTTTAGAGTTAACCTAATATTCACTCTAGTTCCACTTTACACAGCAAGCCTATTATAAACTGCTCAGAAAAATCTACAAAAATTATAGGGGACAGAGCAAGCTTAAAGTATACTACTGCAGAAATTTCACTTAAAGCAAAGCTACCAACTAGCAGATACAAAAAGATGAATTTAAATGCAGAAAAAGCACTTTGAACTAGACCTACTGGCTAACAGGGTGAAACATGCTATATCAGGTTCTTTTCTTAGAAACATATTTATCAAGAAAGTTCCATAATCAACACTACCAGATTATTTTCTATATGATTTTCCAAAGAAAACCCTAGAAAAGGACACTTGAATTACAAGTATCTTTTCTGCCATACAACATACCACATATTATATTTTTTCTAGACAGATCATGGTACACAGAGGCTACACAAAAAGTTTCATGAGTTATCTAAGCATCGATTTACCATAGGAATTAATCTAAGAAAGCAACAGAAACACATTTTAATAGATAAAAAATAAATTTTGCATAGAAACATGGCATAAGATATTTTTCCTAGTTTCTACACAGGATAACAGAGCTAGCATAAAAAAACCTTACATTTTTATTTGATCATAACATGAAGGAACACATTTATCTTTGATAAATGCAGAAAAGAACTATTTAAACATAGTACTGAAGACATTCTCCAAAAATTACTTTTATATTTTTAACAGAAAGATCTTCATTTATAGAGTCTAACACAATTTATTTCATTATTTTAGGATTTACCAAACTCTAGATATAAAATAAACAAGCATTAACATATTTACTGAAAATGAATAAAAGGAAAAGCATTTCTGAATTCGGCCCACGATGAACAGTGCTGGGCTCGGCCCAGTGCGTGTGGGAGAGCGCTGAGCGGCTGACATGCGGGGCCCGTGGTCAACGCTGGGTCCACTTGCCAGCGAGCCAGGACAGAGTATCGGCGACGACCGGCGTGTTCTCGCTGGCGGTGAGAGCGGATGTGCTGGACTTGTGGTGATGTCGCGCATCGACAGGTGGGGTTGGTTGAACCAGCGCGGCCCTCTAGCGAGCCGGCAGCGTGCGGTGGCAGCGAGATGTGGCGGTGCGGAGCGGTGGGGTGATCACCGGCGGTGCTATGCTAGGCTAGCAGTTGCGTGAGCACCACGGTGGTGTGGTGAGTGCAGCGCAAGTGTTGGTTGGACCAGAGGAGCTCCGAGGAGGTCCGGCCACGTGCGAGCTCCGCGGCGGCGGCAATGGCGCACGGCCAACGGCGTTGTGTCGTTCCAGGGTGAGAGAGAGCTAGTGGAAGGGTTTTCTAACCTCTACTACCTCTGCTGATGCTGCCCTAGAGATGGAGGTGACGGAGGTAGTCGGGAGAGGAGTGAACGCAATTTGGTCGTTGCAGTGGCGAGTGCGAGCCGAGGAACGGCGATGGCGTTCCGGCATGCGAAGAGCTCGGCCGGCGCTACAAGGGCGAGCAGGGCGTGTGCGAGATGAAGGCGAGGTGGTGTGCGAGATGGATCGAGCAGACACGCTCGGATGGTGGCGAATTGGTGAACGGGGTGTTTGCTGTGCGTTCGGCGCTCAACACGGCGAGTGCGAAGAAGAGCGGGCGAGAGAGTGAATGCGGTGAGTGCTGGCGAGTGCAAGAGGAGGAGGGGGTGTAGGCGCATCCTTGGGCGCGGTCATAGCCGACCGGAGTGGCCGGTGGGGGCCTGGACGCGACGATGCGGCGGTGGCAGCGTGCGGGGCAGAGTGCGACTGGGTCGACGCGCCGTTAGGGTGGATTCAGCACTTGATCACGAGCGAGACGGGACATGGTTTGGTCGGCGCTGGCGCTGCAGCCGAGCTCAGTCGACGCGACGGCTCGGCGTTGTCCGCGGCGCAGCAGAGCGGCAGTGCGGCAGCGGGTGACAGCGGCTGGGCACGGAGCGTTCTTGGCCTTAGCGCCTTTAGCGCGGATGCGCGCTCAGACGCGATCGAGACGAGGCGTGGAGCTGGCCGGTGGCAGGCGCTGCGGCGCGTAATGGCGATGCGACGGTGCAGTCCGGCCTGCGGCGCAGCACGGCGCAGGGTGTCAGCGAGTGGCGCGGCGTGGCGTGTTCGGCACAGGCCGGCAGGAATCGTCGCCACGCGGCAGAAACACCGGCGTACGGCGCATCCGTGTCGGGCGGGTGCGCGCAGGCGTGCGGCGCGCGTGCGTCGCGCGTGCGCGGGAGAGTGCGGTCGCGAGCGGGCCGGTGGGCGCAGCGCGAGCGGGAAGGCCGCGTAGGCCGAAAGGTTTAACTCGGCCCATTTCAGTTTTATTTTCCTTTTTCCATTTTCCTTTGATTTGTTTCAACTGAATTTGATTCAAAACAGTTTCAAAAACTCAAAACTAGCATTTGAAACTTAAACCAAAGTTGTTCAGAATAATATTCTCTATATTTTTTATGTAGGTCACCTTTTTCTGAAAACCATTATTTTATAGGGTTTTAGATTTAAAACTAAATAATCCATTTAAGGGAAAGAATTACTTTTATTCTTAAAATTAAACTAAGCTTAATTAGGCAAGGTGATTAGCAAGAAAAGCAATCTACTCTTTATTCTAGGCATAGCAAACTTAGCTAAACAAGTTACAAACACACACATGAAATGATGCCATATGCAATCATGAATGTAATGAAATGCTTATGCTTAGTGGCTAATGATGATCCTAATGCAAGCTTGACAACGGGTGTCACACCGATGTGCAAGCACATTTCAAGAAAATGGAAGACGCCCGTAAAGCAAAGAAAGAAGCTAAACAACCGTTCTTCTTACATCAATCAGCTCTAAGGCAAGCGGTGGAAGCAAAGAAGAGATAACTACGTGATGCTCAGAAGAGTTCTCCACTATCGGACTATGACCGTACTCTACAAAAGGAAATTAACGAGGAGAAGAATAAAGAGAGCAGAGCACAGAAGGGTGTCCCACAGCTCGGGGAACAATCGAAGCAATCAGTGCCCCCACTAGTTGTTGGGAATCTGGTTCAAACATGAGCGTGCTAGAAGACAATGTTGGCAGGGTCAATTATGATGGTGTGGAAGAGTTCTTGTTAGGAGCTGGTATAACCGTGAATCAATTTCTAGAAAATGCACTCATCTAAAATGTCACTATAGTAGATGAGTGGAAGAGAACTTTTGTACGTGGCAGAAGTCTGTACAACCCATCGGCCCTCAGGGAACATGGTACGCAAATGCGCTTGTTAAACTTGTGGTACATGGAGGCATGTACCAAAAACTCAGATGAATGGATTTGCGTCAGAATTAGAGATGAACATAACTTCCGGGGCGATGACCTTATATTTGTTCCGTATAGTGAGCTCCACCAACTATGCCATATGGACATTCTAGACAAATCTCTCATGAGCTGCTACTGTCTGTAAATGATCATTTCTTTTAGTAATCTGACTATAGCATATGTATATGTATAGTAACTAACTATCCTCAAACATATATATGCAGATTCTTGATGTTATTGCTCAAATGTAAGGGAGACACAGATATTGGTTTCATTGATCCATCAATCATATTCTCGGATCCAAACACTCCCCGCGATCAATGGATACCTCAAATGGAGAGGAATCTTCGGAGGTTCTTGGTCAAGCAAAAGACCAGAGATTATATACTCTTCCCATACAATTTTGGGTGAGTGTTGTTATCGTTTGTACAATTTGTCTTACTTATTACTCAATTTAGCATAAAGATATATATATGTTGACTCTATAAACAAATACAGTTTTCACTGGATACTCAAAGTCTTCGATATGAGAAGAAGTCAATTGATAATCTTTGACTCACTGAGAAAACCACTGGGAGATTACCAAGATATGATAGACATTATCAAGAGGTAACTTTGATCTTTAAATATAGATTCTTGCTCTTTAACTAAACTGCAAGAGTTAATTAACTAATGATCCAATTATTGAGCAGGGTTTGGGCTTGGTTCATCCTGAAACACCGTACGGATCTGGAAGTGGCACTAAAGGGTCCTATCCTGCTAAATGTAAGTTCTACTAGCTCTCATAATATGTTACCTTAGCATGCTTTAACATATGCGTATGATGACGATAGTAATCGTTTTATATCTTACAGTGGATTCTAAGGCAGCCACCACGCAACAATCTGTGTGGATACTACGTTTGCGAGTTCCTCACGGTGTATGCAAGAAGAACTCTTAATCAGATACTAAAATCAGTCACACACATAAGCCGACAAATTATCAAAAATGTACCATCACAAGTGTTTATTACATAGCGAATAGGTATCTATTAAAGTCTATTACATAACAGCGGAAATAAAAGATAACTCTCGCGAAGCTCCATAGCACAGGGACGTCAACTAGTTGACCCCAAACCTAGTAGTCCTCTGGATACTCCTCATAACTCTGATAATCTGGTACCCATCCGGGATTTTTATCCAAATATTGAAAAGAAATAAACAAGCGTAAGTACTTTCGTACTCAACAAGCATATATGGGGTTCATGAGGCTCAAAAGTATGACACTGGTTTACTGCGATAAGCATTATAATTTGTAACAAATCTTTATAAGTGGTAAACCAAAAATATGCTTAAGCCCTCAAATTAAATTGCATGATGATATAAACAAATGAACAGATAACATAATATCATGATAAAGTGATTCATAAAGATAAGTAACAAGTAACCAAAGTTTTTGTGAGTTTTCCGGCCGCTCGTTTCCGTGAGCACGGCTGATATATCAGTTTTTAACACTCTGCAGAGGTTGTACACTTTACCCATGAGTCGTGTTACCCATATGCCCGGGTTTATAACTCCCAAAACACTGCCGAGGTGAGAGGGCAGGGTACACTATGAAGTCTTTCAAAGGGGCTCGCTGACATACCACAGACAGTACGGATCCACGGGCAAGGGGTATATGGGAGCCCCAAAATGGTACACACACGCAGCGGTAACCACTCCGGCCGCAACCTGCAACCGTGCGTCAATGACAACTTTCATGAACTGCCGCATGCGAGAGAGTGACCCTAATACTGAACTAAAGCCAGAGCCATGTAGCTCTCATGGTTGTACTATATGTCCCAGCTTTTGCTGACAGATAGGGTCCTAAATCCATGTTGCTAAAAAGTCAAGTTTTACTTCATCATTTCATGTAGTCATTAAACAAGATTAAAGGATCATGCTTATTTAAATGGAGCACTAGCAATAACTACCCAGATGCAAATAACCCATAGGTATTCAAGGTTCAAGGTAACAAAGCTAGGTAAGTTGTAAGGTAACAAGATTAGACACATGCATATGATTTTATTTAAAACATCATGAATAGGACATCAAGGAAGATCCCATATAATACTTGCCTTGCTCAAAGGGTTCCTGCTGCTCCTGCTCAAAGAAAACCTCCTGGTCACCCACGTACTGCTCACCGCCTATACTCGATCACCACATCAACATACAATCATACCGAAACATCACATGCAAGCAAACAGAGGCTATAGATTAGAACAGTACACCAACCATAATAAAACAAAATTAAAAGTTTATAAAACTAATCTATGTCTCGCTACGATCACAAAGACGTTTGAATCACGAAAAACGGAGCTATAACGAAGAGGATATGAACTAAACGAGTTTTATAAACTAAACTAGAGGGTAAAAGAGATTAAGTGATTAACTGTTTTTAAAAGTTGTCTAACATGAACTATGAACTGACTAACACGTAGATTTGGTCGATACGAATCTAACGCAATTTGAATGGATGAAAACGGAATTAAAATGAGCATTTTAGAAGCATTTGAAAATGAGTGGCAAATCTGTAAATAGGATTTTCTATTTAATTTTGAATTGAAACAAATCCGAAAAGAATTACGCCTTCTAGAACTGAAAGCGTAAAGGGAGAAGACGCTTTAGGACTGTGGGTTCACACTTTAAAAAGGGTGGGGTTCTTTTTGTAAACCGGTCGGCCGAAAGGGCATCGGCCTCTGCGATCCATCCGATCCACGATGGATGGCCGAGATTAGAACAGAGGAAGGGGGCGGTGGCGCACGGCGGCTGGAGACCGAGGCGGCGGTGGCGCAATGGCCGGAGAGTGGCGGCACAACGCAATACGACGTTGCAGTGCACGAAACTCGACGCGGGAAGGTCCGAGAGAGAGAGAGGGGGAGATGGCGAAGACGATGGTGGGGTCGGTTTTCCCGATTGCGCGCGGGGGCGAGGTGTCCGCGCGGTGCGGCGGCTCTGCACTGCCGGCGGTTGCGGACAGAGGTCTTGCGGGCGAGACAGAGGGGATGGAGGGGGATGGCGAGTTCGTGGGACTCTGCTTACCACAACGCGAGGCTCGGGGAACGGCTGGAGGCGGCTCTGGTGTATACCGACGGCGGAGCAACGACGGCGGCTCGGAGCTCGGTCGCGGCGGTGTTTTCTGGTGGCTCTGGGGTGCTTCAAGGGGGTAGGGTGGAGGCGGTAGGATGCGGGGCCTCGGCTTTATAGCTCCGCGGCGCGACAAGGGAAGGAAAGGGAGGATTCGGGCGCGGATTCGCGCTCGGCCGATGGGCGGCGCTGTCGCGCGGGGAAGGAAGAAAGGAAAGGGGAGGTGTGCGGCGCTCGGGTCAACTAGCCACGGGGTTGCGTCGCGAAGGAAAAGGGAGATCCCCTGCTCCAAAGCGTGCTTGGCAGAGGGATCCGCCGACGCACAGAAAAGGAAGGGAGGAAGGAGGAAGAAGGAAAGGGGAGGGATGAAGCTGACATGCGGGGGCCACCTGTCAGCACAGAGAGAGAGAGAGAGAGAGAGCTGAGCGCGTCCGTGCGGGAGAAGCTGGGCCGGCGTGATTGGGCCGGGCAAAGCCCATGCGGAGGAGGAGAGGTGGGCCGGGGGGGGGAAAGGAAAAAGGGCCGAGGGAGAAAGGAGGCCTCGGGCCAGAAGGAGAAAGAGAGGGAGAGAGGAAGGGAAAATTCCTTTTTATTTTATTTTCTGAAATTTCAAAATCAATTTCCAAAACACATTTGAGTTCAAGCTTTGAAAATTGAAAATGTCAAGCAATACAAAACACTATGCACCAGCATGTATGCATCAAACATGTTTCTTCTTGTGATAATTTTATTTTGTGAAAGCTTAATTAGTTTTCCTAGGTTTAAAAATGGTCACCAAAAATGCGGGGAGGGAAAGAAGAAAGGAAAGGGGAGGGAGATGGAACTGACATGCGGGGGCCACCTGTCAGCACACACAGAGAGAGAGAGAGAGCTGAGCGCGTCCGTGAGGGAGTGGGCCGGCCTACTCTGGCCCAAACCGAGAGAGGGGGGGGGGGAGAAGGAGCTGGGCCGAGAGAAGGGGCCTCGGGCCAGAAAGAAAATAAGAGAGAGAGAAGGGGAAATTGTTTTTCCTTTTTCAATTTTCAAGAATTCAAATCATTTTCAAACACCAATTTGAATTTCTAGTTTGAAATTGAATAAAACCAAACAATACAAAACTCTATGCACCAGCATGAATGCAACAAAAATGTTTCTAGTATTGTGCTAACTTTTATTTTGTGAAAACTTATTTAATTTTCCCTATGTTTAAAATGACCACAAAAATGCATTTCACTTACTTTTAATCTATTTTGAAAAATGCAAATTTTAGGGTGTTACAAATCTACCCCCCTTAAAGGAATCTCGTCCCGAGATTCAGCTGGCTTACTCGAACAACTGTGGGTATCTCCTTTTTAGATCCTCTTCTCTTTCCCAAGTTGCCTCATCCACTGAATACCGATTCCGCTAAACTTTGCACATACGAATGACTCGGCTCCTTGTGACTCTTTCTGCCGTTTCCAAGATCTTTATCGGGTATTCCTCATAGGTGAGATCCTCCTTAACTGACAACTCATCCAAGGGTATCTGCTCCTCTGGCACACGCAAACACTTCTTCAACTGTGACAGATGAAAGACATCATGTACACCTGCTAGACTCTCAGGTAACTCCAGCTGATAAGCTACTTCACCACATCGTTCCACTATCTTGAAGGGACCAACATATCTGGGTGCTAACTTACCCTTCATATTGAACCTCTTTACGCTTCTCATAGGTGACACCTTTAGATAGACATAGTCACCTACATTGAAAACCAAATCTCTTCTGCGCATGTCAGCATAGCTTTTCTGTCTGGACTGTGCAACTTTCAAGTTTTCTCTTATAGTTCGCACATGTTCCTCTGCACTCTTCAACACATCAGGTCCAAACACTTGACTTTCTCCCGTATGATTCCAGAATAGAGGGGTTCTGCACTTCCTTCCATACAAAGCCTCAAATGGTGCCATCTTGAGACTCTTCTGGTAACTGTTGTTATACGAGAACTCAGCATACGGCAAACTCTTATCCCAACTAGTCCTGTTTTGCAGTGCACAAGCCCTCAATATATCTTCCAGTATCTGGTTGGTTCTTTCGGGCTGACCATCTGTTTGCGGGTGATAGGTTGTACTGAAGTTCAGCTTGGTGCCAAGGGACCTATGAATCATCTACCAGAAGTGGGATGTGAACTGAGTGCCCCTATCGGAAACGATCTTTTTAGGAACACCATGCATACACACTATCTTTTCCATTTACAGCTCTGCTAACCTTGCTCCGGTGTAGGTGGTCCTGACTGGCAAGAAGTGAGCAACTTTTGTCAACCGATCCACAATTACCCATATCGAGTCATAACCACTTTGAGTGCAAGGTAAACCCACTATAAAATCCATACCAACTTCTTCCCATTTTCACTCTGGAATTTTCATCGGTTGCAACAATCCTGCCGGTCTCTTGTGCTCTGCCTTAACTCTCTAACATGTATCACACACTGCCACATAATCTGCAACATCCCTCTTTAGTCCATACCACCAATACTTCTCCTTCATGTCCAGATACATCTTGGTACTGCCGGGGTGTATAGAATAAGCTGAATCATGTGCCTCTCGCAGAATTGTCTCACGAATCTCCTTCACTCTTGGCACACATAACCTCTTACCAAACCAAACAGTACCATTGTCATCCAGACTGAAACCTGGTGCCTTGCCAATCACGATATTCTCGGCAATCTCTTTCAGTTTCTCATCTTCCAACTGACCCTCGCGTATCTCCTGTTCCAAGGTAGGTTCCAAAACTAACTCCATAGTATTTATAACAAAACCCAAGTTGAGATGCGCTAACTGAGCACACAATTCTTTGGACTGTATTTCCAGGTGTACTTCATTGGCATAACTTTTCCTACTGAGGGCATCTGCCACAACATTCTCCTTTCCAGGGTGATAATTGTGGGATTACGAGGTTGCTACGCTAGCCGGAAAACAAAACTTTTCGACCTCATAAACCAGGATCTACTGCTAGTCACAGGTTACGGGATTACCACTAGACGCGCAGGTGCAGCGGAAGACGACTTGATGTAGTCGTGCGCGTCGCAGCAGGCAGTGCAGTTGCGTGGTCGTCCGTCTCAACGTCCCCTTCGCGCGGTTCGTCCTTGTGCTCCAGATGCAGCACCTCCGAGGAATCCCACACGTGCAGGGAGGAAGCGTTGCGCCTCCGGATTGCTAGGTCCGCGAGGAGCAAAAGGCGCGAGCGTGGGGAGGCGACGGCGGCTGCCAAAAGGCGTGGATCAATTCGCCCCGCGCCCACCCCTTGCTTATATAGGCGTCCTGACGAGCTCCCACGGTGGAGGCCCATTAGTAACCCTAAACCTAGTCTAATTCGGGTCCAACCCGAATTAGGCTTCCAGCCCTTTAAGCGTGCGACCCTATGGGCTCACGCATACATAGACATGGCCCAAGTACTCTTACTCGACCAATAGTTGATAGCGGCCTCTAGCAAGGCGTGTCAACTCCTATGCATACGCTATGATCATATCAGACGAACCACTATGACCATGTACAAGTTATTCCCTTCGCCACTCGATATATGGTTCAACTCGTGGGTTAACACTTAACCCAAGCACGGCCATGCATTTGTTGATCCAATCACATGAGTGATCCAGTAATATCTCTCTCACGAAGAGAGGGGCAAATTCCATCTTGATTGTCTATGTCGCATAGCATGTTTCCCGACCACCCAAGGACCACCTTTATAACTACCCAATAACGGAGTAGCGTTTGATAGTCTCTAAGTAGATCGTTTCACATCTTGAGTACATACCACAATCTCAGGTCTAAGGACATAACATACATGACATGAATAGAGACTTTCTCTTGTTGGGTCAGTCCAGCCTACGTGTCTCACATGTGCCCACATTATTAGTTTGACATCTCCATGTCTATGACTTGTGAAACATAGCCATCAACTAATACATGTGCTGGTCTAATATTCAAGTGTGCTCTTACAAGAATGCCGACCAGGGACAACTTTTAGAATAACCATTCAGGTAATTGAGTTCCACAAACAATTCACATAATTGTCAATCAATACCAGTTGTCTATAATGGATATTCAAAGAACACTTTATTAATCATGGATACAATCGGAATATAATCATCTACATGATTAGCTCTAGGGCATATTCCCAACAATAATGTACCTCCAAGTCATAGTCCTTGATCAATTCCAACCAACGGCGTTGTCTCAAGTTCAGATCTGACTGGGTGAATATGTACTTCAAACTCTTGTGATCCGTGTAAATATCACTCTTGTGACCGACCAAGTAGTGTCTCCAGATCTTCAGTGCATGCACCACAGCTGTTAACTTCAAGTGATGTGTAGGATAATTCAACTCGTGCTTCCTTAACTGCCTTGACGCATAAGCAACAACTCTACCTTCTTGCATAAGCACACAACCAAGACCCAGGCGAGATGCATCACAATATATGGAGAAGCTCTTGTTCAGGTCTGGCAAAATCAACACTGGTGCTGTGGTTAACCGCTCCTTCAATTCTTCAAAGTTAGTTTGACACTTTTCAGACCATACAAACTTAGCATTCTTCTCTAGCAATGCAGTAATTGGTTTAGCAAGCTTGGAGAAACCTTCAATGAACCTCCGGTAGTAACCAGCCAGTCCAAGGAAACTACGAATCTCAGTCACACTAGTAGGTGGATTCCAATTCAACACATCTGCCACCTTACTTGGATCCACTTTTATTCCTCCATTGGATATAACATGACCTAGGAAAGACACCTCCTTCAACCAAAACTCACACTTGCTCCTTTTTGCATACAACTGGTGTTCTCTGAGCTTCTGCAAGACCAACCTGAGATGTTCTGCATGTTCTTTCTCATTCTTGGAGTAGACCAAAATGTCATCAATGAACACTACCACAAACTTGTCCAGAAACTCCATGAACACCTTATTCATCAAGTACATGAAGTAGGCAGGTGCATTGGTTAGCCCAAATGACATCACAGTGTACTCATACAACCCATATCTTGTAGTAAATGCAGTCTTAGGTATGTCAGAGGCATGTATCTTCAACTGGTGATATCCCGATCGGAGATCAATCTTAGAGAACACACAAGCTCCCTTCAACTAGTCAAACAGATCATCAATCCTTGGTAGAGGGTACTTATTCTTGATAGTTACCTCATTGAGCGAACGGTAATCCACACACATCCGTTGCGTACCATCCTTCTTGTCAACAAAGATCACCGGAGCTCCCCAAGGTGAAGAGCTAGGACGTATGAAACCCTTCTCTTGTAACTCCTACAACTGTTTCTTAAGTTCTTCTAACTCATTAACCCCCATCCTATATGGACGCTTAGCAATAGGTGCAGTACCAGGCAAAAGCTCAATAAGAAATTCAATGTCGCGGTCGGGTGGCATACCTGGCAAGTCATCGGGGAAAACATCAGGGAACTCATCAACAACTGATTCAGGTTCGTGGCTGTCATCATCTAGCTGATTCACAGTAGCTGTCGGTGGAGCTTTCAAGACAACTTCCACATTGATTATATCCCCTTTAGGTGAGGTTAAGAAAACAACCTTCTCTTTGCACTGAACAACGGCCTTATGCTTCATCATCCAATCCATTCCCAGAATGAGATCAATAGCAGCTGTCCTTAGCAAAATGGGTTCAACCTCAAAGGCTACCCCCCTTAGGAGCACACTAGTTGAAGGACTATAGTATTTTGCAGTCAGAGTCCCTCCCGGTGAACTTACTATTATGGGGGTTTTCATGGTACGTAATCAAATATCATGCACTCCAGTAAAAGCTTCAGAAAGGAAAGAGTACGAAGCTCCAGAATCAAAAAGTACAGTAGCGGGGATAGAGTTGATGCTGAATGTACCCATCATAACTTCAGGAGTCTCCTGTGCAGTATCTGCCGACACGTGGTTCACCCTTCCAGTGTTGGCTGGAGTCTGTTGTCTTCCCCTCTGCTGATTGCTCTGATTCTGAGGCGTCTGTGGGTTCTGCTTATCGGGACAGTTGTAGGACATGTGCCCCTCCTTGTTGCAACGGAAACACCTATTGGGAGTGTTGGGAGCACTATTCTTCATTGGAGTAGTATTGGGGTTCCCCTGACGTGGCGCCTGTGGCACAGTCTGCTGCTGGTTCTGTGGACGTTGCGGGAACTGACTGCGCTGCGGGGTGTGACTACGGTTCCACTGATTGTTCGGACCCTGGTACCTCTGTTGGAAGTTCTGTGAGGGGTTGGGTCACTGTCGGGTGTTGCTTCCTGAAGTTGGTCCCTGAAGCCTCCTCTTCTTGGCTTCCATCTCCTTGCGCTTGTTATCAATCACAATAGCGCGGTCCACAAGGGCTTGGTAGTTGGGGTAGAGATTGTACATTAGTTGCAACTGTAAACCATCATAGAGACCCTTCAGAAAGCGGCGCTACTTGTCAGCATCGTTAGCAACCTCATGAGGAGCATATCGAGACAACCGTGCGAATTTGTCCTGATACTCCGCCACGGTCAGAGACCCTTGTCTCAGAGCTCTGAACTCCTCCTGCTTGAGCTCCACTATGCCTTCAGGAATATGGTAGGACCTGAAGCTATCTGTGAACTCCTGCCAAGATACCTTTGGTGCATTGTTGGGACGCCCATACATGTATGAGTCCCACCAATCTTGAGCGGCACCTTGCAGCTGGCCAGATGCGTAGAGCACCTTTTCACGCTCATTGCATTGAGCGATATTCAGCTGCTTCTCCACAGCTCTCAACCAGTCGTCCGCCTCCAGCAATTCAGAATCATGGGTGAACATCGGAGGGTAACCCTTCATAAACTCTCCACATATGTCCCGTGGCTGGACAGGTGGTGCTGGCGGTGGTGGTGGTGCAGGATGATTCTGAAGGTTTTGCATCATCGTGTGCATCAACTGTGTCTGCACTACCATGAACTGCTCCATAGCCATGGTCGGGGGTGCTGGTGGTGGTGGCGGTGGTGGTGGTGGTACTGGTGGTGCACCCCTACCATGACCTCTGCCTCTACCACCTCTTGCGGCCATCTGCCATCCAAAACACATAGTATGACCTTTAGATTAATTGTTCATTGAAACATATGACTGAGCATAACTTTCTGAAATCTGAACCTTACAAGCGGTACCGTAAAACAGTCATATCTCACGCTCCAAAAATCAAACAAATGTGCAATTTACATGGTTGAAAAGCTTATGAAATTGTCTACAACTTTCATAATTCTCAATGTTTCAGATTCAGATGCGAAAATAGGTGAAAACAGCAAGTTAACAAAACTGTTTCTGAGTTCCAATCTGCGCAGAAACCTCAACTTGTAGCTGTCATATCTCCAAATCCAGAACAGGTATGAAGGTAATTCAAGATGCATTGGAAAGGTATTGAATTCTAGTTGTTTCCATAAAAATTTCATGATCATTGGACGAATCATCTTTGATATATAACTGAAAGATTACTGACTGCTCCAGAAAAACAGCAAGATAGAAAACAGGATAACCCACCCGCTGGCACTTTTATTTATATCAAACTTGTTTGCTCTTAACTAAGGAACTTGTGGACAGGCCCACAATGTTCCAGCACTCATAACAAAACTCCAAATCACTCATGATCATAATAACAAACCATATAACAAAACCATGTTCACATGACACGACAAGACTCGACACAACTCTCGCTGCTAGCGTTTTATTAGATCGGGGTGGTACTCAACCTAAGGAAGGAAAACTGGGGAAGCTTCTGTTGGAACTTGGGCATCTTCAGGCGTCCTCTGAGCTCATCATTCTCTGCACGGGCTCTCTTGAGTAGCTTGCGCTGGCCACCAAGCTCATCAGTCAACACCTCGACCTGCTGCATCAACTCATGAGCAAAGTCGATCATCACCTTGGTGACGTCATCATACCCATCCTTAGCCTCGAACATGGACCATCCCTCACGGGTCTCAAAGGGAAGGTGCCGGTACTTGTCCTCCATCATATGGTTACGACGATGAGCACGAAGATCAAAGAAGGCCATGCGAGCTGCATCCTCCATACACTCCATCATGCTGGCACGGCTGATCTTGGGCTCATAGACGGCCTCCACTTGCCACGACTGTGTGGTGTCTTTCCGGATGCAGATGTAGAGGGTACACTTGCAGAAGGAGGGGTCCTGGAAGTGCTTGTTCTCATAGCACATGTACTTCACCTCGGACTTCCAGTCAGAGTAGTGGTTCTCCAATGTCCACTTCAACAAGCCATGGTAGTAGTCCTCATCGTCTCCCTCCTTGAAGTGGAAATGCTTGGTCCATCGCAAGCGTTTTCCATCGGCTTCGGAACCACCAGAAGGAGTCTTGGAGCAGTTGTTCTCATCAGAGGGAGTCCTGGAGCGACTGTCTCCTGAGCTCTCTTCTTGGACCTCTTCTTCTTCATCCTCGCGGGGCTCCATTCGCACGTACTTTGGTGGGGGACGAGTGGACTTGCGAGGAGTCTGCTTGTTGCGGGCCATCTATGGAAAAGCAAAGATGAGAACTAAGTTAGAATCAAGATAACCTAATTTTGAGATGAGTAATAGTTTTAACAAATAATAACAAGGTATAAAAGCATGAAAACAGCATTCCTAAGAACCAGTTCTAACTAGGTTTGCGTCCTACAGTCAACACGGCTCTGATACCAATCTGTCACACCCAGTTTTAAAGATAAAATAGGATGCAATAACCTTATGTGTGCCCAGAGATCAGTCACACACATAAGCCAACAAATTATCAAAAATGTACCATCACAAGTGTTTATTACATAGCGAATAAGTATCTAATTAATGTTTATTACATAACAACGGAAATATAAGATAACTCTCGCGAAGCTCCATAGCACAGGGACGTCAACTGGTTGACCCCAAACCTAGTAGTCCTCTGGATACTCCTCATAACTCTGATAAACTGGTACCCATCCAGGATTTTTATCCAAATATGAAAAGAATAAACAAGCGTAAGTACTTTCGTACTCAACAAGCATATATGTGGTTCATGAGGCTCAAGAAGTATGACACTAGTTTACTGCGATAAGCATTTTTAAATTGTAACAAAGCTTTAGAAGTGGTAAAACAAAGTTATGCTTAAGCTCCCAAATTAAATTTCATGATCATGTAAACAAATGAACAAATAACATAATATCATGATAAAGTGAATCTTAAAGATAAGTAACAAGTAACCAAAGTTTCTGTGAGTTTTCCGGGCCGCTCGTGTCCGTGAGCACGGCTGATATACCAGTTTTTAACACTCTGCAGAGGTTGTACACTTTACCCATGAGTCGTGTTACCCATATGCCCGGGTTTATAACTCCCAAAACACTTCTGAGGTGAGAGGGCAGGGTACACTATGAAGTCTTTCAAAGGGGCTCGCTGACATACCACAGACAGTACGGATCCACGGGCAAGGGGTATACGGGAGCCACGGGATGGTACACACGCGCAGCGGTAACCACTCCAGCCGCAACCCGCAACCCGCGTCAATGGCAACTTTCGTGAACTGCCGCATGCGAGAGAGTGACCCTAATACTGAACTAAAGCCAGAGCCATGCAGCTCTCATGGTTGTACTGTATGTCCCAGCTTTTGCTGACAGATAGGGTCCTAAATCCATGTTGCTAAAAAGTCAAGTTTTACTTCATCATTTCATGTAGTCATTAAACAAGATTAAAGGAACATGCTTATTTAAATGGAGCACTAGCAATAACTACCCAGATGCAAATAACCCATAGGTTTTCAAGGTTCAAGGTAACAAAGCTAGGTAAGTCGTAAGGTAACAAGATTAGACACATGCATATGATTTTATTTAAAACATGATGAATAGGACATCAAGGAAGATCCCATAAAATACTTGCCTTGCTCAAAGGGTTCCTGCTGCTCCTGCTCAAAGAAAACCTCCTGGTCACCCACGTACTGCTCACCGCCTATACTCGATCACCACATCAACATGCAATCATACCGAAACATCACATGCAAGCAAACAGAGGCTATAGATTAGAACAGTACACCAACCATAATAAAACAAAATTAAAAGTTTATAAAACTAATCTACGTCTCGCTACGATCACAAAGACGTTTGAATCACGAAAACCGGAGCTATAACGATGAGGATATGAACTAAACAAGTTTTATAAACTAAACTAGATGGTAAAAGAGATTAAGTGATTAACTGTTTTTAAAAGTTGTCTAACATGAACTATGAACTGACTAACACGTAGATTTGGTCGATACGAATCTAACGCAATTTGAATGGATGAAAACAGAATTAAAATGAGCATTTTAGAAGCATTTGAAAATGAGTGGCAAATCTGTAAATAGGATTTTCTATTTAATTTTGAATTGAAACAAATCCGAAAAGAATTACGCCTTCCAGAACTGAAAGCGTAAAGGGAGAAGACGCTTTAGGACTGCGGGTTCACACTTTAAAAAGGGTGGGGTTCTTTTTGTAAACCGGTCGGCCGAATGGGTATCGGCCTCTGCGATCCATCCGATCCACGATTGATGGCCGAGATTAGAACAGAGGAAGGGGCGGTGGCGCACGGCGGCCGGAGACCGAGGCGGCAGTGGCGCAATGGCCGGAGAGCGGCGGCGCAACGCAATACGACGTTGCGGTGCACGAAACTCGACGCGGGAAGGTCCGAGAGAGAGAGGGGGAGATGGCGAAGACGATGGTGGGGTCGTTTTCCAAATTGCGCGCGGGGGCAAGGTGTCCGCGCGGTGCGGCAGCTCTGCACTGCCGGCGGTTGCGGACAGAAGTCCTGCGGGTGAGACAAGGGGGATGGAGGGGGATGGCGAGTTCGTGGGTCTCTACTTACCACAACGCGAGGCTCGGGGAACGGCTGGAGGCGGCTCTGGTGTATACCGACGGCGGAGCAACGACGGCGGCTCGGAGCTCGGTCGCGGCGGTGTTTCTGGTGGCTCTGGGGTGCTTCAAGGGGGCAGGGTGGAGGCGGTAGGATGCGGGGCCTCGGCTTTATAGCTCCGCGGCGCGACAAGGGAAGGAAAGGGAGGATTCGGGCGCGGATTCGCGCTCGGCCGATGGGCGGCGCCGTCGCGCGGGGAAGGAAAGGGAGGGAAGGAAGAAAGGAAAGGGGAGGTGTGCGGCGCTCGGGTCAACTAGCCACGGGGTTGCGTCGGCGAAGGAAAAGGGAGATCCCCTGCTCCAAAGCGTGCTCGGCAGAGGGATCCGCCGACGCACAGAAAAGGAAGGGAGGAAGGAGGAAGAAGGAAAGGGGAGGGATCAAGCTGACATGCGGGGGCCACCTGTCAGCACAGAGAGAGAGAGAGAGAGAGCTGAGCGCGTCCGTGCGGGAGAAGCTGGGCCGGCGTGATTGGGCCGGGCAAAGCCCATGCGGAGGAGGAGAGGTGGGCCGGGGGGGGGGGGGGAAGGAAAAAGGGCCGAGGGAGAAAGGAGGCCTCGGGCCAAAAGGAGAAAGAGAGGGAGAGAGGAAGGGAAAATTCCTTTTTATTTTATTTTCTGAAATTTCAAAATCAATTTCCAAAACACATTTGAGTTCAAGCTTTGAAAATTGAAAATGTCAAGCAATACAAAACACTATGCACCAGCATGTATGCATCAAACATGTTTCTTCTTGTGATAATTTTATTTTGTGAAAGCTTAATTAGTTTTCCTAGGTTTAAAAATGGTCACCAAAAATGCATTTCAATTACTTTTAATCTATTTTAAAGAATGCAATTTTTAGGGTGTTACAACCATATGGTTGCAAGAACAAGTGTTGCAAGAAGTCCGCCTCAAAGGAATTCAAGAGACACTTGCTGGATTTCTTCTTGAAAAAGTGGTCAACCCTAAAGGCGAGTATTATTTCGACCCGGCCGAACCACTGAAGCCAAATCAAGACGAACATCTGTATGAGATTTAAGTGGCGAGAGCGGTTGTGTCAAGTCAAGTATGAATGGATAATGATGTAAATTTTATGTGCATATATATATATATATTATACTTATATATGTATATATAGCTCCATAATATGTTCATATATATAGTTTCATAGTTTATTTGCGTGTTTAATGCTTGAAAGTAACTTATAAGTGCGTGAATATATTTATTAGCAGCGAATAAATGTATTAGCAGCGAAGAATACACATTTGAATACCTAATTAATCTAATTATAAAATCAAAATAAGCAAAACCCAAATAAAAAAAAGACCTTTAACCCCGGTTGATAATACCAACCGGGTCAGCACACCAACTGAGACTAAATGTCAGGCTTTAGTCCCGGTCCTCATAACTGGGACTAAAGGTGGGACATTTAGTCCCGTATCCTTAGTCTCGGATCAGAAACTGGAGCTAAAGCCCCTTACCGACCGAGGACAAAGGCCGTTTCTCTACCAGGGCGTACAAAAAGTTTATGGAATGCCTTCAGGATAGTATATCAGCACATAATAAGGAATGGAGTGATTTCCCAAACCAAATACTCCTAGATCTATTATAGTGCTAATGATGCTTGCCTTAATTAGTTTCTTAAGAATCTAGTGATAAGGAATAAAGAAAAAGAAAAAAGAAAAAGATTGGCCACGGCCCGGCCATGCGAACATAAATCAAAAGGAAACAAAGGGCTCATAACACACAGCGCACAGGTGGCTCTTGGGTATCCTTTTCAAAAGAATAATGAAATAAAGCATAACACACCTAAGCCAGAGAGAAAAACAAAAGAAAAAAAAAGCAATCCACTATTTCTGCATGCAGTTCACATCGTAGCGAAAAGCAAAGGCAAAAACGGCTAAAGCAGTGATTAATCTGCTGCTTCTTCTTTTCAGCTCGTACTAGTCTTCCGGGTGCATCGGTGTTGGAATGGTACATCCCTCTCAATGCATAGGGCCATAATATTTTTTGACAACAAAGACGTTCAACACGTACGTACATTCACCCTTGTGAATACACATAGGTAAACCCTACCCCTATAAAGTCACCACACACTGGCGTCTCCCTGACCTGTGGGGTGCCGCTCGAGTGACTTAGCCAACCAGACTAAGCACCCTTTAGCCGTAATTTTTTTGTTAGACAATTAATTATTACTTAACAATGTAACCAGGGACGAATTTGCACCGAGGACTAGGGCACTATATCGCTGTTCCAGCAGAAAATGTTGTGACTATAACTAATAAAAACGTTTTCTCTACAGTCCATAAAAACTGTAGTCTAGAAGGCGCTCAGCCTCACCCAGCCAGATGCTCTAACCTTGTTGCCCCCTCACCCTTCTGTTCTTTCTGTTAATAAATTGGGAGAATTAGCCCTAGAACATCACGAAAGACGAAAATTAGCTGGTGCACGTATCCATTTTTAATATTTTCTATATAACACTGCGGTTTCGTGTAATTAGCCCAATGAACACCGTGTTCCGGTTCAAACCGTTATAAAATAGAGATAAAACTATATAAGTGCCTAAAAATTTTACTATAAAACCTTCTATGCTCTACATGATCAGAACTATATAGTAAAAATGTTATTTTGCACTAAAATGATCATTTTGCTCCTCTTCATAAATAGACAAAGTTAACCATAGTTAATTTGTTAATAATATTTGTAGGACACTAAAACTCTAGAAAACCCTTAGTAATTAGTGACAAAATGTATGTGAACATGTGTGATATTGCTACTTTCACTAATAGCTTATACGTTCATGAACCACATACAAATCATGACAGCAAAATATATTGAATGAATTTGACAAATCCTAGAATGGAATTGTACCAAGTGGAGGAGCCAATGCTCTAAGTCTCTCATGGCCTCATCATCATGAGAGTTGCTCCAAATAGTGGACCACAATCGTTGCAGGAAAAGGATCGTAGTGCCTTCCCTCTAGCGTTCACCAGAAAGAAGATGATCCGAGGAGGAAGAAGATGACGGCGGCGGCTATCAGATGCGAGCAGTTGCAAAGATGGTCCCCAAAAGGTTGATCTCCCTGGACATCCGAGCATGTGTCGCCAGCGGAGGACGATGGTTCTAGAGTCTTGCTCTCCCAACTCTCTATTCGTGTAGAGGATTTGGACGGGAGACTCGAATGCTACTCCATGGAGAGTTATCTCTTGTTGGTTTCGAAAGAGATATATATTCATAGAGCACTGAGGAAGGGAATATCATGAGATCTCGAAAGACAGAGAGATTTCTTCATAACGGAAACTCTGTAAATTACTCTACGTTACAGGTTCATCGCACTTCTATCAGATCATCTTCGTTCACTAGCCCAAATGGCAAAACAAGCCCATGCAGCGGCAGAGTTGTGGCATGCCCTTTGCCTCTCTCCATCTTCTGAATAGGTATACATGTAGTCCACCTATTTAAATTGAATCAACCAATAGTAAAAATCTCATATGAAACAAACTATAATACAACGGTAGCTTTTAATATAGGCTTAGGATTTATTTGATTATTAAATAAAATATGGGCTAAACCTATAATATTTAACAATCCGCACCAACTTCTAGGACACATACGAAATGCCCTCAGTTTTGTGTCATTTGATGTATCACCGTTTCAATAAGGGAGATTTTGCTAGGAGACATTGTGCAAATGTGTCTAATATGCTATTGGACACCGCCAACTTCAAAATATACCCAGTACCATTATGAAATCGTGATTCTTTGTTGTTGGACACCGCACTTATTAAAATATTCATTTTTATGGTTCGGGAGAGAGAAAGAGTGGCACATAGACCAAATTGCTCATGCGGGTTATCTTCCACCTCTGTCTGATAGCCATGGTTGAGTGATGTGCAGGTTGGGGGTGGTTCGGTTGGGTGCTTGCTGGCAGATGTGGGGGTACGGGTGCTGGGACGCGGTCAGAGAATGGGGACCGGGCCGGGGACACATACCCTCACCGAGGTCGAGGACGCGGCCATGGAGGACGACGGGACAGGGGCGCGACCATGGAAAGGGGACCTGTCCGGGGCACACAACCTCGCCGAGGATGGGGGCACAACCACATGGTGCACAGCGGGGACAGGGACACGGCCATGACAGATAGTGGGGTAGGGGCGCTGGGGCGTGGGCAGAGGAAGGGGACCGGGCCGGGCGGCGGATGCATCCTCGCCGAGGTCGAGGACACGGCCATGGCAGACATCGGGGACACGGGCCTGGCTAGGGGCTCACAACCTCGCTGGTGACGGGGACAGGGACATGGCCAGGGGAAGGGGACTTGGGCCGGGGGCACGCGGTCTCGCCGGGGATGGGGCCGGGGCGCAGCCACGGCAGACGGCGCGGGCAGGGTGGCGGCAGCACAAGTCAGACTCGAACGACACTGTGAAGAGCCCAGGGAAGGAGGTACCAGAGGTTAAAGATGAGGGCAGTTTAGACATTTCCCCCACATTGCCTCTCTCCAAAACTAAAAAATGAATAACATAATCGTTGCGGTGTCTATGAGCAAAGAACCAGAAATTTGTAATGTGTGCTAGCAAATTTCGATGTTGGCGGTGTCTAGCAGCAGATTAGATATTTGTACAATGTCCTTGAGCAAAATTTCCCTTTCAATAAAGAGTGCTAAGTTGAACATCCACCTAAAGCAAAAATTACACTTATTCGCAACTATACAATGAGTTATGCCTTAAATTGAAAGTTTTGGTACAAGAAACTATGCCTTGAATTGACAATTTTGAGCCAAAAGCATCACGTCTGGTTGGAGCATATAATTTATACCACTGGCCCATTTATAAGTATCTAGAGATCACCGAAATATCATAGATTGTGACTAACAATCAAGAAATATAGGTGTGTTTCTCGAAAGGTGTTCTGTATCATAACACCTTTGCTTCATCTAGCTGCATCGGTGTTGGAACGATACATCCCTCTCAATGCATAGGGTCGTAATATTATTTTGTTAGACAACTAATTCTTGTTTGAAAATGTAACAAGGGATGAATTTGCACCGAGGACTGGGGCGCTACAGCCCTGTTCCAGCAAAAAACAATGTGACTATAACTATTTTTTTTTTCTTCTCTGGACAGTTCATAAAAACTGTGGTCTATAGAAGGCGCTCAGCCTCACCCAGCCAGATGTCCTGACCTGTAGCCGACGTGCCCTCCTCCCCTCCCCTTCAGTTACTTCTGGATCTGTCACTGAATGTGACTACCAAAAATAACATAAAACAAATACATATATGAAAGAACTATACTTAGGGTTGCTTAAGAGCATCAAAAGACATGACCTATACTTAGTTTATTTGATGACTTTATTGTGTATATATTCTATGCATGGATGTACAATCTCTTGGTAGTATTTATTTATATTTAGTTTCATACATTTAAGTGAGTTATATATGTATATATAGTACTTGAATGGAACCTTATACAACGTACCTATATTAGCAGCGTAGAATTTGTATATGAAAATCTAATTGAAACAACAAAGAATTGAATTGAAAAGAAACCATAAATTAAAAAAGGAAACAACTAAAAAAAGATAAAAATCTTTAGTCCCGGTTCGTAATACAACCGGGACTAGAGGTGTCAGCACCGGCGCATATTACATGAGTGCCCCTTTAGTCTTGGTTTGTATTATAAACCGGGACTAAATGTTATATTTAGTCCCGGTTCCCATAACCAGGAATAAAGTAGAGGGATCTTTAGTCCTGGATGCGTAATAATCCCGGTTGGAAAGCCGGGACTAAAGGGGTTTTCCAACCGAAATTAAAGCCCTGTTCTGCACTAGTGGTATAGTGTTTTTCTGTCACAACAAAACAATAAAAAACAACATCAGTTGTCTTATGAGCCCCAAAACGATCGGCCGAACAGCTGTAGAAGCTTGCATGCATAGTTAATTTATCTCTCGCTCTCTCTATTTATAGATACACTTGCATTGGTGACGACTCTAGCTAGCTAATATATAAGGCCCTCCGGCTTCGTCATCACCCATCGGCCATTGCATCGACTAGCTAGCTTTCTAGTTTCATCATCTATGGCCACCATCCCTTGTCTGCGCCGCAAACGCAGGTGGACTGTCAAGCAGTCCATCTCAGCTGCTGTGGTCGTAACGCTAGTCCTCATCGCCGTCACGGCCACAATCTCCATCAGCCTTGCTCCATCAAACATCTCCTTCCAAGTTAGGCAAGCGGAGATAGTCGGGTACCCTAAGGACGATCCACTCAACGAGACAAACAACAGGATCGTCAGCACGCACCTGAACTTCACCCTGGTGGCCCTGAACAACAGCTCGCGCACGGAAGTGAGGTACCACACCGTGGACGCCGAGATATGGTACGGCCCCACGGATGGAGATTGGATCCGCACCTCTGCGTTCGTCTTGCGCTCCGCCGAAAACGAAAGCATGTGGTACCCGCCGGGGAGTAGCGCCTGCTTTGGCGCCTCGGCTGACTACGGCTACTCATTGTACGAGAATGCCCCCCAAAACAGCCTGGTGGTGGTGGAGGCCAAGGTGTGGTTCAGGTACGGACTGGCTACCACATTGCCATTCACTGTCAGGTCCTCCTGCTGGCATGTAAACTTCGTCAATAAAACTAATGTACCCATCGTATGTGTCTAAGCTAGCAAGTTGTGGCGTTCATGCAAGTAAGCACGAACCGTACGCTTTCTTATCATCTATATCTATGTATTGTGTGTCTTATTCCTTTCCTTCTTTATTACTTTATTTCCTGCAAAGGTATGTATATGCACACACGTTTTGTTGTGTATCAGTTCTGCATATTTGTGTTTATGCAAGCAATTGGTCGTGTATTCGATTTTTGTTTCTGAGAATGATTGGGATCCATGAACCATTTGCCCGGGCTGGACCGATATTATAATTTACTTTGATATACATGTTTTAGTTTTTTTTTAACGACAGGGTTCGTTGATGTCGATAAACATGTAACCTGCCAACAAAAAATAGCATCGTCATATCCAGATTTATAAATCTAATAAAAAAATCTCGTGCTACACTACTATAAATATCTCGTGTTTCACCATGAGGAAACCTAACCACCTCATTTAGTGATGCTTATTGTTGTATACACTACTATAGGAATCTTAACCGCGCCAGTCATTTTTGCTTAACCAAGGCGACTGCCTAAGATGAAAGATCATGGTTAATCATAACTTAACCAAGGAGGTTAGGGAACCAACTTGTTAAACCACAATTAATGGTGTTGGTCAACTTTACTCAACTGTCTCGGTTTAATCAAACATTAAATCGTTAACCGAACCATTTGATTAAAGACAACTGCTTTCGTTAAACATTTAACTAAGACGGTTATAATTAACTATTTGTCTCTGTTATTGTTTTCCACAACAAAAAATATTTTTTTCAAAATTGAATGTCAATTCAAATTTTAATATTAATTTCACAAATTAAACATAGACAAGAAAGACAAAAATACGCATATAGAGAGCAAATACATTCATGTCTTTCTTATCCTACCACTGAAGGACCGAGAACGGTGACCAAAGGGGTTGAATGGGAGCCAAATCAAATTTCTTCTCACACTTGGCCCTTGTCCCAAAATCAAGCCTAAAACTTGACCTCGGAAGAAACGACTCACACACGACCTAACAAGTAGGTGGACACCTTAGGAAGACTCCTAAAGGTACAGTGGAGCGCGCGGTCGGAGAATATGGAGAACGATCGAAGCCACAAACTCGAAACAGATACACCGAGAGAGGTACTCTCAACCCCTAGAGAGAAGAGGTAAGAGCACACCCAAAACTACTTATGAGAACTGGTCTCAAAAGTACCTAATCATGTTACTTACATGAATATGAATCCAACGCAACAAACGGAACTTGATTCGGAGTCCGGACGAGAGAGATACAAGCAAAATAATTTTGCAGCTTTCGCGGACTGTCCGGGAGAGAACTGTGAACTGTCCGCCCTTGCTGAAAAATGAACCGCGGACAGTCCGCAAAAAATCCCAGACAGTCCGCCGTTAAAACTCAGAAAAACAGTCCGAAAAGCACTATTTCTGCCCCGACTCCCGGACTGTCCGGGAATAAACCCCGGAGTGTCCGCGGTTGCCTGGACAGACACGATTTGGGGGCGATTTTGAATCGCCTCTACCCCAAATCTTTCCAAATCACTACCAAATGTTCACCAGTAGCAACCAAACTTTGTAGGCATGATCCTAGTGCTATGGAGGAGCTATCCCGAAGAAATCATCGCTCAATTTGGTGTGAGTAAACGGGAACAAAAGGATTTCAGGAAAATCTCCAAAACGAAGAACACGAAATAGAATTTGCCCGATCTACATGCTCAAGATGTTTGGGGCAAAACCCTTCAGTGCAAATGATCTATTCGTGATCCCGCAAAACTTGGTTCAAACAGAATCACAAAACTCGCTCTCAATCAAAAGATCTCAGCGCAATAACATAGAAGATTAGAGAGGAGTAAAAACGCGATTAGTGAAGAACGCAAGCAAAAGAGACATAGTCACGAAATCAAAGCCGCCATGGCTTAAGGAGGGTAAGGCCTCCGATTCCCATAAAAAACCAAGTGCAAGTTCTTACAAAGATTGAAGAAATCAACCTAGGGACCTCATGAACTAGAGAGAGAGTGAAGTGGGGAAAATGAGAGGTGTCCAAGAGGTGGGATAAGGGATACCCCTTCATCCCCTACTTAACGGGCTTTGGCTATTTCCAAAGACCCCCCTAGATGCATGAGTGAACTACCTAGCCTAAGCATTGCAGTCCAAGCTCCAAAAAATATCTCCCGCGGTTTGATTGGATGGCCCTGCTTCCTGCTAGGAGTTGCCGTCGCCTCGACGCAACTTCCACCGCTTCCTCGGAAGCTCCGCCCGGATTTTGAGGCCCAAACCCGCGAAAACCGCCACCGGTAGCTTTCGGCTTAACTATCGAACCCCGAGTTTTGAGGCCCAAACTCAAAAACTGTCCTCAAGTGGTTTTGCGGCCCAAACCACCAAACCGCTCGACTCGAGCCACCTTGTCCTTGCCCGATCGGACTCTGAGTCCCATGAGCCTCCGCTCGACCCGCTCGTCCTCCGTCTTGACTCGGTCGACTCGGTCTACCTCCATGTATTCACGCACTCGCCGGTGCCAAGTGCTAGCCACCACAGCTAGTCTGTCGGCGCCCATGGTCCCTCAGTTTGAGCCCCGCTTCCGCCCTTCACCGCTCTCAGTCCATCGGCACGGCAAGCCTCTACTCGACCTTCTCCATGCCATTGACCACTGTCTCCGGGCATAGCACCTGCACACCATAAGCCGATAGATAGGCACACATTTGCTTTCGCAAAGAGTTAGTGTAACCGCTCAAACTGAAACGCTCAAGTGTTGGGCAGTTACTCATCACAAAACTGAACAAACATGGGCACATATCAACCATGTGTTCGCAACCACAACACATTTATACATTACATTTATGTCTTTCTTGTAACACTAGTACAAAGGGCGTGCGAGTGCAAGTTGTATCTTTAGATTTGTACAGATAAGGTACACACATTGCATTCAATGGTAATGTATATACATATGGTGCATTAAAAGGATCAAGATGCCCAAGAGGGGGGTGAATTGGGCTTATTTCAAATTTCGAAAAAAAATATGAAATCCTATCAAGTGTCAATCACCCCGTGCCTAACGATTCATGTTCCTTAGACTATGAAAGCGGTAGCAAGACAAGGAAAGCGAAAACACCCTACACAATTCTAGTATGAATTGAAGAACAAGTGCGGAATGTAATGCGGTATGAAAGAGCTAGGGAAAGAGATTCTTGACACGACGACGTTTTGCCGAGGTATCGAGGAGTTGACACTCCACCCTAGTCCTCGTTGGAGCACCTCACAAGGTATTGCTCCTCCTCAATCCCGCACAAGGGATGAGTGCTCTCTATGGGCTGGTTCTTCGCCACTCTGGCTCGATGAACCGCCCACAACCGATCACAAGTCGATGAAGAAGGGCCACCGACAATCCTCCCGGCAATCACCTTCCTCCAAGCACCACCGGACCGTCTAGGTGATGTCGATCACCAAGAGTAACAAGCCTTGATCTTCACTTGACTCAATCAAGCCTCACAACTAGAGTTGATGCACATTTGATCTCTTAGATGAACTAGGGGAGAGCATGGATGGTTTTGCGAATCACTCTCTCTAGGGCTCTTGCTCTCTTCTCCACCTTCTCAAGCTAACCAGCAATTGAAATGAGCAAAGGCAAGGGGTGGGCTATAAATAGCCCCCTTCAAAAACTGCCTGGGGCAGAAGAAACTATCTGCTTTAAGTTGGCGATGGACGCTCCATCGCCTACGCGACGGACGCTCCGTCGCCCTGCCTAATGGCTAGTTCTGTTCACCTTTTTCCCAGCGACGGACGCTACGTCACAGGGGCGACGGACGCTCTGCTCTAGCGTCCGACGCTACTGGCTGGCTTGGACTTAAAACAGGCCTCTCTGGAAGGCCAACTGACGCTCTCACTGCATCTGACGCCAACGTGACGCACAACGTACGTCACCCTTGAACTTTCTCAGGCCAACTCAGAGCTCTCTGGAAGGCCGACAGACGCTCGGGGGCTGACACCCCAGCATCTGACGCCTCTGTTTGGCGCGACGGACAATGTCCGACGCCATTGTCTAGAGCATCCGTCACCCAGAACTCAATCCTCTCAACTTCGATTTTCGTCACGATGAATACAGAAGTTGTTCTAGGCTATCTTACGGTTACCATAGGCTTGCTTAGAGCTAAGGTAGTCAAGTGTGCACCACACCTAAGTCATGAAGCTCTCCTAAGTCAAGCTACTCATCTAGACCCCCTTGATAGTACGGTCAAAAGATCAAATAAAGCCTTATCTAATTCTAAGTGTCCTTCATCTCCTTATGGCACCTAGACCTATCACTCTAGGGTCTTCATCATGTCTCTTTGAAATCCAAAATGATATCCATCTTGGGGGCTAGTGATAACCGTTGATGCCCATTCTCATTGATCACTATGGCTAAGCTACGCATAGCCTCTGTAAAACACACATTAGCCATAATAATCTTCAATTGTCGTTAATCACCGAAACCATTAGGGCCATGATTCTTCAATCCCCCCCTTTTTGGTGATTGATGACAATAATCCTCGAGTATAAGATATAAGAGATGAAAGGTTAGGATTTCAAGTGACTTAGTTGGATTGAGCAAGGGTTAGTGAAAAAGAGTGAACAATACTTGCTCATCCATGTCAAGCCACAGAAATGGTACTCAAAGATATGAAATACGATCGGAGTACCTCATGATATTCTCAAGTATATATCGGAGTAAGTCGTGGAAGCTCATTTACCATTGATCATAGAGACATATCATGTAACAAGTGACAACTCACAGGATATATTAGTGAAAAAGCAAGAGTACGTCACACACAAACACAAGTATCTCACAAACATCAAACCATCACACATATATACAATGCAAAAGGTAGACATGATGTATGTGTACGGGGAAGTAAAAACACACAAGGTAAGAACCAAATCCCCTATCTCACAACTCTCCCCCTATCTCTGATATACTCAACCCTCTCTCCCCCTTTGGTGTCTAGCACCAAAAACTAAGCATCTGGAGCTAGGGATGGAGCCGAGGAAACTGTAGCCTTGCAATCGAGCATGATGAATTCCTGAAGATCCGAATCATCTGACTCATCATCTGGCACTGTCTCTACCAATGTAGGCTCAGCTGCGATGACCTCTGGAACTGGAGCTGCGGACACAGAAGCTGTCGCTGTCTCTCCGAGCTCCCCCTGAGGCTCAGATGGTGTAGCTGTCTGAACTGGAGCCTCAGACGGTCCTTCCTCTATAGTAGCGGGTCTAGGAGCCCGACGAGTGAACACTCGAGGCGTGGGGGAAGGTGTCACTACCAGAGCTGCAAGGGTGACTGCTTCAACACGCTCTGCTGGCTGACCCTAAGAGAGACGCGGTGAAGATACCGCAACTGTGACAGCTCCTGCATCAGTTGCAAGCTGACTCTCTGACTGAGCGGGAACCTCTGACTCAACACCCTCTGCTGTGACTATAGTAGCGTCTGTCTATAGAGCAGCAAGAGGTGGTGTGGTCACAGTCTGAGCTGAACAGTCCGGTGCAACCTCCGACGAGGCAACGGAAGACAAGTGTGTGCCCGTCGCCGGAGGAGTAACCTCTGCAGGTTGTGTCTCTGGAGCTACTATGACAGGTGAGTCCTCACCAGTGATCTCGCGATACGAAGCTGTGAGGTCACCTGTAGCATTTGCAAGCGTAGCCCCCCGGGTAGGAGTGAATCCGGTCTGAAAGTCACCAGGGGAGGCTAGCCAAGACGAAACCTGAGTCATCGGTGTCTGAAACGCAGGAGAAGCCAGTGCCTGACTCTGAAGCCCGCTAGGCTGTAACACTGGAGTCGGCATCACCACTGGAGGTGCCTGAGTTTGAGAGGTATACTACTGCTGAGAGGTCTCTAGTAGCGCTAGCTGCGGCGTAAGGGACGGACCAGAGCTAGACCCGAGGAGCTGACTAAGTAGCTCTGTCTGCTGTCGCTGCGCCTCGGCCTGCTGCCTCTGAAAGGCCAGAAACTGCATCTGGAACTCGTCCTGTCGGGCCTGAGCCTGTGCCTGAGCTGCCAACTGCTGAACTATGAGTCTCCGGACCTCCTCAGCCTGTCTCCTCTGCTCCTCTACCTATCGTGTCTGCTCCTCCTGCATCCTTGAAAGGATGGTAAGAATGGTTGGTTCTGAGGAACCTGAGCCTGGAGCTGGAGCTGCACGGGACCCACCGGCCTCGTGGTCGTGCGACCGAGGTACATACTCGGGAATGGGCCTATAGTCCTCATCCGAGCTATCTGAGGCCAGATCCTCTCTGTAAGTGGCATTAGCCGATGCATCTATCTGAGCGTCGAGGTCTGCAAGCTCTGCCTGTGCTATCCTCTCAACAGTGACATCTGTCTGCTCCTCTGACTGCGGAGGTACACCCGTCTGTCTGGTGTCTAGACGGTAAGCGCGACTGGGGGCGAGGTAAGTTCCCGTGGATGACCAACTGGCTCATCTGGTACTCAGGGAACACTGTAGCGGACCGGGTAAGTGTAGTAAGAAGTGAGGGTGACCCGGCCTTGGAGATCATCAGAAAAGAAATCCAATGGGCGTAGTGCAACTGCCAGTGCCCACGGAACCCTGCAGCTATGATGTCCTCCATCTCGCTGACTAGCAAATCCCATAAGTCAAACTTTTCCTTCCTCATGATATGAGCTAGGAGCCACAACTGGAGTCGAGTAAGCGTGTCACGGGCTCCTACTCTGGGTAAGATAGTCCGCCTCAGCGTCTCGTGGAGAGTCCGAGCAAGAGGAGTGAGGTCTCGTGGTGTGTGGCTCGAACCCTCTCCGAAAGGCTGAGCAAGACCTCACGTAGTCGGTAGATGGCACTATCCCATCGTGAGGTCGACGAGGTGCCTCCTGGCTGCCATAGCACAAACTGTGGATCCTCGTCTCTGAGGCCTCCAAGTGAAAAATTTCCCTGAACCTCTGAGCTGTGACCCTATAATCTCGGCCTCTGAATCCATAGTGGATGAACTCATGGTCAGGTGAAATCCATAGCGAGGCGTAGAACTGACGCACCCAGTCCTCCTCGTAGTTGCCAACACGGCCCAGCAACTATGTCAAGCCCGGAAGATACTCAAGGTACTGGGCGATCTCTGGACCTCCGACATTCACTATCCTCTGGAGGGAGCAGACTTGGTGTGCACGGAGTGGAGCATCGGTCTCAACGTAAGCTCTGTAGAAGTCTTCGTGCACTGTAGTGTAGAAATCTCGACCGGCACGAGGGTCTTGCTGAGGTGGAAACTAAGTCTGGAAGTCGGTGAACCTCAGAATCTGTATCTACTTCGCCGTGAGGCCCCTGACCTGGTGTCTCATAGGGTCTGGTAGGCGAGGTCCAGGAGGACTGACATGCTCTCCTGACCCACGTGAATGAGTGACTCGCCTCGCCATTAGCTCCTGCACTGAAGAGTGACGCGTGGCCTCTGCCTGCTCAGTCTCTGTAGCCTGCTCTGTCTCCTCTAACTCAGTAGCCTCTGCGGACTTTGTCTCTGGACGCGAGGGGGACTCAACACGTGCTCCACAGCGAGGAGAGATCCTCAAACCGGTGCGACGTCCTCCTCGCTCCGCTATCTCGGCTGCCTCTGCCACTGCCAAAGCTACCACGGAGTCTGGGTCCATAAGCGGCCTTTTCCTCTTCTTGGACACGTGCTTCTGCTTGCCCTTCCCCTAGTCAGTGGGTGGACGCGGTGGAGGTGGAGGGTCACCACCACTACCAGGGACAGGACCGGCGTTCATCGTCCGTGCCATTGGAGGGCATGAGAAGAAACCAACTAAGAGATCAATTCTCACCGACAGACAAACCCCAAGTAATCCACTATCACTGATCAACCACTGACACAACACTGCCACTGACAATCCACTAACCAAATCAAGCTGACAAGAGTGGCACACCGGCCCTGGACTGTCCTCTCGAGGCTTTGCCTCGTTCTATACTCGCGGGCTTTGCCCCGAGTTCACTGACACTGCCACTGCCTCTGAACCACTGACCCTGCTCGATAGATAAAGATATCATATAACCAATAAGCATTTTAACTAGAAGTGAGGTAAGTCTATTTAGAAGCACGAAATTGGGTATGAATAGAATCAAATCTTTCATGCCATACCTCTGACCAAGTGACCAAAACAAATCAGAGGGGTAAGAGACCTCGATCAGTCAACCAGCCAATCCGCAACCTAAGCAAAAAGGATAGAGCTTGAGGATCAAAAGGATTTAGGAGAAGCACTGCTGGATTTAAAACAAACCCTAACTGATTAGAGATCAATCAAGGGTAAGGAGGGATCACCTCTAGGGAGAAGGGTTCACAGTAGGGGATGAGCACTTTCCAGGGAGGAAGAAGTGCCCACAGCGTAGACCTTCACAATAGCACCACGGCGAAGAAAAATCCCCTCTACGTGGCTTGAAACACACGCACAGAGAGAGAAAGAGATGGGCGCGGTGGCGCGGCGGAACAGGAAGGCGGCGGCGCTGGCAGAGCCATGGCGAGTGAGTGAGAGACGGCGCTGGAGTGGCGATGGCGCTAGGAGGAGGTACGAGCGCAAGGGACGGCACTAGGGCATGGCGGAGGAGATGGAAAGACGACGGCATACGGATGACTGAAGTAACTGACCGAGGAAGAGAGGGGTTTTCAAAACATTATGCGCCTGTTAAATCCGCGACGAACGCTCCGAAACTGAGTGATGGACGCTCCATCGGAGGGCGACGGACGCTAGGCAACGTCCGACGGCAACGTCTGACGGCATCGTCCGTCGGGCTTACAGAAAGGGTGTGAAGCGCCTCGACACATTGCTTGCGTCGGACGCTCCGCGACGGACGCTGTGGAGCATCCGTCACCCCTCAGACATGCAACTTTTATCTCCATACGATCATGAAGGACGTTGAGGCAAAGGTGGTCGAGCGTCCGACGCAACGTCCGACACCTCTTTTCAAAAGATTTTCAAATCTGATTTTTTCGTCTTTCTCCTAACCAAGTCTCAATCTCAAAGAGATCCAAATAACACCTGATTGGACTTGATATGAGAACCATCTCTCAAACTCTCCTTTTCAAATAGTTTGCCACAGGCTTTAAACTAGTTTTTAGCTCAAAATATTTGAATGGAAGCTCCAAGGAGACATCATAGGGCCACAAGAGGGGTATAGAAACATCTTGAGCTTGGAATGCTCCCCCTAAGTGGCGAACCTAGCGGATGCTCAAACTTAACCGAAAAGAAACGGCAAACAACACATGCATATGCTATGCAGTACTTTAATTTGAATCTAGGTTGCTTGCAAGTTTAAACCGCGGTTAAGCTTTGTCACACGCTTTGAGGGCGGTTATCTCAACCGCGTTAGCCAAGCCTATGTGCATTACTTAGATTAAACATGTTATATTACACATGAATACAAGGATGGTTCACACAAGATCATCTTTTAGTGAAGTTAGAGTGATCAAGCACATTCAACTCGCTTCTCAACCTACAAAAGGTTGCTTCATCGAGTGGTTTTGTGAAGATATCCGCCAATTGCTCTTCGCTCTTAACTCCATCTAGTGTTGTGTCTTTCCTAGCCACATGATGTCTAAGAAAGTGATGGCGAATATCTATGTGCTTGGTGCGAGAGTGTTGAACCGGGTTGTTAGCAAGTTTTACGGCGCTTTCATTATCACGTAGTAATCAAGTAGTGTTTGGGTCATGTATAAGATTTGTGCACAACTTGCTCCCATGGCTATGTATTCCGCCTCGGCGGTAGATAATGCCACACTATTTTGCTTCTTAGAGGACCAAGAAACAAGAGATCTTCCTAGCAGATGGCAACCTCCGGAGGTACTCTTCCTATCAACCTTACACCCAGCATAATCCGAATCAGAATAGCCAACTAGTTGGACGGGTGCTCCTTTGGGATACCAAAGGCCAATGCTAGGGGTATGCCTTATGTACCTTAGGATTCTTTTTACCGCACTTAAGTGCAACTCCTTAGGATTAGCTTGGAACCTAGCACACATACACACACTAAACATGATATCCAGTCTAGATGCGGTGAGGTAAAGTAAACTACCGATCATCGAACGATAGAGAGTTTGGTCAATCGGTTTACCTCCCTCATCAAGGTCGAGATGTCCATTAGTAGGCATTGGGGTCCTAATTGGCTTGTAATCCTCCATCTTGAATTCCTTGAGTACATCATGAGTGTACTTCTCTTGAGATATGAAGGTGCCCTCCCTCAATTGCTTCACTTGGAAGCCAAGGAAGAAGGTTAGCTCGCCAATCATTGACATCTCGAATTCCTTGGACGTCAATGCACCAAATTCCTTTGAATGATCTTGCTTTGTTGACCCAAATATAATGTCATCGACATATACTTGGCAAACAAAGGTCTCTCCATCAAGCACCTTGGTGAATAGTGTGGTATCCACTTTCTCGATCTTGAAGCCCTTCTTGAGTAGGAAGTCCCTTAGCCTCTCATACCAAGCTCTTGGAGCTTGCTTCAATCCATAGAGTGCCTTGGACAACCTATACACATGATTAGGACAAGTTGGGTCTTCAAACCCGGGAGGTTGTGAGACAAAGACAAGTTCATTAATGAAACCATTTAAGAAGGCGCTCTTCACATCCATTTGAAAGAGTTTCATTTTGTGATGTGAAGCATACGCCAAAAGGATACGAATGGCTTCTAGTCTTGCAACCGGTGCAAAGGTCTCCCCAAAATCCAAGCCTTCAACTTGGAAGAACCCCTTTGCCACCAATATTGCCTTGTTCCTCACAACCATGCCTTGATCATCTTGCTTGTTCCAAAACACCCACTAGGTGCCAATGATTCTTGCTCCTTTGGGCTTCTCCACTAGTATCCACACTTCGTTCCGGGTGAAGTTGTTGAGTTCTTCATGCATGGCGTTCACCCAATCTGGATCTGCAAGTGCTTCCTCCACACTAGTAGGCTCAACAAAGGAAACAAAGGAGTGATGCTCAACATAAGAAGCAAGTCTAGATCGAGTTGTTACCCCCCTTCATGGACTCCCTATGATGAGTTCTTGTGGATGAGCTTGAAGAATAGGTGTAGATCTTCTTGTAGTCTCTTGAGGAGGGGGATGTGGTGCTTCAACATTTTGTGTTTCCTCCTCGGCTTGATCTTGAGGGATGAAGGTATCTTCATGTGCTTCCCTCACTTGATCTTCATCAACTTGAGGCATGTGGGGTGGAGAAGGCTCTTGATTTGCACCATCTACTCCTTCTTCCACCTCTTGTGGGTTGATAGCACCAATGGGCATATTCTTCATAGCCTCCCTCAAGGGTTCATCACCTACATCATCAAGATTCTCAAGCGCTCCTTGGGAGCCATTAGTTTCATCAAACTCCAAGTCATACGTTTCTTCAACTAAGCCGATGGCTTTGTTAAATACACGGTATGCCTTGGATTTAAGTGAATAACCAACAAGGAAACCAATGTCACAAAGCCTTTGAAACTTCCCCAAGTTTTGGGGCTTCTTGTAGATGTAGACTTTGCATCCAAACACCCGGAAGAATGAGATATCCGGTTTCTTCCCATTCACAAGCTCATAGGGGGTCTTCTTGAGGAGCCTTTGGACAAATAGCCAGTTGGCCGCATAGCATGCGGTGTTGATTGCTTCGGCCCAAAACTTCTCAGGGTATTGTACTCATCAAGCATGGATCTAGCAAGTATGATTAGAGTCCGGTTCTTCCTCTCAACTACACCATTTTGTTGTGGAGTATATGTGGTGGACACTTCATGCTTGATGCCAACTTCATCACAATAGTCTTCAATCTTGGTGTTCACAAACTCGGTCTCATTGTCACTTCTAATCTTTTTGATCTTCACATCAAACTCATTTTGGGCTCTAGTTGCAAACTTCTTGAATATGCCTTGTGTATCACTCTTGTCTTGAAGAAAGAATACCCAAGTGTATCTAGAGTAGTCATCAACCACCACCAAACAAAAGAGATTGCAACCAAGGCTAGCATAGGTGGTAGGTCCAAATAGATCCATGTGGAGTAGCTCTAGAACTCTTGAGGTAGACATGAAAGCTTTAGTTGGATGAGTGTTTGCCACTTGCTTGCCGGCTTGACATGCACTACATAGTTTGTCCTTCTCAAACACCACATCTTTAACCCCTCTAACCAATTCCTTCTTGACAAGCTTCTTCAAGGTTGACATTCTCACATGTGCTAATCTTCTATGCCATAGCCAACCCAAAGAACTCTTGGAGAATAGACATGTTTGCAATTCAGCCTCATTGAGTGAAGTCCACTAGATATAGGTTATTGTGCCGAAACCCTTTGAATATCATTGATGAATCTTCAATCTTGGTCACAACCACCTCACTTGGAGTGAATAGACAATGGAAACCAAGATCACATAGTTGACCAACCGATAGCAAGTTGAAGCTCAATGATTGTACTAGCAAGACATTGGATATAGATTGATCATTGGAGATAGCAACTTTTCCAAGCCCTTGAACTTTGCCTTTTGAATTGTCCCCAAAGGTAATCTTGTCTTTATTTGCACAATCTTCATCAAGTGTGGTGAACATCCGGGGATCACCGGTCATATGTTGAGTGCAACCACTATTAATCACCCAATGACTTCCACCGGTCCTGTAGTTCACCTACACACAAGCAACTTGGAGTTAAGCTTGTTGTTTGGGAACCCACACTTGGCGAGGTCGCATAGCCTTGTCAACCAACTCCTTAGCAACCCATAGCACTCTAGGCTTGTTCTTCATTTTAGGACCAAGAAACACCACAAGTGGTCTACCCTTGGAGTCCTTGTTAATGACAAAGTGTGCATCATGAGCAAATGGCCTTGTGTGCTTGGGCAAGGTCTTGGGAGGTGGAGTCTTGCAATCATAAGCAAAGTGACCAACTTGACCACACTCAAAGCATCTTCTTGGCTTGGGCTTTGTCTTGTCATAGTTGTTGCTCATAGCCTTGTTCTTGTAATAGTTCTTTGCTTCAATCTTGACCTTGGCCTTCATGAGTTGGTTCTCCTTGAACCCAATACCGGTCTTGTCGGTCTTCATCATGGTGTTCATCAAGAGCTCACTTTGGAGGTTGTGGCCCTTGGTGAACTTCTCAAAACCACTTGCTAGCTTGATCTTCTCATTCTTGAGCTCTGCATTTTCTTCTCTAAGTGTGTTGATCAAGGTGATAGCATCCTTGTCATCTTCCTTGGCCGACTTGATAGTGAAGGGCTTGTTTACCTTGAGGTTGATTAGCTCTTCCTTGAGCTTTGAGTTCTCTTCCCTCATATTCACATAGTCATCATACTTGTCGGCTTCAACTACCTTATTGCCCTTGCACTTAGCATTTTGCTCACTAGCAACTTCATCAAGCAAGTCCTCACAAGAAGTAGCTATATCACACTTAACAACCGGGTTAATAGCAACATGTGTAGCAAGATCATGTGTAAGCAATTCATTAGCTACCACAAGTGTGCCATGTTCATTTCTCACTTGGTTGTAGTCATCTTTTAGCAAGTTATACCTTGTTTGGATCTCTTGTGTTGACCTCTCAAGCTTATCATGTTTCTCAATTGCTTGCTTGAGTGAGGCTTTGAGCTCCCTAGTGCTAGATGTGAGAGAATTGTTCTCAAGCTTCAAATCATCATTAAAGATGTGAGAGAATTGTTCTCAAGCTTCAAATCATAACTTGTTGTTTGGGAACCCACACTTGTTCTCAAGCTTCAAATCATCATTAGCACTAGACAAGGCATCAAGTTTAGCATGTAAGTTATCTTTGACCTCATGTAGTTTGTCATTTTTACCTTTGTATTTTATGATGATGTTTTAATATTTGTTGCAAATTTTAATTAGCTCATCATAGGATGGTGTGTCTTCATCATCATCACTCTCATCACTAGAAGAATCACTACCATCATCCTCTTTTTGTACCTTCTTGTCACCTTTATCCATGAGGCATAGGTGTGTAGAGGATGAGCCTGGTGATGGAGGAGGTGGCGGTGGAGTAGAAGAACCATTCACCAATGCGGCCACCTTCTAATCTTCACTCTCACTATTGGAGGGCTCACTTGAATCTTCAATGTCGGTGAGTCAATCTCCAACAATGTAAGCCTTGCCATCCTTCTTCTTCTTGTGGAAGTCGAAGTTCTTTTTCTTCTTGTCATCATCGCTTGAATCATCTTGTGCACCCTTCTTGTTCTTGTAGTTCTTGAACTTCTTGTTCTTGAACTTGTATTTCTTCTCTCCGGTGCATGTATGAGCCAATTGGATGTTGCACTTCTCTTTGGTGGAAGCTTTGAGGGCCAAGTCTTTCTTCTCCTCTTTCTCTTTGTCTTTCTTCTTGGAGGAGGATGAAGAACCGCCATCACCGATCTTCATGTACATCTCATGAGTATTAATCTTGCCCAACACTTGTGTTGGTGTAGAGGTGGAGAGATCCCCTTGGTGAAGAACGATGACGATGTGGCCATACTTGTCAATTGGCAAGACACAAAGAATCTTGCGCACCACATCGACGGGTTGCATTTGGGTGAGCCCAAGTCCATTCAACTCCTCTACAAGAATATTAAGACGTGAGTACATCTCATTAGCATTCTCATCAGCAATCATAGCAAAGGAGTTCAACTTAGCCATGACCAAATGGTAGCGTTCCTCACGCTCATATTTAGTTCCTTCGTGTAGCGCACAAATTCTTGTCCAAACATCATGTGCGGTTTTACAATTCCACACACGGTTGAACACATCCTTGCCAATGCCATGGAAAAGAATGTTCTTTGCCTTGGCATTGAAAGGATAAGGATGCCTAAGAGGGGGGGGGGGGTGAATTGGGCTTATTTTAAATTTCTAAAGCAAATATGAAATCCTATCAAGTGCCAATCACCTCGTGCCTAACGATTCGTGTGCCTTAGACTATGAAAGCGGTAGCAAGCCAAGGAAAGCGAAAACACCCTACACAATTCTAGTATGAATTGAAGAATAAGTGCGGAATGTAATGCAGTATGAAAGATCTAGGGAAAGAGATTCTTGACACGACGACGTTTTGCCGAGGTATCGAGGAGTCGACACTCCACCCTAGTCCTCGTTGGAGCACCTCGCAAGGTATTGCTCCCCCTCAATCCTGCGCAAGGGATGAGTGCTCTCTACGGGCTGGTTCTTCGCCACTCCGGCTCGATGAACTGCCCACAACCGATCACAAGTCGATGAAGAAGGGCCGCTGACAATCCTCCCAGAGATCACCTTCCTCCAAGCACCACCGGACTGTCTAGGTGATGTCGATTACCAAGAGTAACAAACTTTGATCTTCACTTAACTCAAGCAAGCCTCACAACTAGAGTGGATGCACACTTGATCTCTTGGATGAACTAGAGGAGAGGATGGATGGATTCGCGAATCACTCTCTCTCTAGGGCTCTTGCTCTCTTCTCCACCTTCTCAAGCAAAGGCAAGGTGGGAAGGCAAAGGGTGGGCTATAAATAGCCCCCTTCAAAAACTGCCTCGAGCTGAAGAAACTGTCTGCTTTAAGTTGGCGACGGGACGCTCCATCGCCCAGCCCAACGGCTAGTTTTGTTCACCTTTTGCCAGCGACAGACGCTCCGTCGCAGGGGCGACGGATGCTCTGCTCTAGCGTCCGATGCTCCGACGCTACTGGCTGGCTCGGGCTCAAAACAGACCTCTCTGGAAGGCCAACGGACGCTCTCACTGCGTCCGACATCAACGTGACGGACAGCGTCCCTCACCCTTGAAATTTCTCAGGCCAACGGACGCTCGGGGGCTGACACCCCAGCGTCCGACGCCTCTGTCTGGCGCGACGGACAGCGTCCGACGCCACTGTCTGGAGCGTCCGTTGCCTAGAACTCAGCCCTCTCAACTTCGATTTTCGTCGCGATGAATACGGAAGTTGTTCTAGGCTATCTTACGGTCACCATAGACTTGCTTAGAGCTAAGGTAGTCAAGTGTGCACCACACCTAAGTCATGAAGCTCTTCTAAGTCAAGCTACTCATCTAGATCCCCTTTGATAGTACGGTCAAAAGATTAAATAAAGCCCTATCTAATTCTAAGTGCCCTTCATCTCCTTATGGCACCTAGACCTATCACTCTAGGGTCTTCATCATGTCTCTTTGAAATCCGAAACGATATCCATCTTGGGGGCTAGTGATAACCGTTGATGCTCATTCTCATTGATCACTATAGCTAAGCTGCGCATAGCCTCTGCAAAACATACATTAGCCATAATAATCTTCAATTATCGTTAATCACCGAAACCATTAGGGCTATGATTCTTCATGCATTGATGCATACATACGTAGAGGATATATATATATTACACAAGGCCACCCATACCAGTTCCAACATGCTCACCACATATGTCTTCTCATTTTGCAGATATGAAAATTAAAAAACAAAGCGTTTGATTAGAATACATGTTTTGAAAACAACCAGGAAAAAACCAAAATGAAAACATTCACTGGTAAGCAAGTACCAAGATTAAATTTACCAGAATTTGAAAGGGCGATAGTGATTACATACATCTATTATCTATCATATGAGAAGAGAGGAAATACATTACACTCCTAAAGCATACTAATTAATATAACTATCATATGAGAAAAGAGGAAAACATTGAATTCCATGGAAAACAATTACCCTATGAACAGATAATTTTAAGCTGGCTATAGCATATAATATTGGAAAGACATGAATATTTTAATAGGCACGGTGCCAGCCAGGCAACTGTATTTTTTCTGGGTCTGCTAGGCATACAACATTTCCCTTTAATATTAGCTAGCAATGTATTAATCAAGGTATGCTTATTTTACTTGCCTGGTCGTCGGTCTTCTGCTATTCAAACATATGAGGGCAGTATTGTTTTAGGAGGCAAATAGTACTATCAGGGTATTATTTTATATAATCAAACTATGTAGTTTTCTTGGTTGATCGTCAATCTCTTCTTGGTCAAATGACCTTGCACTTAGATCACATACACATGGCATGGTACACAAGCCTCTAGCTGACAAAAGTGATCGATAAGAATAAACTGCTAATAGGAAAAAAAAAACTACAGAATTTCTCACCCAAAACACTAATGCAATGGGCTGTGAATCACAAGGTCCAAAATGGAATGCAGGAAAAAAATCTTAGAACATAGGTGGGAACGAAAACGTAGAAAGGAACCTACCAAAATGCAAAGATTGCAATTATGAGGGGTTGACTTGAATAAGTAAACATTTTCAATAGCATGTATCTATGACATAGTTTATTAGGGTACTGCTTGGTGTAATAAATCTATAATGAACAAAATATTAGGTTTCATAACCAACTATTCTGGCTAGAGATATAGTGCACCAAACATGATTTAGCGCATTTGTACAGGGTTTTTTTGAACCGCCTGTGGGTGGTGCTAGTAAAAATGGGTGATTTCTACAGACGATTTTCTTTAGGAACCGTCGGGCTAGTAAAAATGGATGATTTCTACGGCAGGGCTAGTAAAAATGGGTGACCTGTGCTGCGCTCATGGTGATTTGAACCCAAGACCTCAGCCAAGCATGTTAACTCCACTACCACTCCATCCATATGTCTGGATTCAATTTTAGTTCCCCATATTCTATACTGCACCGAGTGTAAATTGATTGTTTGAGCCACTATGAACTCAAATGAAAAAGTTGTAAACTTCAAAGTTTCATAACTTTTCGAGATCTACAACTTTCATGTAGCAAGTTTTTCCATCAGAGGTTGTTTACAAAATTTTGAATTTCAAATTTGACAAATTCAAACATATTTTTCGATGACAATATGATTTCAAATGAAAAAGTTGTTAACTACAAAGTTTCATAACTTCTCGAGATCTACAACTTTCATGTAGAAAGTTTTTCCATCCGAGATCGTTTACAAAAATCAAAAAATCAATGTCCAATTATTTCTACGAGCGGATTTCTTAAGGAAACGCATGTAGAAATCGATTTCTACAGGCGGTTTTCTTAAGTAACCGCCTGTAGAAATCGATTTCTACACGCGTTTTTCTTAAGTAACCGCAAGTATTTCTACAGGAGGTTTTCTTAAGCATACCGCCTGTAGAAATTGGTTCAGCGTTTTATTTTCACAGGCGTTTGGTAAAACCGCCTGTAAAAATTTTATGCCACCGCTGCCGTAGAGTTTTTTTTCTACTAGTGTAGTTTAATCTATGCAAAATAAACACATTGTTCATAGGCACATAATAGCTCCATAAGTGGGCCATAGACTTGGCTGACAGAATATAGGCCCACTGCATTCATAAGCATGCAGACTTATTGATGCTGAAACAAACATCAAAGATCATGATCTTGAAACTTTAGGTTTCTGCGGCTCACGGTCATAAGACTTATAAGAGAAGTGTGTCAAATTCAAATATTGGAAGGCACTCTTCAATCGACAACAATAAGCACGATAAAATATGTTTAAAAAAACATGCGAAGAATGTGAAAACAAATTTGGGGGAGGAAACTGTAGATGACAATCACAATCATTTTCTGGACGGAGAGGCTGACCTTTTTCGGGCGTCACCACTAATGCTTATAGTAAGCATGCAAAAGAACAATTAAATTATTAGCAGCAAAGCTCCAGAAACACAAGCAATAGGTGGATTACTTATTCAATAGTCAACATTAGTTGGTCGTGGGGAGCAGTTACATTTAGGAATTCCCAAATCTGGACTACATATGACCTCAAGATATAGTCAGAAAATTTCAAAACTGAATCATTTTTTTACTGGAAGCGCAGTCTCCATTGGAAAAAAATGCAATGAAACTGGTACAATGAACTGAAGTAAAAGAAAAAAGGACATGATGATAAATTGTAAAAAAAATGAATTCACTTATGAAGAAGAGCTGTACCAGTTTACCATAAATCCAAAATTATTACCACATCGGTAAATTGGAGTAAATTAGAGGCACGAAGCACGCAACTATCATCAGGTGCGGGAGCATCTTCCATAAGCTTGACGATATTGAGCACAACATCTTGAGAATTAGAAGCAGCACAGAGCTTAAATTAAAAGGGATCTAGGTTAGTAAATTACATGAATCAGTAACCTTTCAAGGATATAATATAACTGTACTCTAAAATATCCACATGCCAAACATAAGGAACCATCAAGGGGTCATTGTTGCTTGGGTTCCCATCTTGCTGGCTTGTAACAATACAAGATGTATTGAATTTCAATATGTCAGTTGTCACCATTTTCTACATGCAAAATAGAAGAATGGGTCACTAAGCTTCTGAAGGAGCATGATACACGTCAAACCAAATGATGTTGTGGTTATTAAAAAACAGAAGGAACCATAATAATAATGATTATTCTCCTAAGGGATCTATTCAAACGGTGTGTCTAAGGTAATATCTAACAATAATAGCTCCGTCGAAAATAATATATTGCCACTTGGAGAAATAGAAACACATGCACTGAGTTTATGATATAGTTAACTGCCCCCACAATACATAAGAAGGTGCCATGCATTAGCAGCTCATTTGGAAACAGCCATCACCACAAATCAGTACTACTGATCCAAATGTTCTATTTACTAATAATGCTCATTGTACCGAAGGTAAGAAAAAAGTTTGTTCTGATATAAAACCCACAAATAGCAAAAGAAAATGACCAAAGAATAGATGAAGAACCTAGCGCGCACCTGTAGAGTTGTGGCACACATGCTTTGTGCAGTTCTGGATCCGTAGCACCTCTGGCCAGCACAGTTGCTAGTTCGGCTGCAGCAAAGCACCCGAGGGCCATCAGCATGGGTGGCCACATCGGTACAGAAATGGTGTTATACATCGGTACATGTTGAGAGAGAGATGCACGCATCATGCAGATCAATGGTGTTATACCAAGTTGGGTATGGGAGAACTGGAATGGTCACCTTAGCTATTTCAGTCTCTCTCACAACATGTTTACCAGTTTGGAGAAATCTACCTCTCTTGTTCTAGTGGGATCTATATATGTTCTAGTGGTTCTAAGCTACAATAGACTTGAAGGAGATGTGCCAATACCAATAATAAGGTCTGAGAACGCACAGAGATCATCTTGGATTACTCAAATAATTAATTCAATTCCATCCTTCCGACTGTTGGTAGATATCTTTGGAAAACATCATATCTTGATTTGTCCAGTAACAAAATAAGAGGCCACATACCCACTTCAATTTGCAATAATGCAAGTGAACTACAGATCTTCGACCTATCTTGCAACTACTTTAATTAGTGGAGTGATCTCATCATGCTTAGCTCAACGTAAATTGGGAGTACTGAAATTAAGAGGGAACCAAGTCCACTGGGTACTATCTGATGGCATCAGAGAAGGATGTATGCTTGAGACAATAGACTTGAGCCGCAACTACATTTGAGGGAAACTGCCTAGATCACTATCTAACTATCGTGATTTAGGATGGCTTGATGTTAGTGACAATCAGATTGCCGATTCATTTCCATCATGGCTAAGAGTACTTCCTAAACATCAAGTTCTTGTTTTAAGATTCAACCAATTCTCTGGTCTGATTACAGATCTTGAAGACAATGACCAAATTATGAACCACTTCTCAAGTATACAAATACTGGATTTCGCCTCAAACCAGTTCTCTGGAAACCTGCCCAAAGAATGGTTTAATGAACTGGAATCAATGAAGGAGAATGGCAACGATGATGGACAAGCTGTTGGACATCAGATAAATGTGGAAGTAGGATTCTATCAATATGATATCAGTATTACATATAAAGGGTTCTTGTCGGAAACATTCCCAAGTGAACTGGGAGTCTGGTTTCACTACATGGGCTTAATATATCATACAACAACTTGATGGGGCAAATTCCATCACAGCTAGGTAAACTGACTCAGCTAAAATCAATGGATCTCTCATGGAACCATCTCTTTGGGGAAATCCCACAGCAGGTAACTTCCCTAACTTCTCTTTCTTGGTTGAATTAACCTTTGATACAACAATTTTATTGGAAGAATTGCACAAGGAAACCAATTTCTCTCATTTCCCAATACCTCATTTGAAGGGAATGCTGGACTCTGCCAAAATCCACCCTCTACACAATGTGACGGCCAAGATTCATCAAGCCCAATAATATCACAAGAACCCAGTGGTTTGTGGGTTTGGTGTTTGGAGTGGACAGTTGTCGCTTGACAGTGCGACATCAGTATATGACCCATTGGGGAGGAAAAATCGGTTTCATATACACACCGAATAAGAATGACTGTAAAAATTTTCTTTTACATAGAGGCAAGCCTAATAAAACTATCTTGATCATTTTGCCATAAAATCAGAATCTACAATGTCACTAATCACAAGAGTCGATTGCATGACAACATCTGAGATCTAAGCCTATCTATACTCCCTAAAAGCAAACCTTATTAGACAAGGTTGGCACTCAATGAGCTTTACATGTGTCCAAATTGGAGCAACAGTCAAATTTTTTTTTGTAATGACTTTTATCAGTTACCTGACATCTGGTATGCGAAAAATGAACACAAATATGTGACCATAGAGGACAAATTAATAAAGTAGGATTGTATTACTTGACACACATAGGAAAACAATATAACAGGTACCTCATGATGGATTAAGGTTCAACGAAAGGTACCTATGCTTGTAGCAGATTGAGCAGCAAAACTATTCAGCATACACCACTGCACCATTTTTTCCGCATCCGGCGCAATCATCCTAACATGTCAAAAAGAAAGCAAACAAACAGTTCATGGTCTCGAAATCAAGTATCTATAAGAAAGAAGCAAAAGATACATGTCTATCAACCCATGAGTGTAACATTTACGTCTACGGCAATCAGTATGAGGCTGCCAATGTTACCTGGGTGAGAAAACATGTATGAGGAGTAATCTTCAGACTATTTAAGCAGAATCTATGAAGAACCCTATATCTATCCCGAAACAAAAGCCTTGTGTCTCAGCGAAAGGAAATTTGAAAACATCACACAGGTACAAATGAAGGCAAATAATGTTGTAGATAAGAAATCTATAAACCAACACCCACGAGCCAGGTTTTTAAATCCAGATAAATGGTGTAGTATTCAACTAACTGAGATTAATATTAAATGTGGCATTCAGTCTCTGGACAACACAACCACTAAAGCAGGCATCAGAAGCTAGAACTGAGATTAACGAACAACACAACCTCTTTTCCGAGTCTGTTGGCTATTGTAATTAGCATGTGGGCTAATCAATAATAGTTGCAAAAGTAACATAGAACCAATAGAAGACTGAGCGGCACAGTAACAAAATTCAATTAACTGGTGAAAGAATCCGGAATAAAAATCAAAGCTGCTAGAGTGAAGATGCTTAACCTCTCACCGTGGCTTGGCCATCTTGTATGGACATGTAAATCGCTTGTCTGTAGAGAGTAGTGTCGGTGTTATGACCCAGAGGGTCAAGACCACCAACTAGTAAATTTGTATATTGCGTGCTCCCTCTCCCAGACGTGATGCAAGAAGAACACAAGATTTATCCTGGTTCGGGCAAAGAAGGCCCTACGTCCAGCGGGGGAGGGTGGATTGTATTATCTTGCACCGAAGTGCTCGTACAGGGGGTACAAGCAGATTTACACGGGAATGCTCAGGATGAACTGAGGCTTAGGACTAGCAGGGCTACCTTAGGTAGTCGGTTGATTGTTTGAGATGCTGATCAAGCAGGTAAGGAGTGGTGTTGCGAGTGTGGGCGGATGTCCGATGATCTGACCCTCCGCTCGGCTTGGAGGTGGAGTTCTGTGTCTCTCTCCCCCTGTCTCTATCCCAGCGTCCCCTTTTCTAGATCAAGAGGAGGCACGGGAGTACAGAGTCCTAAACTATAGCGGCATGGGAGGTGTGTCCGTGCTCCATGCTTCCAGTGGGACGTCGATCGCTGTAGCGGCGTGGCCTCCCTGTCCTTCTGGGGCTTCAGGGCATGGTGATGGCGGACTGGACGCCGCCGTACGACACAACGCAGTGCGGTCGGCCTTCTGTAGACGGGTACGAGTCCCACACTTGACGCGGGATGGACTGGACGGGAGCCATGCCGGAGTGGTTGGAGACGATGGTCGAGCCCCCTGGTCGAGGGGGGTCGAGGCCAGTATGACCCTGTCGTATCCCTGAAGACACAGTCGAGGGTTGTCCTATTCATGGCTCGAGGGGGTGCCTCTGGATTCCGTACCTGCGATGTGGCTACAGCGGCCGCACGGTTGACGGAGGTCCCGGGCATGGGCGGCGAGTTGATGGATTTGACTGCGGTAGTGGGCGGCCATGCCGTTAGGCGGGGGCAGGTAGGCGCATTGGATCCCCTTTACCCCATACCAGGAGCAGGTAAGTCGATCGAGCTTCCTTCTCAGGGGTCGTTCGATCGACCCCCTATCCATCACAGGGGGTCAAGGTTGGGGGGTCGTTCCCTCGACCCCCGTCCGTCGGTTGAGGTCGAGGCGGAGGGGTCGTTCGTTCGACCCCTGTCCGTCAGTCGAGGTAGGGACGGAGGGGTCGTTCGTTCGACCCCTGTCCGTCTGTCGAGGTAGAGGCGGAGGGGTATCCTGCCTTCTGTGTTTCCCGCAATGGGCCGGCCCACGATTGGCCACTGTTGCCGGTGAGGGAGGCCTTTGCGTGATGGGCCTTCCTCCATTGACTTGAACGGCTGATCAGATCCTGCCTTAAAAATGGTTGCTATGTTGAGCTTTAGATTATCACACGTTTAGGGTACCCCTTACCTTTGTACCCGACAGTAGCCCCCGAGCCTCTATGGGGATAAGGAAAATCCGCATAGAGGTTTTTGCTGATGATCTGCAGGGTTAGTATGAGGTCTGATTCTCCGCGGGGTGCGCGCGAGCGCACCCCGCGGGGTTAGCCCCTGAGGCCCCAGAGGAGTGATTAAGAACTCCTCTGTGGGCTTTGACGTGTGTTCTATCGAGGGGAGTTAGGATTAACTGGAGTCATAGCGCCCTATCGAGGGGTCAATTATGTTCTCCACGCTACGAGAGTTTCACTTCCTTGGGAAGGGGGTGCTCGAGGGCGGTTGTCGAAACCCTTTCGAGGGCCAGCCTTCGCTCCCGCGAGGGTTAAACTAGAGTCATATTGCCCTATCGAGGGGTCAACTCTGTCTGCCAGGCTACGAGTGTTTTCGACCCTCTTTCGTCGAGGGGTGTCGTGCGTAGTCTAGCCCCTCAAGCCTCATGTGGCTGGGCTTTCACTACCTCCTAGCGTCCTTCCCACGGATCCTTACGCTCGGATTGTGGGGCAAAGAGCATCATGCTATCCTCGTTAGGACGAGCCTCGAAGTCCTCTATGAGCTGGTAATGGGTAGAAATCCAAGTGAGAACTCGTGCCCCATTCAATAGGGGTCGATAGAAGCCCAGAGGCGTTCTCATTAAGCAAGACCGCGTGGATTACCTAGGTGCCAACTCCGTTCGATGGGAGTTGGTGGCTCGATGCCTCCCGTCGTAGGGATCCTTGGCTATTCCCTGGTTATGCCTTGGATATGTCCCGGGGGGCCTCGAGAGTTCGTTCTCAAGCTAGGGGCTCGCGCCGGCCCCCCCTGGGTCATCCCTGACTCGAGTACTCGAGGGCGGCTGTTGAACCCTGTTCGTGGGGCTAGCCTTCGCCCCCTCGAGATTAGGGGGTGGACCGGAGTCCGTAACCCTGGGTCCTCCCTGACCTCAGGTACTCGAGAGCGGCTGTCGAGCCCTTACCGAGGGCCAGCCTTCGCTCCCTCGAGATTTCGACGGACGGGTCGATGTCCGTTGCTTGCCTCCGAAGATAACGTCCACCTTCGTGTGTCATCCGCCGTAGGCGCGCCTTTTTAGGAGATGTCCGTTCGACTGTAGCCGTAGCAGGCGTAGGGTGCGGCAAGGTGTGCGGCGCAGAGCCCGATGACGCGATGGTTGCACCTTATTTTATGGAATACGAGGGGGTGATAGGTGGGCGCATTAAATGCGGGGATTTACCTGTCGGATCCGCCCGTTGGGCTTCCGGTTATAAATACTGGGGGTGGGGGTCTGGCTTCCGCACGCTTGCCATTGCCTTCCCTTCCTCCTTCCTCTCGCTGTTGCCTTCGTCGCCCACCGAGCCGGATCTCTGCGCGCGCGAGAGCAGGGAGAGGAGAGATTGGGAACATACCTTCCACCCCCGCATCCGAGCACATCCGCTTCCCTGCTCCCATGGCCAGTTACCACTTGTGCGGACCTGACGCCTAGCTCCCGTCGTCGGTGACCGTGGGGCGTTTAGGAGATTTGGTGGAGAGCGGCCTTCTCCGGCCTATCACCTCCGCGGACCGGCCGGAGTGGATAGTGCCGCCGAGGGAGGATCGTGAGCCCAACCCACCGGAAGGTTACGTGGTCAGCTTCGAAGCTTTCCACCGGGCGGGGCTAGGATCCCCCCCCCAACCGTCTTCTACGCGGGATCCTCCACCACTACGGCGTGGAGCTCCAACATCTCTCCCCCAATGGCGTCTGCCACGCGGCGGTCTTCACCGCCGTGTGCGAAGGATACCTGGGGATGGAGCCGCATTGGGATCTGTGGCTCCACCTATTCGAGGCGGGCCTGTTCCACGCTTCGGCCAGGAGCGGTAGCCGCAGGATGGTCAAGGCTGGGTGCTGCAGCATCTCCCTCAAGAGGGCGGAGTACTGGATCCCAGCCAAGCTCACGTCGAGTCACTCAAGATGGCACTCCGGGTGGTTCTATCTGAGAAATGACGACGGCCTGTTCCCCGCCTACACCGGGAGGACAATCGACTCGAGGCCCGACCACTGGAGGTACGGCGTCGAGCAGAAGAAGCAGAAGCGTCTCGACCACCTGTTTGAGGCGATTGCCCGTCTGAAGAAAGCGGGGCTTACGGCGGCCATCGTGGCGTCGACGTTTCATCAGCGGCGAGTCGTACCGCTGATGGTCCGCCCACTACGCCTCGACAAGATGCGCCCGGGGGCAGACCTCACGGGGTGCCGCCTCATGGGGGATGAATTGCCCCTCGAGAGGGTGGTCCGCCGAGTGCGCGCCTCCTTTGCCGGCGCGTTCGAGGTGGAGAACGTCGCTAGTGTCCCCATGGTCCCGGACCAGGGCCACGTCCAGCTGGTACGACATCTCTTCTCTATCAATGCCCCCTTGTTTGTCTTGTTCGTCCCCTTTTGCCCGTTTTCTAACCACGCCTCGCGTTCCTCAGGGGAACGTCGTTTACCGGAAGTCACTGCCGCCGGTGAAGGAGGAGCGGAACGACTCCCAGGTGAGACGCTTTCAGGCCGAGCAGGAGAAAAAGAACAAGGATAAGGCCAAGAAGGATAAGGGCAGAAGGGCCTGAGAGAAAGAGGAACGTGAGCAACGCCGGTCGCGGGAAAGGCAGGCCAACCTCCCCGAGGAGTCCCCTTCGGAGGAGGATGAGGATGAGGAGACAAGTAGTGGCGAGGTTGTTGGTGGCATGGCATAGTGGTGTAGGGTTGTGACCATTACTTTGGTCCTGACGGATATTGTTCTTTGTGCAGGAAGAGGAGTCGGAGCAGCAGGAGGAGGAGGAGCAGGTCGAGCCATGCAAAGGGCTCGAGGAAGACAGAGCGACGCCCGGGTGCCAAGGGTCGACATCGAGGTCGGCCCCAACCGCATGGATCGAGCCGGAGAGCAAGCGCCCTGCGGCCTCTCAGGGCGAGGGTGTGCGGCGATCGCGCAGTCGCTAGTCGCAGTCCCCGTCGAGGGGTGGGTCGAGCACACCGCCGGTTCTTGCTCAGTCAAGCGCACGAGCCTCGAGCCCGTCGACCCAGGAGGATACCGGGGCAGTGACGACGAAGACGTCGTCGGTCGCTGCCAAGGTCACGGCGCCGGGAGCAGCCTCAGCCCCCGGTGGGGGAAAAAGCGGCTCCCGGGGTACCGGCCCGAGGCCCCTGAGCGGTTCGAGGTCCGCTGGCCGGACCCCCTTGACACCGATGGGGTAAGTTCTCTTCCTTCTGGTCCTGCACTCCCTTCTGCTTTGGTTGCAACTTGCGCTAATCGTGGCGCATGAGTTCCTTTTTCAGGGTGAAGCGTTCGCTGGAGGACGCAACCCCCACCCCGGCCAAGAGGCTGAAGGCGGAGGCCACGGCCAAGATGGTCGCCGGAGCCAGCCCTGCTACCCCGTCCCCCTCGACCCTCGCCCCGTTTGAGGCATGGGTGGCCAAGTCGCGGGAGGTGATAGGGCTCGGGCAAGTGCAGGGTCGATCTGCCGCGTTGACGGGATCCGCCGGCGAGGCGGGCGGGGCCGCGCTCACCGCCTTGCTGGAGGGGGGCGCGCCAGCAGACTCAGAAGGCGTGGAGCCGGCGCCGACGACGGCAGTGGCGGAGGGGGTCGAGGCCCAAGCCTCCATAGAGATGGAGGTGGTCGACTTGACCTCCATCGGCGATGAAAAGACGCCGGAGCGCCTGGCGCCGATGTGGTGGTCCGAGAGCCTCACATCGTGGGAGGCGCGTCAGCGGCGCGAGCGCGAAGAGAAGGTGCAGGAAGAGGAGGGTGTGGTTGTTGCTGCGCCGGAGGTGCCGTCGTCGGCGGAGACCCCTATCGAAGGGGCCTCGGCGCCGCTCCCCGAGCCTGCCGAGGAGGGAGGACGGGCCGAGGAGCTCGAGGCGACGCCCGCGGGGGAGACGGCGACGGTGGCGGAGATGGCGGTGGTGACGACCCCCCGGTCGGAGCCGGAGGGGGCTATCGTGGCGCTGTAAGGAAGCAGCGCGGCGGACGTGACGATGTCCGAGGCGGTTGCTCGGCCTATCGTCGAGGTCGGGCAACCGTCTGCTCGAGGTGCTCCGCCCCCTGGCTCGGTCGTGGTGGAGGAAGGAGATATGCTGCCAGACCATGGCGAGCCCACCATGCTGGAGGCTAACATGAGTTTCCTCTACCGCCCAGGGCTATTCCCGCGGTGGGGGCCGCCTCCACCTCCAAGTGGTGACCCAGAGGCGTCGATGGCGGCCCTCCAACACCACTTTGAGGAGAGGATCGCCCGGCTCGAGGGGGCGATCGACTTCTCCAACCTATCCGAACGGGTGATGTCCCATGGAGGTACCCTCGAGATGGGTCAGGGCATCATGGACGAGGTGAGGAGGAGGGTCGACCGCTCCAGCGATCTCTGGGGGCAGGAGGTGCTCGAGCTTCCTGACCCCAGAGATCCAGGGGGTAGATTCTTTAAGCTCGACGACCAAGCCGAGCTCGGGGAATGGGAGCACATGGAGGAGTTCCAGGCGTGGCTCGACCACGCGATGCGCGTGGCCGTGGGAGTCGCGTCCGAAGACTTGTACAAAGGAATAAACATAAGTTTCGTCCTTTCCCTTTCGATTTCCCTTGGTTATTTTTCTGTCGTTTGTTGTGACCTTCCTTTTTATCCTTGGTAGACGCTAAGGGCAAGGTCGCATGACAAGTCCCAGTTCATCCTGCGGACACAAGAGCAATGGCGCCAGCTCCCCGTCCTCCGTGCTTCGCTAGAGAAGGCGGAGGCCGAGGCCACCCAGGCGAAGGTCTAGGTGGCGGCCGTGCAGGAGGGGGCCAAGGCCGCCCAGGAGGAGGCCTCCCAGGCGTAGTTGAGGGTCGAGGCCGCCCTCAAGGAGGTTGTCGAGGTCGGGCAGTAGCGGGACGCTGCCCCCGGAGGCCCGGCGTAAGGCGGAGGAGGAGTCCACCCAGCTGAGGGAGGAACTGGCTCGAGCGGCGGAACGTGTCCGGCAGCTCGAGGCTGACCTGAAACAGGCAACTGCCGACCGCACCTCCCTCGAGGGGCGGGTCTGGGAACTCCAGGCGGATTTTGACACCGTCTCCCGCGACCGCGACGCGCTGGGTGTCGCGGAGGAGAAGGCTCGAGCCCAGATCGTCGCTCTGGGGGAGGTGGCGGCTAACCAGAAGAGGGCCCTCGATGGTACTAGCAAGACCATCGAGGACCTCCGGGCTAAGAACAGTGACCAAGCTGCAGCCCTCGTCGACGTCCGCCGCCAACTGCAGAAGGCTGAGCAGGCCTACGTCAACCTGGAAGCACATGCTAAAGGTGAGTTTTTAGAAGTGTTATGGAGCTCTCTTGGTCTCGACCCTTCCCCTGCTTTTTGGTTTTGATGGAACCCTCTATTTGTTCTGGCAGAACTCGAAGGGGACAAGGCCCGAGGCCATGAGGATCTGACCAGTCTTCAGAACCTCCTCGGGGCGGAGACGACCCTGAACGAGAGGCTTGAGGATGCCATCTCCTCCTTCTGTGACGACATGGGTCCGTGGAGTGACGGAGCGGGTCCGTGCTGCCCTTCACATAGGCATGAAGCGGGCGCTCGCGGTAGTCCGCTCGGGGGACTCCTACAACCTCGATGTCGTCGCCAGCGGCTTCGTTGTCGACCCGGAGCTGACCGATGAAGCGAACATGGAGAGATGCCATGAGCTGATCGACGCCACAGAGGTGCCCGGCGGTGAGTTGGCAAAGCTGTTCGAGGCTGAGGTGCTTCCCCCGGCGGATGGCAATGACGATGAGTAGGCAAGGCCTGTGTGCCAAATCTGGACAAGAAGGTCCATGTAATAGATTAGGTTGGTGACAATATGATGTCGAGCCCCTAGGGGCTTCTTAACTTTAATGCATTTTATTCGAGATGCATCTGGGTGTTTTTATTTCTCGAGTTGTCTCTATTTCTCTTTGCCTAAGTCGTTGCTTGTGGACTAAGTATTCGACGCGCGCTCGTATCACTGGAAGGGGGGAGCGAGTGGGGGTACCATAGCCCTGAGGCGTAGGAGGGTCCCCGGCTCGATGGCCCTTGACCCTTAGGGAGTTCGAGGCGTTTTTTACTTAGCCATGAAGCGTACTCGGGGCAAAGGTGGAAAGAGAAGGCCGAGTTTCAAAAAAACGTTCGGGTTTTTAGAGGACTTAGGAGGGGGGGGCCCTGTCAGCCCCCGAGGGAGGCTTGACTTTGCAGGAGCAGAGTCGAGGCTACCTCAGAGTCATGAACAAACATGAAATGTATTTCGAGAACATTTTATTCATTCATGATGTGATAAACGTACATAATGCATAAGATGTACAAGGACTCGAGGCCGTAGTGGTAAAAGCAGTTTTCGGGGACTTTTTTAGGGGTACTCCCGGTTAGCCCCCGAGGGAGGCTCGACTCTGCGGGAGCAGGGTCGAGTCTACCTTTACGACCACGAGCAGTGATTTTTGGAGCCATTCTTACTTCTACCAGGCTTGGTGCTCCACTTTTTGGCGCAGTTGTTGGACGCACGCCCGAGGCCCTTGAGGGGGGAGCGAGTGGGAATACCTTAGCTTGGGGGTGTAGGAGAGTTCCCGGCTCGGCACCCCCTCGACCCTTGTGGGTCTCCAGCGCGTTTCCTACCCTGCGCTAAGCGTGCTTCGAGGGGCAGAAGAAAGAGAGGCGTCGAGGGGTAGAGTAAAATCTACCTCGAGTCACGAATGAAAATGAAAGCACTAGGATCACGGACTTTCTATTCATTCGAGATGCGAGAATTGTACATAAATGCGAAAATGTACAAGGCCTCGAGGCCTAACGATAGAAACAACGTAGCTGTTCCATGTTCCATGCGTTGGTGAGGATCTCGCTCGAGGGCATGCTCGAGTTGATGAAGTCGTAGGCGCTCCTCCTCGAGCTTGGCGAGCAGCTCTCGGACTTGCGCGATCTGGGCGTCCTGAGGTGGATCAGCTCGATGAGGTGGAAACACTCCCGTGTGGGATCGTAATCCTTATCGGGGGAGTCCGGATTGGGGTAGCCTTGGTAGAAGTTGGGGAAAGATCCGCTGCGCTCCTCCTCCAACCGTCGCCGTACCGTGCCCCAGGTGTGCTAGCCTGGGACCGGGGCTCGTCGTGGCTCTGGGCGCTCATCCGGTGGAGGGGTGGTGACGAGGTTGATCGTTGCACATAGCAGGTTCCCTGGGGGCCCGTAACATGTCTGCATCTGCGAGTTTACAAAGGCAGAATAGAGTCTGGCGCTGTTGTAAAGTCCATGCGGAAGCAGGTTGCGCTGCGGCGCGGCTAAGTATGTTGGAGAGCCGCGGGGACCTTCTGAGATGACGGTATGGCAGAGCCAAAGTCAGGCTCAGCGAGGTACCTGCCCCCGACCCGCAAGCATGGGTCAAACAGGCTCCCGAAGGGAGGAACTATGTCACCAGCCGGGGCCGGGGAGATGGCGTCCAGCGTCTCGGAATCCGCGCGGCGAAGAGTGCGGTGGCGTCGTTCACGCCTCCCCCTGGTCGCAGGCGAGAGGCGCGAGTGGTAGGACCGTTGTCTGGTCCTCCTTGGCCCCGGCGTACCGAAGCTGCTGCTATCCATGCCACTACCTGAGAGTAGAACCATGTCGTGGTCGTGGCCCGTGGACATGAACTCTAGGCTCCCGAACCAGATGGATCGTGGTGGCGAATGGAACTGATGGATCGTGGAATCCATCTGGGAGAGTAGTTCGGAGTTGATCAACACGCAAAGCCCCCTACCTGGCGCGCCAACTGTCGGTGTTATGACCCAGGGGGTCAAGACCACCAACTAGTAAATTTGTATATTGCGTGCTCCCTCTCCCAAACGTGATGCAAGAAGAACACAAGATTTATCCTGGTTCGGGCAAAGAAGGCCCTACGTCCAGCGGGGGAGGATGGATTGTATTATCTTGCACCGAAGTGCTCGTACAGGGGAGTACAAGCAGGTTTACACGGGGGTGCTCAGGATGAGCTGAGGCCTAGGACTAGCAAGGCTACCCTAGGTGGTCGATTGATTGATTGAGATGCTGATCAAGCAGGTAAGGAGTGGTGTTGCGAGTGTGGGCGGATGTCCGATTATCTGACCCTCCGCTCGGCTTGGAGGTGGAGTTCTGTGTCTCTCTCCCCCTGTCTCTATCCCAGCGTCCCCTTTTATAGATCAAGGGGAGGCACGGGAGTACAGAGTCCTAAACTATAGCGGCATGGGAGGTGTGTTCGTGCTCCATGCTTGCGGTGGGACGTCGATCGCTGTAGCGGCGTGGCCTCCCTATCCTTCCGGGGCTTCAGGGCATGGTGATGGCGGACTGGACGCCGCCGTACGACACGGCGCAGTGCGGTCGGCCTTCTGTAGACGGGTACGAGTCCCACAGTTGACGCGGGACGGACTGGACGGAAGCCATGCCGGAGTGGTTGGAGACGATGGTCGAGCCCCCTGGTCGAGGGGGTCGAGGCCAGCGTGACCCTGTCGTATACCTGAAGACACAGTCGAGGGTTGTCCTGTTCATGGCTCGAGGGGGTGCCTCTGGATTCCGTACCTGCGATGTGGCTACAGCGGCCGCAGGGTTGACGGAGGTCCCAGGCATGGGCGGCGAGTTGATGGATTTGACTGCGGTAGTGGGCGGCCATGGCGTTAGGCGGGGGCAGGTAGGCGCATTGGATCCCCTTTACCCCATACCAGGAGCAGGTAAGTCGATCGAGCTTCCTTCTCAGGGGTCGTTCGATAGACCCCCTATCTGTCACGGGGGGTCGAGGTTGGGGGATCGTTCCCTCGACCCCCGTCTATCGGTTGAGGTCGAGGCGGAGGGGTCGTTCGTTCGACCCCTGTCCGTCAGTTGAGGTAGGGATGGAGGGGTCGTTCGTTCGACCCCTGTTCATCAGTCGAGGTAGAGGCGGAGGGGTATCCTGCCTTCTGTGTTTCCCGCAATGGGCCGGCCCACGACTGGTCACTGTTGCCGGTGAGAGAGGCCTTTGCATGATGGGCCTTCCTCCATTGACTTGAACGGCTGATCGGATCCTGCCTTAAAAATGGTTACTATGTTGAGCTTTAGATTATCACACGTTTAGGGTACCCCTTACCTTTGTACCCTACAAGTAGAAATCTACTATTAGTATGAGGAAAAAGCAACAGAGACCCCATTTCTTGAAGCCGCAGTCATCTATACGAACTCAGCTAGGGTTGTTTCGATTAGAGGAGAACAGGTCTTCTACATATAGATCATTGTCCACAAGACCTAGGTAGTCTCAAGATCTAGCTAAACCGAGCAGGTGACACAATATGCACCGAAAAAAATGCAATAAGGCAGTAGCCATGTAGAACGGTAAGAGGAAATGGGATAACAACAGATCTACAGTCAAATCGACCTTGGCTTGTGTACTCTCCGTTCAAATCAGGAAGTAGTATGTAGTAAGGAGGAAGAGAGAGAGAGAGAGAGAGAGAGAGAGAGAGAGCAAACCAGCGAGCGGACGAATGGAGGAAATCGGAGCCACGCGGGGGTTGCGTTGGCCACCAATGTAGCCGCGTGTGGCCGTGCGGCCTGCGTCGGGCACCCCACGCCGTTGTGACTCCATGCCAGGGGGCGGCCACCGGCAGTGCGCCTTGGCCCCGGCCGCACCATGGGCGCCAGGTGCACCGACGGCCCTGAGGATGGGTCGGCGCGAGAGCCTACCGGTGCGTCGCGACTCCGGGAGAGGGGGAAGAGAGAGGCGCGACAATGGTGGCGGAGGAGGGGAGGAGCGACAACGGCGTGGGGCAAAGCGAGCTGGCAAGAGGAGCACGTGGAAGCCGAGGGGAGACGGCAGGAGACGCGCTGGGGTTGGGAATAAGAGAGGAGGACGAGGGGCGGCGGCTGGGGTGAGGCACCTGGAGAGGGCAGGGGTGTTTTCCGAAAAAACACCAGGCGGACGTGTAACCGCAAAAACACCATGAATTATGGTTTTCTCTCTTTTCGCCCGAATGATTTCAAGAATATAGGGGCCTAAACGTAAGAAAACAGAACTCATTCACTGTTCATGAAGACTAAGCTGGACCGCGAGTTGATTTCAAATAAACTGAATGGCTTATCTGCAAAACCATCGGCGGCGTTGGGGACGATCCTAGCCGTCGAGGGACGCGATCGGACGGCCGGAACGAGGGAGCAATGTGGATGGGCTCTCCTGTGGGGGCGCTATCGTGCCTTGTTGGGGGGAAATACCACAAACTGTACATCACATTTATACGCATACAACCAATCTAACAGCTTATTTAATCAAAATATGTCAGGCAACTTGTAATCATTCATGTCTAGCATTGTGCTACATAATGTTTTCTCATGGCGGTTGTTTTTGCTTTCCCATGGAGGGCAAAGACGTCCGCTGCGGCGAGAGGGTCACGGTAAATCGTTGCCCACCATGGTAAATAGTCATTAACCATGAAAGTCAGCTAAGGCCACCGCCGCGGTTAATGACTATTTACCGCAGCGGGCGTCTTAGGTTACCCACCTCTCTTATTTTTTTTGGATTTAAAAAACATAGCAGCCAGCGGTTTCATTTGAATTTGATGAATTCAAATTTAAATCACATCCAGATTTCACAGATCAAACAAACATATATAAGGCATTCACACATATATACATTCAATTAGTTGTTCTCATCGTCCATACATAAAACCGACGAAACCATTCACTATAAGAAATCTGGGCTTTAATGACAACCAGAATATGATGATCAGAGCCTGTTTCATGTCACTGTCTACCTGCAGTGATGAACTGGGTGTCGTCACAGAAGGTGGGTCACTAACCAGCTTTCTGTGACCACCAGAGGACATTGTCATTGATATAGGACAACATTTCTCCTGTCATTGATGCAGTGACAAAAACTAATTCATTCAAAACTACAAGGGGAAGGTGTAATCCTTTGGACACATCATGGTGGTCCATTTTCTGAGCCTCTCATACTTAGGTAGCTCCCCTAACGGACTGTCCTCGTTAAAGAATGTGCCCCCTTTAAGCACGCGTTAGTCTAAAACCAACTTACATATGTCCGCTTTTGTTTGCTTGAAGCAGTAATCGGTGCTCTGCTCGTCACTCCACCAGTTCAAACCTTCCTTGAGCACCCACCAGCTGCTGTTGAACTGCTTGCACTCCCTCAGGTACTCGTAGACGTAGAAGCAACATGTTTGTGATCCTACTGGTTGTTTGGAGCACTACATAATTGGAAAGTGCAATGACGACGAGAGAGATCTTTCATGCATCCATGATAAATGTAGAGGTAAATAAACATAACCTTTCTTTGTCCCCCATGAAACTAAGTGGATCTAAATCTAGATCAAGATTTACATCTAGACAAGGCTATGTGATGATAGAAAGAGAGGATAGAAGAAGAGGATGGGAGAGCCTTTTTGTACCTCTTGTGTTGTCTTTTTCCCCAAGTCCAAGCTCTTAAAACTCAAATCAAAGGTTTGGTCAATTTTTAGGGCAAAGTCTCCCCCTCACAACTTTTAGAAGAGGAAGATCCGTGGGGAAGAAGTGGGCAGCGCTGTACATTTATGGGGCCAGGATTTACCGAGGCAGATGGTGTAAAGAGCCCGCCTCGGTAAATACCTATAGACATGTGGTGGGCGCTTTAGATGTAACGCCCCAGAGTCCAAATGGCTCAGATCCACTCTGCACGCTGAGCGAACCACACCCACCACCATCCCACTTAAGCTTTCGTCCTCGCTTCGCTTAAAAGGATTAACCCGGGGATGGTGGGATGGACTCTAGAAGCCTTATATGTTGGTCTATCCCACCTTAAACAACCAAGGTGGGACTAAACCCTCCACAATATCTCATTAACACACATGGGCCACTACGGGCCAAACGGGCCGGATGTGACATACACCCCCCCTCAAAGAACTCGACGTCCTCGTCGAGCCCAACATACCCACAACCGGGCAAACGATGACCAGGAACGTTCCCTTCTTAGCACACGCGACCGTGCGCCCAGTGTCGGCACATGTGCCATGCCGTGCGCCCCGCAGAGCCTACACGCGCAATGAACCTACCATGTCCGCACACCTGGCCCGCACGCGCCCGCTGCCGCGAAGGTCGGCTCCGATACCATTTGTAACGCCCCAGAGTCCAAATGGCTCAGATCCACTCTGCACGCTGAGCGAACCACACCCACCACCATCCCACTTAAGCTTTCGTCCTCGCTTCGCTTAAAAGGATTAACCCGGGGATGGTGGGATGGACTCTAGAAGCCTTATATGTTGGTCTATCCCACCTTAAACAACCAAGGTGGGACTAAACCCTCCACAATATCTCATTAACACACATGGGCCACTACGGGCCAAACGGGCCGGATGTGACATAATTGGTATCAAAGCCTGGTTGACTGTAGGACGCAAGCCTAGGTAGCAATGGTCGTTTTAGGATCCTTTGCTTCTATATTTTACTGCTTTCCATCTTGCCCTTGTTATTTACAAAACCTATATGCTTCTATGTCTTTATTCTACTATTTAAAATGTTGTTCTAATTGAGTTTTAAATAAAATTCTGTAGATGCCGCCTGTCACGAGGTCCCGCCGTCTGAGCACCAGCAGCTACTTGGCTCAGTTCACTTCCCAGACCTCTCAGCCAGTGGTGGACATCTCAGATGATGAGATGGTGACTGAGACCGAGGAGGACCCGGAGGAGGAGCACGTGTTGGTGGAGGACGTCAACACGGAGGACGAGCAGGAGTGGATGGACGTCAACCTGGCAGCACCAGCTCCACCCCCAGCTCCTACACCGGTTGCTTCCCCAGCTCCTACACCAGCTGCTACACCATCGCCTCTGCCTTCACCGACTCCTGCACCACTTCTCTCACCAGCACCAGCACCTGCTCTGGCGACTCCACCAGAGGATGAGCAGCCTGGATGGACTGAGGAGCAGTACTATAAGTACCCTGCTCCCGCGGCGTACTTCCACAACCTGCTGCTGAAGGTGTTGGAGGAGTACTACCCGGAGATGGATACCTCAGTAAGGTATCTAGTTTCAGAGTTCTCTCATCCTCAGGAGGCCAGCTACTGGAAGGCCCAGGTGGTAGTCTCTGTCTGGAATGAGGCACATGACAGTCTGAAGGTGGAGACTGTCCATGGTCACATAGCCAGGAGGGCTATTGACAAGGACAGCATGGAGAATGCTGCGGAGAACGCCTACATCTACTACCATGGGAGGCGTTACACAGCCATGCAGAATGATGCCTACAGGTTCCTGCCTCGATTTGACATCAGGTTCAACACTTGGTCGATCCAGAACCCCCTTGACCCTGGCTCTACCCTGGACACTACCGTTAGGCACCTCAATGAGCTCCAAGGGGTCAATGAGAGGTTACAGGAGGAGTTGCATGGCGAGCAGCAGTCCGTGGCTCGTTTCCAGAAGATGATAGATGATCTGAGGGCCCAGCTGAACATGGCTCCGATGTTTGAGAAGAAGCCACCCAACCATATCATGACGGATGAAGCTCCATAGGTGTTGAAGTCTTTCCCCTTTGTAATAAGCGTAGTAGTGCGAGTCTGTTTAGTTTGGTGATCTTTGAACTTGATGTCTTAATGATTATATTTATGAACTTGTTTGATTTGAATCTTTGGTTGACTGTTAGTGTGAGAATTTTGGGCCTGTCCACAAGTCTCATAGGTTTAAACCTTAGGATAATGTCTGTTAATATATTAGTGGGTTGATCTTATCTCTCTTCTCCTGTGCTGTTTTTCTGAAGCAGTCTCTGTTCTTTGTTTTATATCTCTAATCAGTAAAGTCAATGTTGATGGAACTCTCACACCAGAAAGTAGACTTCTGTATCTTTCCAACGCCACCTGAACCAACCCCATACATGTTCTAAGCTAAGAGTTTTTGCTGTTGCAAGTCAGACTTTCAGCGCAGTCTGTGAACCTGAACAGATCTGGTTGTTTCGAGTTTTTGACAAATAAAGATACGGAATCTGAAAATCTTGTGAACATGAAAGCTGTAGAAAACTCTCTGACCTTTCCAGTCATATAAGCAGAATTTCCGTTTGAGTTTTAGAACTTGAGATATGAACTGTTTACTGCACTGCTGTTGTAAATTTATGCACGGAAAATTTCAGTTTGACATGGACATGATGTATGCTTTACAAAGTCACTAAACCCTACATCTTTGCTGAAAAACAGATGGACGGCAGGGGTGCTAGAGTTCGTGGACGTGGACGTGGCCGTGGACGTGGAGTTCCTGTCAATCCGCCACCACCACCGCCTATTGTCCCTGCTGTATCAGTGGAACAACTGATGGGAATGCAGGCACAGTTGATGCAAGCTATGATGCATCGCCTGGACAACGAACCCATTGGAGCTCTACCTCCAGTCCAAGTGAGGGACAAGAGAGGAGAGTTTATGAAGGGAAGACCTCCCGTCTTCACCCACGCATCTGATCCATTGGATGCAGATGACTGGCTCCGAGCTGTGGAAAAGCAGCTGAACATAGCACAGTGCAACGACACTGAAAAGGTGTTGTATGCCTCTGGACAGTTGCAAGGAGCAGCCCAAGATTGGTGGGAGTCCTTCCAATACGGACGCCCTGATGATGCTCCTGGGATTAGTTGGCAGGAATTCAGAGAGGAATTCAGATCATACCACATTCCAGAGGGTATGATGGAGTTGAAGCAAGAGGAGTTCAGATCCCTCAAGCAAGGCTCTATGACAGTGGCTGAGTACCGTGATAAGTTCGCTCAATTGTCACGTTATGCTCCACATGAAGTGGCAAGGGATTGCGACAAGCAACGCAGATTCCTGAAGGGTTTGTATGATGGTCTGCAGCTTCAGCTCATGTCCAATGAATACCCCAATTACCAGACCTTGGTGAATCGCGCTATTGTGATTGACAATAAGCGCCGGGAAATGGAAACAAAGAAGAGGAAGCTTCAGGGTCAGGTTTCGAGCAGCAACACTCGCCCTCGACCCTACCCGCAGCAGAGTTTCCAGCAGAGAAGCCAAGGGCAGTCCAACCAGTGGAACAGAGGTCAGTTTCCTCAGCGCAATTAGTTCCAGCAACGTCCACAAGGTCAGCAGCAGTATGGAGGCCAGCGCCCACCTCAGCAGGTCCCTAATCAAGTTCAGCGTCAGGGAAATCCAAATGCTCTGGCATTGAAGAACAACAATCCCAACAACAGTAACAGTAACAAGTGTTTCCGTTGTGGGAAGGAGGGGCATATGTCTTACAATTGCTCTGAGAAGCAGAACCAGCAAGCACCCCAGAACCAGAACAACCAGCAGAAAGGAAGGTACCAACCACCTCCAAACACTGGAAGAGTGAACCATGTATCTGCTGAAACCACTCAGGAGGCACCTGAAGTTATGATGGGTACGTTTAATGTCAACTCATTCCCCGCTACCGTACTCTTTGATTCTGGTGCTTCGCATTCTTTCATATCTGAAGCTTTTGTTAGAATGCATAGTATATCTTTGCGTGCAATGAAAAACCGTATGCAAGTAAATTCACCGGGGGTAGCATACCAGCTTCTGTTTGGAGTCCTTCCACTAGACTTACTCTCAGGGGGGTAGACTTTGAAGTGAGTCCAGTTGTGATACCCACAGCTGGAATAGATCTAATTGTGGGAATGGATTGGATGAAACAACATCGAGCTGTGATTCAGTGTCAAGAGAGATGTGTTGTTGTGACATCACCTAATGGGGATAAGAAAGATGGTACTAGGAGAATGTGTGTGGACTACCGTTCTCTTAATGAAGTCACCATCAAGAATAAATATCCCTTACCCAGAATAGATGATTTGTTTGATCAGTTGAAAGGTGCGTGTGTGTTCTCTAAAATAGATCTCCGCTCTGGATATCACCAACTAAAAATCCGAGCGGCAGACATACCTAAGACAGCCTTTACCACAAGATATGGGCTATACGAGTATACAGTTATGTCTTTTGGGTTGACTAATGCACCTGCGTACTTTATGTACATGATGAACAAGGTGTTCATGGAGTTTTTGGATAAGTTTGTGGTAGTGTTCATAGATGACATTCTAGTCTTCTCTAAAACTAAAGAAAAGCATGCTGAACATCTGAGGATGGTTTTGCAAAAGCTCAGGGAAAATCAGCTGTATGCCAAGAGAAGTAAATGTGAGTTTTGGTTAAGAGAAGTGTCTTTCTTGGGTCACGTGGTCTCTAATGGAGGTATAGCAGTAGACCCAAGTAAGGTGCGAGATGTTCTAAACTGGAACCCTCCAACCAATGTTACTGAAATCCGTAGTTTCCTGGGTTTAGCAGGATACTATAGGAGGTTCATAGAAGGGTTTTCAAAGCTAGCAAAACCAATGACAGCTCTGCTAGAGAAAAGTGCCAAGTTTGTGTGGTCCGATAAATGTCAAACCAACTTTGAAGAGTTGAAGAAAAGGTTGACCACAGCCCCAGTACTGACTTTACCAGATCTGAGCAAGAGTTTCTCAATTTACTGTGATGCTTCTCGTCTTGGTCTTGGATGTGTGCTTATGCAAGAAGGAAAAGTTGTGGCATATGCATCTAGGCAATTGAGGAAGCACGAGCTGAATTACCCCACTCATGACTTGGAATTGGCAGCAGTGGTCCATGCTCTAAAGATATGGAGACATTATCTAATAGGGCATAAGTGTGATATCTATACAGATCATAAGAGTTTGAAATATATTTTCACTCAGTCAGATCTGAATTTGAGACAACGTCGTTGGCTCGAGCTGATCAAAGATTATGAGTTGGAAGTACATTATCATCCAGGTAAGGCCAATGTAGTGGCCGATGCACTAAGCAGGAAGAGTTATGCTAATGCTTTGAGAATGAAGCTTATGCCTGCGGAATTGTGTGCTGATATGGAATCTCTTAATTTGGGATTTACCCTTAATACCATGGAAATAACTATAGAACCCACCCTGGAACAAGAGATACGTAAGGGTCAGTTGGAAGATCCGAGGCTGAAAGAAATTGCAGAGAATATAGTGCTAGGGAAAGCACCAGGTTTCAGGATGGATAATGATGGAACTTTGTGGTTTGGAAAGAGAATATGTGTTCCCGAAGTAAGGTCTATCCGTGATGCCATACTTCGAGAAGCACATGATTCATCTTACTCTATACATCCTGGAAGTACTAAGATGTATCTAGACCTAAAAGGAAAGTATTGGTGGTATGGATTAAAAAGGGATGTAGCGGAGTATGTGGCCTTGTGTGACACATGTCAAAGAGTAAAGGCAGAACACCAAAGACCTGCCGGTTTACTCCAGCCAATGAAAATACCTGAGTGGAAATGGGAAGAAGTAGGAATGGACTTTATCGTCGGATTACCACGTACACAGAGAGGATATGACTCGATCTGGGTAATCGTGGACCGCTTGACTAAGGTTGCTCACTTCCTACCAGTGAAGACTAATTACTCAGGCGCAAGACTAGCAGAACTATATATGGAAAGGATAGTATGCTTACATGGAGTTCCTAAGAAGATTGTATCTGACAGAGGAACTCAATTCACATCACAGTTCTGGCAGAAGTTACATGAGTCCTTGGGAACAAAATTGACTTTCAGTACAGCATATCATCCACAGACTGATGGTCAAACAGAAAGGACAAATCAAATCCTGGAAGACATGTTAAGAGCATGTGCTCTACAACATGGTGCCAGTTGGGATAAAAGTTTACCCTATGCTGAGTTTTCATATAACAACAGTTATCAGAATAGTCTGAAGATGTCACCAAATGAGGCTCTGTATGGACGTAAGTGCAGAACTCCTTTGTTCTGGAACCAAACCGGAGAGACCCAGGTGTTTGGACCAGATGTTCTCCGAGATGCAGAAGAACAAGTAAGAAAAATAAGAGATAACTTAAGAGTTGCACAATCCCGTCAAAAGAGTTACGCAGACACCCGCAGAAGAGGTCTGTCATTCGAGATTGGAGATTATGTGTATCTGAAAGTGTCTCCAATGAGAAGTGTAAAGAGGATTAATATGAAAGGAAAGTTAGCTCCAAGGTATGTTGGACCTTTCAAAATTCTCGTAAGACGTGGAGAGGTAGCTTACCAGTTAGAGTTACCTGAGAATTTGTCAGGGGTACATGATGTTTTCCACGTGTCTCAGTTGAAGAAGTGCTTAAGGGTACCAGAGGAGCAAATCCCTCTAGAAGAGCTTTCTGTAAAGGAAGATCTCACGTACGAAGAGTACCCAATAAGAATCTTGGAAACGGCAGAAAGGTTTACGAGGAGCCGGGTTATAAAGATGTGCAAAGTTCAGTGGAACCGGTACACAGAAGACGAAGCAACTTGGGAAAGAGAAGAAGACCTGAGAAAGTCTTATCCTCAGTTGTTTGAGTAAGTCCGTCTGAATCTCGAGGACGAGATTCCTTTTAAGGGGGGTAGAATTGTAACACCCAAATTTTGGTTTGAATTTTAAATAATAGAAAATGATTTAATTGTGATTTTATGTGAGCATTTCATTTAGGGGAATACAAAAATTCTTGCAAATAAAACCTATTCTAGTTTAGAAACATGTTGATGCATTCATGCAGTTGCATATTTTTCTTTGATTGTTTGGATTTACAAAACTCACTTTGCAAATGGTTTCAAATTTGTTTTTGAAATGAATTTGGAAAAGAGAAATAAAAAGGGAATAAAAAAAAAAAATGCCAGCCCACCTCACTCCTTCTCTTCTACACGGCCCAGCAGAGGTCGGCCCAACCGGCCCCTCTTCCCTTCCCTCCCTCCTCCTCTCACTGCCGTCCGGGGGCCACTTGTCGGCGCCGATCCCCCTCTCCCTTCTCTCCCTTTTCTCTCTCTGATCGGCCGGGCCCGCGCGTCAGATCCTTCTCCTCCTTTCCCTCTGCCTCACGCGCGATGCGGAGCTGCGCAACCGTCGCGACGCGCGTGCCTGCCCTGCTCGCTCGAGAACGCGCATGGACGCGTGGAGCACGGCAGCTGCCCTCGTCCCTCATCCTCTTCTCTCTCTCTACGGAATGGCCCCGTTCGGAAGTCGTCTTCCACCTCTTCCGCGGAAATCGGACGCACGCGGACGCGCCGCGGACGACAACCGCCGCACGTCGTCTGCCCGCTCCCACTCCCCGCATCTCGCCCTTGAATCCGCCAGCAACCGCACGCTCCTTCGCTCGTTATAAAGCGAAGTGCCGCGCCCCTGCTCTTCTTTTTCCCCTCTGAGCTCACACATTTCCGCCGAACGCCGCCGCCGTCGCCGTCGACGCTGAAGAGACCACACCGGAGACCAAACCGCCTCGGTGAGCGCTGTTTGTCGCCCAGTTTCTCACCGCCAATCTGCCCGTCCTAATCTCTCTCTCTGTATCTCTTCGGTGGGCACAGAACACGTGTCCCGAACGCGGAGCTCTCGGACGCCGCCACGACACCGACCGCCGCGCCTCGTCGTCAAGCCACCCCGAGCCATCTCCGTCCTAATTGAAGTCGCGGTGAGCTTCGCCTTCCCCTCTTCTCCCTCCCCGAACTTTTAATTCGGCGATTCATGGCCTCTGTGTCACTGGCCGCGTGTGACCCGCGCCGCCGGCCATGGCGCCACCGCGGGCAGCACACACCGGCCGTTTTCCAACGCGTCCGAGCACTTCACTAGCACCGCACCGTCACGCCGCATGTATCTAGGCCCTCAATTTGGTTGCTAGCGCACCGTACTGTCTCGGCCGCGTACACAGATCGAGTTCGGTCATGGCGCCACCGCGGACGGCCCTGTTCCGGCAACACACCGCCTCAACCGAACACCTCACGGTTATCGCACGATCACCCCGCAGCTTCTCGTGGTTTCAATTCGGGTGAACGCGCCTCGTTTCGCAGTATCCGCACGGCGCAGAGTCCGCTAGCCATGGCGCACCACCGCGTCGGGTCTGTCTGCTTCCCCGCATTCAACCAAGCACACCACGGGCTTCGTCTCGTCCCCCTCTTTCTTCCCATGCGATCGGCATTCGAAACGGGCACCGGACGAGTCTTTCCGGTGGAACTCCGGCGAGCCCAGCGCTCGGGAGCTGTGGCGCCGCCGCGCAGTTCTCTGCTCCGGCCGTCGTTACCCCTCTCTCTCCCATGGATCTGCTCTGAGCCGTCCATTTCCCGATCTGCGGTCAGGATTAGATCGGCGAAGGGGTATGAACCCCGGTCCACGGTGGACCGGTGGACCTCGGCCGCTCTCGGGTGCACGCACTGTGCCGTGGACCGCCCTATCCCGAGCCGCCGCGTGGCAGCTCTGCCGACCCCGCGTCGCAGCGCTGGCGCATTTCCGGGTTTACGTCTTCTCGGTTCAGAAAACGTATTCCTTCTCGGTTTATTCTAAAAATGGAAATTTCCTATTTACAAATTTGCCACTGCAATAAATTGTTTATAAAGTCTTCATTTTAACTCCGATTTGGACGATTCGAGTTGCGTTAGGTTCGTAATGAAATTCTCTACATGTTAAAACATCTGTTGCTCATGTTTGAATTATTTAATTTCCATGATAATTCAAATACTAAAAATGCTCCTAGAAAACCAGTTAAATTCATATCTTTTGCGTTTTAGATCCGATTTTCGTGAAATTCGTGTTGAAATGATCGTAGCAGTGCGTAGCATCTTTTTATAAACTTTTTAACTCTGTTTATTGTTATTGGTGTACTGTTCTAATATTAGTTGTGTTGCTTTGTATGTATGCAATTGGAATGCGTGTTGTTGCAATGTTGTGATCGAGTTCAGGCAGTGAGGAGTTTGTTGGTGATCAGGAATTCTTTGATCAGGAGTGTTTTGACCAGCAGGACTTTGAGAACCAAGGCAAGTATAGCATGAGACTTTCCTTGTTATCCTATTCACTATAATCATCATTTCATGTACATGTGTTAATTTGATACCCGTAGTTTAATTCCCTAGACTTGAAACCCTTTACCTTGATTCCTATGGGTTATGCATATGGATAGATGGCTAGTGCTTTACATAAACGAATACGTGATCCCTGCCAAAGGTTAAAAATGCTATGAATGAATTGGTGATCTTGTTATGACAATTGGAACATAACCCTTTTAATAACTCACTGTTGGCAAAAGCTGGGATTGACAGTGCTTCCGTGGGAGCTACATGGCTCTGGCTTTAACTTAGTAGTAGGCTCTTTTCTAGCTCGTTAGCGGTTACCCGAAAGGGCGCATTAGGCTCTTGCCGAGCTGGTTATAGTGCGGCCTCTGTCCGAGTTTTAGCGTAGGCTGCGGGTCGTTATGCTACTCGGAAGGGGAGCTCTATCGCCCCTTGCCAATCCTAGCGGCCCTAATCTTGTTAGACGAGATACTATGAAAGGTTTCATAGTGAACCCCGCCCACTCACCTTGGTAGTGTTATGGGAGTAATTAACCCGGGCAATCGGGGCATCAGGACTCACGGGTAAAGTTGCACAACCTCTGCAGAGTGTTAAAACTGATATATCAGCCGTGCTCACGGTCACGAGCGGCCCGGAAAACCGACGGATTAATTAATTAACTTGACCAACACTTATGTTCCTGTTGTCACCACTTTTGTGATGATGGTTATGATTCTTTAAACCTTGGCAGTGGAAATAAGTGGGATAATTTGGGGCATAAGCATAACTTGATGATACTTGCTAATAAAACTTTGACCAACTAAAAGTGCTAAATGCAGTAAGCCAGTGTCAGCCTTTTGAGCTTCATAACCCCATGTTATACTGCTGAGTACGAGAGTACTCACGCTTGTTTTCTTTTCAATTTTGGATAAAAATCCCGGATGGGTAACAGAAGCAGGAGGCTATGAAGAGTTCCCTGAAGACTTCTAGGCTTGGTCAACCAGTTGACCTTTCCCTGTGGAGTGGAGCCACAAGAGCTAGTTTATCTTACTTGTTTTATTTATTCTTGTAATGGATATATGTTCGATATGTATTAAACTCTGTGATGGTACTTTGTAATTTGTGAACTTATGTGTGGTTTATTCCTGGGCACACATAATGTTATGCATCCCATTTCGTCCTTGAAATTGGGTGTGACATATGTCACATCCGGCCCGTTTGGCCCGTAGTGGCCCATGTGTGTTAATGAGATATTGTGGAGGGTTTAGTCCCACCTTGGTTGTTTAAGGTGGGATAGACCAACATATAAGGCTTCTAGAGTCCATCCCACCATCCCCGGGTTAATCCTTTTAAGCGAAGCGAGGACGAAAGCTTAAGTGGGATGGTGGTGGGTGTGGTTCGCTCAGCGTGCAGAGTGGATCTGAGCCATTTGGACTCTGGGGCGTTACAAATGGTATCAGAGCCGACCTTCGCGGCAGCGGGCGCGTGCGGGCCAGGTGTGCGGACATGGTAGGTTCATTGCGCGTGTAGGCTCTGCGGGGCGCACGGCATGGCACATGTGCCGACACTGGGCGCACGGTCGCGTGTGCTAAGAAGGGAACGTTCCTGGTCATCGTTTGCCCGGTTGTGGGTATGTTGGGCTCGACGAGGACGTCGAGTTCTTTGAGGGGGGGTGTATGTCACATCCGGCCCGTTTGGCCCGTAGTGGCCCATGTGTGTTAATGAGATATTGTGGAGGGTTTAGTCCCACCTTGGTTGTTTAAGGTGGGATAGACCAACATATAAGGCTTCTAGAGTCCATCCCACCATCCCCGGGTTAATCCTTTTAAGCGAAGCGAGCACGAAAGCTTAAGTGGGATGGTGGTGGGTGTGGTTCGCTCAGCGTGCAGAGTGGATCTGAGCCATTTGGACTCTAGGGCGTTACATTAGATCACCCGCCGCCGTAAATATATTTACACGGAAGGCGACTTAAAGCGCCCGCCACAGTAAATACCTGCTTACCTTGGCGGGCAACTTACGTCACCCGCCGCGATAACCCAATTTCACACAACAGGCACAAAGGTGGCCGACCGGCAACACCGACCACCGAATAACCGTGGCAGGCAGACTTTGTGCCCACCACAAAGGCCACCAGGGCGGCGCTATGCAAATTCCAATCCTATAGTAGTGCCAGTTTCTAAGCTTCTTTCACTTCTACACAGTCGCTAAATCACTCTCTTTGTTGAAGAACTGTCCCCCAACATGCACATAGGAGTCTGTGATAAATTTACATATGTCTGTTATTGTTTGATTGATGTTCTTATAACCAAACTTTTCCTTTCGCCACCAACCTTCTGATTTTTTGAGCTGTAGCTTGCTATATGCTCTGAGGTACTCACAAATGTAATATCCATATACTACTGTTCTAGGAGGTTGTTTGACGCACTACACGATATATAACACGCAATCATTACAACATATAGATATTTAATCATGGACGATGTAATAACACATACGACTTTGGGAACACATTGGGAAATCTCGTTTGAGTTTTCGTGTTATGTCATTCTTCTTCTTCTTCTCTCAGATGTAAGATCCAAGCACTCTGGTTCCAATACATACTTCTTATAAGCGTTGTATAAAAAACACTAGTGTCAGCAACAAATGTAACATGTATGTTAAATGAAAAATAATAAGCAATGACACTTCCTTCATGGTATGGTTTCAAAATTCTTGGATCCTAATTTGTTTGAATCCGCGAGAGTCTCAAATACATCTGCCTTTCCATGTTGATGATAGAATAGGGATGCAATCCATTCGCCCATGATGCCCCACTGCACCATTCAAATACACTCATTTGAAATCTACAAATAGGAAAAGTGGACATCACAGTTGCTACATATATGTTGCAAGTATCCTTTTGACTTACTCAAACTGGTGGGCGGCATGGTTACACCCATGTTCCCTCGACCTTCTTCATGGCTCTATACATGTACATTCCCATGTTATACTTCAATTCATTGCACATTTCTATTCACACTTTCTCTCTCTCCCTCTCTCTCTCTCTCTTGCAGTTTCAATTTCACCAGTCTTCAATGATTATCCAATAACTCATAACCTGAGATGGCCCTCTAGGTAATATGCATCAGAGAGAGGTAACTAATATTTTCCCAATTGCTTGCATATATAGGACTACATCCTGGAAGGAAAAGTAGTGATGTCATTATTAGTTTCTTCCTATGTCTATAATGATTGAATGTCATAATGAACTTACATGGCAAAGAATGTGACTTAAGCGATGTTGAGATCCTTGTACCACAATACCCTCTGCATGTCGTAGAAATTAATGATGACTTTAGCTCGTTGGGCAGGTGGAAGTACATCACCGGCACTTTGACAATGAAACTTTGCAGACCCACTTTTACTAGGGCCATTTACCACTGATGGAAACTGCAAACCTCCCATTATTCATCCTTTATGAGATGGCCCAATGTCACAATAAACTTCCCATGCTCATAGTTGTCGGGGTAATCATCGAAAAGGGGCTAAATTGACACTAGTTTTGGTGGCCTATGCTTAATATAATGGTGAGTGAAAAAATCTTCTAGCATCTCCGCATAAATTATACTTTGACTATGCTTGCTAGTAGCATTCCTTTCAAAAGTGAGTTGAGCTTGCATACTCCCTAGCTATTTGATAGGCCACCCAACTATTCTTGGTGTGGTTCTAGGGTATGGCTCCTTGTCTTCCATAGGCTTCCTTGGCGTAGGATGACAATGCCCTTTGCCCTCCTTCAAATAACTTGCATGAGATGTTGCTTTGTCCGCTACTTCCCCTATACCTCCCTGTGAATTACTTGTGTCTAGAGGCAGACTACGTGGAGGACACTACCTTGGCTAGCATTATCTTTGACATCATCGTTGTTGTAGTCGTCGACGTCATCCACAGGAAATGGCGAGGGTTGTTACACCAAGTTCGGCTCATCCAACATAATGTAGTCTTTTTTCCATAACACTTCTTTGCCCAAGATAGTTTGGAGTACCTTAGCCCATGTTGAGTGGAAATATCAATTTCATGATCCTAAAACTCTAGGCCCATCCACATCATGAGCACACTGGTATAGTCGGATGGATTTTCTTATTGTCGTATGTGGCTCTAGTTTTGTGCGACATTGTCACTGCTTGTCCACTTCCTTCTTCCTCGAACTCTTGTTGAAGAGCACCAAGAGCGTTCAATTTGTTTCTTTCATGATGTCCTCCACTGGGTACTTTGAAAGTCCTCTGGTTAGTGGGACCATCTTCCCTTGTACAGTAGCTTCACCTTCTGGCAGCAGCATGCCAGCTATTGGCATTCCTTAGCGTTGCTACTAAAATGATGCCAAAAATGCTGCTAGTACTCCTTATATTATCTTAATGCTAGGTTGTCATCCCTAGTGTTAATGTCAGGATTGTTCATTGGTATTTATGAGTATGCCACTTAACTTTAGAATAAGAATGAAAGTATCCGCAAGGGCATAGATAAATACCATTGTAGCATTTTACCAGGTTTTAAGCCTAGTGTCGTACTTATAATTTAGCCTTGGGGACGAACGATTATTAGGAATATGATAAGAACAATTTTACATATGATAGACGAGTCAAACCAAGTCCCAAAAATCTACTAATAACAGGGGCAGGTGATAGGATAAACAATAGACTATATGTATTGATCATCAACAATAAGTATTCAGGGCATTCCTTCTATAGCATTAACTTTAGAATTAGAACATCAAAAGATATTCCTATGTTATTCCTATTTACCAGTTAAGTATACATTGATTAGTGAAATTACACCTAGTAGTCATAGTGAGACTCTATTTCATATCTACTTATGAGAGACATTACTAATGAAGGTTAAGAATAGAGCATGTCTTCCATCACAGCCAGGTCCTACTTGGCCTACAAACAGGGAGTGGACTGCATAGGACTCAACGGGAGTGTCACACCCATGATCTACCACATGGCCCAACCTATAGGGTGAATTGATAGGTAAACAATGTATATGCACCATGCTTACACAATGTTGACCCATCACCCATGGATCCTTAGAGTGAGCGGTACATAGTCCCATGAATAAACATAATGATAATCTAACTACAATAAGCATATAATCAAAGTAGACTATGATCATGATAAATAGAAATAAGAAGATGAAGAACAATGTCATATGTATTGTAGTAAACATATAAAGTAAGATACAAGATGAGAGGAGGTACAAAAACTATACAAGACTAGAGCATCCCACACACAAGAGAAGAGCAATATACAGGTAAAACGGGTTTATATAACTACTATACCAGAACCAAAATTTAAATGCTATAAAAGATCTCGGATGAATTACTTACAAGAAGACAACATCCGTTGAGGTAAACCTTAGAGAAGATTCCTGACAGCTCTGTGGCTTTCTCTATAAGACTTCCCTCACTCTCTCCTTACTAGCATAGCACTACTGCAGAGCTTCGCTAAGCTACTAGAGAGTGGTTCACTCTATTCTATCATGAATGGAAATGAAGGCCTAGGGTATATTTATAGGTGGTGGAGTAGGGGCTACTCTAGCACCATGTCACCAATCTAGGAGACCTCCATCCTCCTTCATTGCATAAAAACCACCATAGATTGGAAGGACAGGATGCATGGACATGCATGGAGGCATGCAATAGGTCAGTGGGTGTAGTAGGGTCCTCGAAGACCCCAAGGGGGGGTCGGCCAACCCCTATGACATGTGGGCCCTGCAACCACCTTCTAGAAGGAAGGTCCACATGTCATAGACCTCTTTTGGCTAAGTGGTCACCTTGGATGCTCCATAGGGTGGTCGGCCGACCCCCTATGACATGTTGGCCTGACCACTTTCTTCTAGAAGGTGTCCCCACATGTCATGTGTGTGTCACTACATTTCCTTTCGCTGGATTCTTTGTTGCCATGTCATTGATACATGGGACTTCATCTTGAGCCATATAGAGAAAGCACAAAGTTTATTTAAAGGTTGAAATTGCTTCTAAGGTGCTTCTCTTGGACTGTGCCCCCTTGGCATAGTTTGGAACACCTTAGGGGGGTCGGTTGACCGCCTTATGGGTCCTTCCACGCTCTGCTTTGGTCCAAAATGTTGTGTTCTACAAAACAAGGATCAAGATACATGTAGAACCAATTATTGAAAAGATATGTTCTTGTTGTGTGGCTTTTCCATTGATTTTGAATCATGTTGACGGTGTTTTGATCATATAATTTAGATCTTATCCACCATCAATATTGGCTAGGCCTACATGTCATATGGGGTTGATCGTCTCCCCTATGGAGCATCAAAGATGGACACCTAGCTAGAAGAGGTTTATGACATCTGGACCTTCCTTCTAGAAGGTGGTTACATGGCCCACATGTCATAGGGGGTCAGCCGACCCCCCTGGAGCCTTTAGAGTCTCTATTGCCCCCACCGACCTATTGCATGCCTCCATGCAACTCAAGGCATCCCATCCATCCATTCTATGGTGGTTTGATCCAAGGGATGAGGATGGAGGTTTCCTAGATCGCTGACATGGCGCTAGAGTAGCCCCTACTCCACCTCCATGTATAAATACCCCCTAGGACTTCACTTCCATTTCATGATAGAGTAGAGTAAACCACTCTTTAGTAGCTTAGCGAAGCTCTACAATAGTGATATGCTAGCCAGGAGAGAGTGAGGGAAGTCTTCTGGAGAAAACCCTAGAGCTATCAGGAATCTTCTCCAAGATGTACCTTGGCATATGTTATCTTTTTGTAAGTAATACATCCAAGATCTTTTTTAGCATTTATATTATAGTTCTGGTATAGTAGTTATATACTTTTTTTACCTATATATATTGCTCTACTCTTGTGTGTGGTGTGCTCTAGTCCTTACTAGTAGATTAGAGTAGTAAGAGTGGCATAGACGTGGTGTCTAGGCTATATCTTGCCAATATAGACTACTTATCGCATGGATTGTTTGTGGATGCTAGCAGGTGGTGATAGCCATGTCTAGACTTAGAATTCTACCACGTTTGGTAGATAAGTTCTTAAAAGGTAAGGCTACCAAAACATGATAGTATGAATCCGATAGGGCTACCAAAATGAGAGGGTGACTAACCCCTTTATTCCTACCAGACCTTGACCAGATATATAGCTATATAGATCCTCTCTACCCTTTTTACCATAGGCTCCCTATATCGTCATAGGATGACCTTGAGTCTTAGTTAGTCAACTTCTTGTTCCATGGAAAATACAATACCTAGAATACTCCTGGTGACGTGCTACAATGGTATATTCTATGCACTTGTGAAATTATCTAATAGACATAAGAAATACCAACACCTATCTATACAACAATTTTTTGGTACCGTACTATTGGTATTTCTTAGTGTAAGTGAAAGAATCCACAAGCGCATAGAATTACCGCTATAGGACTTAGCTAGTTCTCCCAAGAAAACAAGATGAATAGGATAGCTTGGATAGTGAGGTTTGACTAAGGATATAGATCTCGAGAGAAGATAGCTTGGTCACAAAAGACTTGCTTTGGGCACCAGATCACACCTGGTCTACCATGCGAGAATGTATTGTAGCTCTATGTTGAAACCAAATATGGGGTCTTATGATGGACAAATAGGGTTGTCACCACCTATCACCTAGCCCTAAATTGTGGGAAACAAGGTAAACAAAGGTAACTTCTAGCTCAAACACCATGTCTATGCTATTAGTTACTACTTAGGTGTTGGCAGGCCCTTTTATTTCTATCAAGACTCCTCTACTAGATAATTCATCACTAGCACAAACGATGAACCAACAAGAAGATACTTACCAAGACTATATTACTTAAGAACTCACCACCAAAGATAAACTTAAACATTATACTCAAAGTAGACCTATTTTTAAGGTACAATTATAGAGGAAGATAATATCTTTGTCACACCTTTTGCTCATACAAGAGTTACCAAGTAAAACAGAGGAGCTAACCGACAAACCCATGTACTTCTCCAACTCTTCTCTTGCTCACTCCATATTCTAATTCTATATAGGAGATCTAAGGTAGGAGTTTGGCTCTTATTCTTGCTTCTTATGTTGTGCATGGAGTGAGGGGTACCTCCCTCCCTTTTATAACTTGAGTAGAGCAAGTAGTTAAAGGATATTCAAGGGAATCTTCCTCAACCGCCCTCCTATGCATTAATCTAACCACCTCGCCGAAGCTGAGTCTAGATGGTAGCTAGCGGGGGGTGGGTCCTAGTGTGGCCACACCCTAGTTGATGCATGCATGCACTACCTTCATGTGGTCAGTTGATGAGTGGACCTAGGGTTGATGAGTGGGTTTAGGGCCCAAGATATTCAGGTGGGCGGGTGGTCTTCTTATTTTTATTATTTGTTTTCTTAGTCCAAAATGAAGAAATGTTTCCTTATGGTTTTAGCCTATTTATAACCTTGTCTCCTAAAAATGAAGAATGCACCAAATCCTATGGAATTTGTTAGTTTAAAGCCATATCTCTAGTTTTGGTGTTTTATTTGGATGGATTTTATTCCAATGTTGGTGGTATAATGTGAGTTAAGGTCCACAAACACATCTTATTTGGTGCCCTCAGCAATTGATCATCAAAGGATTCCTATGGTTGTCTTGTGCATTGTTGATGCTAGACACTGCTTTCTATGGTGCACTCTAGTTAATACCACTAGATATTCTTCTACTATCTTATGTCTTGGACTTCTAGCAAGTCTTATAGTCTTCAACATGGCTTATTGTGCCTTGAATAGGTGTTATCACATTGATATCCATGTTTTCCTATTCCGAGACAACCTTGAGTCTAATTGAGATATTCCTTTTATACTAGAAAATGACGTTAGTCCATATGGTCATGTTGCCACTCAAATACCAAACTCACATTATGGCCAATGCAAAGTGCCATTTTCCTTAAAGAGGTGCAAGAATACCTCCAAATGACTTTGGGTCAATGCTTATATAAAGAGGGAACAGGTGGCAAGCCATTAATTTGAAAAGGTTGACAAATGCAAAAACCATAGGATGATACACTAGCTTCTACTAGTCACATTGGAAAGGCTCACTGTTGACACCAAGAATAACATACTTTTATATATCCAAAATACTTCAACAACCTCATGATCAAGGATAGACAATCATATCATGAGCATATTTTATAAAATAACAAGTTCCACATGTCCATGAAGTATGTGATGCAGAATTAGAAGAAATGGAGCAAGATGGGCTAGTGGGAACCACATAGTGGGTCGGCTGACACCACCATGAGCCCACCAGCCTCCGACTCTGGCCATAATCCAGGAGAAGCACTCCCAAGTCACATGACATGTGGGACCACATTCTAGAAGAAGGTGGTGGGCCTAAGACCCTTAGGGGGGTCGGCCGAGACCCCACTAAGGGCTACCACCCCCACTTGGTCCCTGACCAGTGGGGACAACATCTAGAAGCTCTAGGCAGGGCCCACCTGCCATACGAGGGTCAGCCGATACCCCCTATGGCCCTGCTATGCCTGGTGACTCCCCCACACATTTAACACATGTTGAAGATCAAGACCCCCCACTCCAAGTTAGTTTAGAGGCGGTGGATCCAAGGGTCTAGAACTGAAGCCTCCTGGATCGATGACGTGGCGGTGGAGTAGCCCCTACTCCACCTCCCACTATAAATAGAGGCTCATACCCCCTTCTCTAGACATGATGTAATCCATACAAGCCACTCTTGTTCTTAAGTGGAGATTATTCTAGTGGTGTTCTCCAGTGTGGGAGTTAGAGTTGAGTTGAGCTTCGCTCATGATTTTCGGAACATTGTCTTCTGGAGAATCTGGTATAGCTCTTGTATCTTTTCTCTTTTGTAAGACTTTACTTATTTAGTGCAATATTCCTTCTTTACTTTAGTTAGTCTTTACTTTGTACAATATTATACTTGCTATAGTATTGTTGTGGTTTATCTTGACATTTATTTGTTATAAACTAGATTTAGATCCTTGTGGCCATTCTTGTATGAGATCATCGCCTGTCATAGGGTGCTTTAATTGTCATATACACGATTAGAGTAGTGAGAGTAGGTGTAAGCGTGGTGCTTATACTTAATCTTGCCTTTGTTTATCACTTTTTGCATGGATTGTTTGTGGTAGCTAGCAAGAGAGTGATAGCCTTGTCTAGTCTTTGTATTCCACCACGTGTTCTTAGGCAAGTTCTTAAAACGTAAGGCCCCCATAAAAAAGAGAGCACGGTCCGGTAGGAGTTTTGTCCTCCTACTAATCTATCCTCTTGCCTAGCATACTTGTAGTGAGGAATCAATCGATGTTTGTATCAATTGTGTGCCATAGTTAAAACCACAAGGGTAAAAGTTGGAATCATAGGAGTCCTTTTACTCTCTCATTGTCCTCCCACATAGTTACCCACTAGTTAACTCTTACTTATCTTTATCTTGGTTTGTTACATCATCACCTTCCTATCATATTTCGATTACCACCTTAAACTAGTTGATACTAAATTGAGGTGATCTCTAGGATCTCTCTTTTATTATTATTTCTAGTTGTGCCTTCCCTTAGAAGAATATAAATTACGATACCCAGGAATACTCCTGGGTGAAGTGCTACAGCGGTATAATCTGTGCGCTTGCGGATTTATCCAATAGTCATAAGAAATACCAACAAGCATTTCTGGCGCCGTTGCCGGGGAAATCATAGCCTAGAAATTTTAATAGAATTGAATCCAGAGTTGACTATCAATTTAGTTATCAAATAGTTATAGGGGCTTACCCCTTGCCTCTATTTCTCTTAATTGTGAAGAAAGGCATTGTATGAGTGAGTTCAAGTTTCGAGCAACCACACTAGAAAATCCTAAGAGCTTTCGAAGGAACTTTAGACATCGTCTAGTCTCTCCTCAAAAGTTCACCTCGAATTTGGATCCACTCAAGGAAGGAGGCTCCACTCCGTTCATCAAGCAAGCTATGGCTCAAGAGGCTATTTCCAACTTCTCGGTTCCTTTAGTTGCTCACGTGGCCCAAGGACCAGACGTTAATACAGGGGGTGCTACCTTCAAGATGAAGCCTGCCTTGATCAACTTAGTGCAAGCGAACCCTTTTAGTAGGAAATCCCATGAGGATGCTACGACACATCTCCAATACTTCTTGGATGTAAGTGGCACCATTTCCATTAAAAATGTTGCATCAGATATCATTCGTCTCTGCCTTTTTCCCGTTCTCATTACTCAGGAAGGCGAAGCAATGGTTCTATGCTCATTCCGAGGAAGTTGCCACTTGGGAGAATTGTGCCAATTCCTTACTCAAGAAGTTCTTTCCGATGGGCAAAACCACCGCCCTTCGTGGAAGAATTCCAAGCTTCCAACAACAAGCGAACGAGACTATTCCCGAAGCGTGGGAATGTCTCCAAGAGTACATTCGAGAGTGCCCTCATCATCGCCTTCAAGATTGGCTCCTGATTCAAGGCTTCTACTATGGGCTAACAAGAATAACCCGTAGTCACCTTGATGCTGCCACAAGAGGAGCATTCACTTCACTCAACATCACACAAGCAAAAGATCTCATTCAGAAGATGGTGACGAATCAAGGGTGGAAAGATGAAAGCTCCAAGTCAAGAAGAAGAGTATAGAAACCATTCATGAAGTGAATGCACTATCCACAAGGATGGATCTCTTGATGAAGAGAAGAATGAGCAAATTTGAAGAAAGATAGAGAAGCCATCCAACACTATGCCTTCACACAAGCTAACAAGGCAGAACAGTGGTGTGAGGTATGTGGCGGAAATCATTCGGGAAATAATTGTCCCAAAACAAACAAAGGCGTGAGCTTCATCAACAACAATGAAGATCAACCTCAACAATCTGGATCAAAGCCATGACCCTTCTATCAAGGTAATGGAGGTAAAAGCTTTAATAGTTTTAATCAGCCTTCATTTAAAGATCTTGTCTTAAGCCAAGCTAGAATTAATGAGAGTATAAATAAGAAACTAGCTGCTAATGATAAGACCCTTGAGAGTTTGAATAATAAAATGGATGACTTTGCTTCTAATGTAAAGAGTCAATTGAATCTCAATAACATGTTAGAAAGAAAACTGTCTCAATTGATAACTTCCGTTCCATCCTTTGATCCAAATCTTAGTAAATCTGAAAAAGATTCTAGTATAAATTCGGTGACCACGAGAGGGGGTAAGACCACTCGTGATCCACCACATCCTAACACTTCAGGAAAATCAACAAGAAAGGAGAAATAAGTTGAAACAGAAGAACAACACGAAGACGAAGAAGACGAACTTGCACCATTACAAGATGTTGTCAAGTTCCATGGGAAGACGTCCCCACAGGAGTACTGTGACACGAACGTACTACTACCATTCCCAAATATGTCAAGAAGACAATCCACAGATGAGCGATTCGGGAAATTCGTTGAGGTAATACGTCAATTATATGTCCATATTCCCCTACTTGATGCAATGCAGGTTCCAACCTATGCCAAGTATCTACGGGACATCCTCAACAACAAAAGGTCATTGCCCACCACTGAAGTCATCAAGCTAATGGAAGAGTGTAGCGTTGCTATACTCAACCAACTGCCATTGAAGAAGAAGGACCCATGGTGTCCTACCATTGATTGCTCCATCGGGGCCCAGCAGTTCGAGCATGCACTATGCGACTTGGGAGTAAGCGTCAGCGTCATGCCGAAGGTAGTATTCGATAAACTAAGTCATACTACTTTGTCCCCTACACCAATGTGTTTGCAGCTGGTGGATCAATCGATTCGCTACCCCGCGGGGATTGCCGAAAATATTCCCGTCAAGATACGAGAATTTTTCGTTCCCGTGGACTTCGTGGTGTTGGACATGGAGGTGGACAAGAAGACTCCACTCATCCTAGGAAGGCCATTCCTTAGCACCGCCAATGCACACATCGATGTAGGAGCTGGAGAAATTCAATTCAACATCAATGGAACCCAGGAGATATTCCACTTCAAGCCAAAAACCGAGCAATGCTCCATAGTCAAGGTATTTGAAATGGACCCTTTCGTTAATTATACTTACTTGACAAAGGTAAAACAACAACCTCGGGTGAAACCCAAATGGGTATAGTGAAACAAAGTGATTAAGCCATGTACCGCTCCACCTCCAAAACCACGCAAGCAAGTTAGCCGGGCAAGTGAGGTGGACGATCCTGCTCCAAACAACTGAAATCTCGGGCTTCGTTAAAAGGTAAGTTTCCTTTTTTAGTTTCTTTTAATTTTCTGAAATTTCCTTCATTACATTTTCATTTTGTTTTAGTTCTAAAAACACCACCATGCTTAGTCATAATCATCTGTGACATTTAACTTAATCTCTAAAACCTTGGATCACTCACTTTTCATCCACGAGAATGGCAATTCATGTTAGGCTTTGTAACTAGCATAGTTCCAAAAGCTAGAGCCATTGGAGGCCAAGGTGGGGTCGCCTGATTTGGCTTTGGCCCCATCCCCCTCTAATTTTTCCTGCCTCGAGATGCCTTGTGTCTGAGCACTAAAAATCAAGTTAGGGGCCATAGGAGGTGATCGGTCGACATTGCCTTGACTCCTCCCATCCTCTCCTTGTCCCCCACTTTCTTCTCACTCACATGCCATGCAAAATTTTGCCTGTGATATGATTCTCGAGAGGCATCCTGGCAGGAGCATATCACTAATCACAAGGAGCCATACCCTTCCATCACCTTCTTGTTACCTAGCCCTTACATCCTAAAACACCAGAAAACAAACCTGCCATTCATCCCTCTTCTCTAATCACTCAAGGCCAAGGATATGGAGCACCTTTGCATGGTCGGCCGATATGGCCAAACGTCCCCTGTCATTTCCTTGCTCCCCACTTTCATTTAGAGTTGGCATGGTGCAATTTCCATCACCAGGGCATCCTTTTCATGGTCAACCGATATAGTCTTGGACCCTCCTTTCAAATCACTGTCGGGCATCCTGCTGTGGTTCACTACCACGCAAAGTGAATGCAGTTAGGAAGCTAGGGGGGTCGGCCGATATTCTTTAGGTGCACCCAGCACCCCTCCTCCTCCTGGCTATATGAGCACAAGCAGAGAGCTCTTCCAACGCACGCACTCAACCAGAAAACTCACGAGCCAAAAATTCTTGCCATCCTTCTCCGAGGAGCTTCACCGCTAATCAAGGGTAGTATACGGTTATTACCCCTTAACCCTTGTTGGAGTGGTGTTTGTTTTCTTACTTCAGGGATGAAGAAGTCACTCAAGAGCGTGTTTAAGAAGGCACACAGTGTGGTTAGTGGGAGTTCCTCCAAACACTCTCAGGGAGGAAGCTCATCTCAAGGCATGGAAATCATGTCGATTGATTCGGTGCACGGCTCAAGTGCCACCGAAATCATGGCCAGTAGTGCTAGCCATGGTGATTATGACCAAGAACATCCCAGTACCGGTCATTACGAGCCGGCCGATGATTTGGAAGATCAGTCATCATGGGTCATTGATCCTAAAACCGGCATTAATATCACACCTCATGAGATGACCACGCTCAACAAATTGAAGGTACGTGACTACGAGCACACCAAGGTAATTGATTTTGCCCTCTGAGCAAAAATGGGATTAGACATAGAATTTGATGAAGTCTTTAATGCTATGGGGTCGACTAGTGAATTTTGGGATATGTCTAAGACCCAGGAAGTAAACCATTAACTCTAGGATTTCTAAGCATGGTCAACACAAATGCACATAGGCTCACTTTCCAGTTGCTTAATCATTCATTTACGTTTACTTGGAAACAATTTAGCCTTATTCTTGGATGTAGAGAAAATGTGTTGTTAATCTTAAACATGCTACCCAGGGGTATAATAGATGTGATTTTTGGAAACAAATCTCTGGAAAAGATAATGCCAAATACCCACGAACAAATGAAATCCATAATAACTTTGTTCCCTAGAGATGATGTAAGAATCATAATGGATAATGAGCTAAGAATACTTTTTGCCATGGTAAACAAGATTCCTGTTGCACCAGTTAGAACTATGGTAGATCACTGGTGTTCGGCCCATAAAGAAAAGGACCCTTTGATTTTACATCCATGATCACCAAAATTATGCGCAACATGGCTCAACTTGATGATTATCCATATTTCCTAGACACACCTAGGACTGTTTAAACATGGCTTACTTTGTGCAAGGCCATATTTTGGCAAACAGTCCAAATGATTCTATCATGTTTATGATTCGTGACCATGAAACTAAAATTGCACTCCCTATGAGAGACTTAAGTTGTATAGATGCAGATGACTAACCCTGAACCTAGACAACCAAGAAGGATGTAGGAGTTTTGCAGGTCAACGTGTGACACGTAGCATGGCATATGCTGCACAGCAAGAAGGCACATCCCTAGGACCAGATTATGAAGAAGATGAGTCCACTAGTGCCATGCAATTTTATAGCTCAAGCGGCGGATTCCATAGATCATCATCACATGCCCAAAGTGCACGGTTCTCTTTTGCTTCTTCACAAGAAAGAGATTACCATGATTACCGTCATGATATGACTCTACTCACTAATCAAGTGGGTGAGTTGCGGGTGGAGCATGAAGCCTGTTGGGGATATTACCTCGGCATATCCCCAGGGACCTTATGGGCCTACGGACCAGAAGACGACCCAACCCACGAGGCCTTGCGGCACGCGACCAGCCCATCGTGTTCGCCAAGGACTCCGAGAAGCCTTGCTCGCCAAGGAAGATCCTAGTAGATAGCTTCGGATCCCTTACCTAGAGGGACCAATCGTAATCTGTTAGGATATGGAAATTGTAACCCTGCTCCCCGGCTATATAAGGCGAGCAGGGACCCCCTCGAAAACTCTCCCACAATCCCTTAGATCTCATCTACACCTCGTGTAACCTAATACGCATATCAATCCAACCACCAAAACATAGGACGTAGGGTATTACGGAGATTTGTCGGCCTGAACCTGTATAAATCGCCGTGTCTACGCTCTCTATGTTACGCTTGATCGCTGTCGCCACACCTCTGCCTACAATCTACTACCGTAGGGTACCCCCTAGGTAGACTGCAATGCATATTTCGTCAACAGTTGGTGCACCAGGTTGGGGGTGCGTGTATCGACTTCATGGCTCGTCAAGCGGTTACGTTCCCGGATTCGATGGTCCTCCCAACGGCCGACACCGTGCTCCAGATCAGATCCATGTCCTGGACCGTCAAGTCTACTACACGCGGGGCATATGTGTCGCCGTCCGCATGTCGTCCCACCACACCAACGTACCACCCACGAAAGAAGATTGACATCGACGATTTAGTCGACGCCATCGACCGCTCCAACGCCGGCATCATCGAGTGCAGCAACCTCATTTAGACGGCACGACACCGACTTCCTAGCCATCACGGCCGCAAACCATGCCATCATCGAACCTCGACGAAAACGACGACATTGACGACCAGGGGCACCCACCCTTTTCCGATGATGCCTCATGGACTCAACAATCAGGCAGCAGTCTTCCAGCGCCAGATGCCTCGATCGGTCTTCGACCAGATCCCGGTGGCCCCCGCCGTAAACACCGTAATCATCTCTACAATCACTAGTGACTTCGAGCAGGCAGTATCCCTCGATAGTACTATCTCTTCGGGCTCGGCCACCAGTGCGAGGACCGAAATCGCCGACTCCTCTAGATTGACCAGCGGCTTCCCGGAGTTCCCTCCAAGTTTTGGAGGAATAATTTTTCAAGTCTCTGCAGACAGCGTTGCTCCCGACAACGAGACAGATGTCGAACGCGTCGCGAGAGAATAGCACAACGCAGAACGTGCATAGAGGCGCGACCTGGAATGTCGCGACCAGGAGAAGCGCGACCAGGAGCATCGCGAGCAGGAACACATTGCACGGGAACAACGCGAGTAGGAGCAGAGGAATCGCGATCACCCTCCATGACGCAACCTCCAACACGAGTTCGACCTGATGGGTGATGTCCTAGTGTACTCAACCCCCAGCGCCAACCTGGCGGTAGCTGCCTGCGAGCTGTCCAAGCTCCACGACACGCCCGTGATCGAAAAGATAGAGGCTCACATCATGGCCGCCGTGGTCTAGGTCAATAGAAAGGGCCACCCACTTGAGTCCTCCAGTTAATTCCATAGCAGGAACCACCCCCGAAGCCCCCGAGGGAGCACCGGCGAAGGTCCCCGTGACGCGATGATGGAGAACACGACAAGGTCCGGCGTGGTCGAACACCGGAACCGGCGCGTCAGAGCCCTTTGAAGGAGCACCGATAGAGGTCCCCTCTGTAACACCCTAGGTGTTAAGCTTGCATTGCATATCATTTCATGAGCATGAGCACAAGCATTATTGCATTCATGCATTTCCATGATAACATGAAATGGTAACCCTAGTGATCACCTTGTTTTTCATGTGTGTTTTTGTTAACCTACAACTAGCTTTAAGTAAGTTATACTTGTATAACCAAGTGCATGATGTTGTGATCACTAATAACCACCTAGAAATACTTAGGGATGAAAATGGAACCATGTTATGTTCATGATCAAGTCAAATTATGCTTCTAGGGTTTAAGCTTCTATGTTGACCCTAGGAACCCTTTTGCTTAATTTAACAAATTGACCTTGTTAATGACCTTGGTTGACAAAGTGGGTTTAAGAAAAGTTGTAGAGTTTTTAATCCTGAACAAACTTTGTTTAACCACCTTGAGTTGATTTGGACCCTAACCTACTATAATTAGCCTTTCAAGGCAGGATTAGGGGTTGTTTTGGATTCAAATTTTGCCTAAGTCCTAAACCGACTTTCAGTTTGAAAGTTACCCTGTTTGAGTGCCTATAGTTTGAAATCTAGGCAGTTTTAGTTCAAACCAGTTACACCAAAGTTGGAGTTCAACTATAGCTCTACAAAAGTGTGCAATTGGTTGAAGCTAAGACGCGAGGATTAGAATGTTAATCACGTTGCAAAACACGTTGTCAGGCGCTCTGATCGCGCGTTTGAACGAGCAGAGTCGCGAGCGCGCCAGTCGATGGCCGACCGCGCCAGGCATCTTGCACCACGTGTCGACCATACGTTGGTGGAACGCCCGCGCCGGCCGCGCCTTGGCAAGCCAAACACTCCACCTCGCGACCGGCCGCACACTCGCCCTCACTCTCTCCCTCTCTTCTCTGCTTCGCGCATGAAAGCGCAGCGCCGCGCCATTGCCGAGCAGCACCGTCGCCGAGCTCCACCGCAAAGCACAACGCCGCATTGGCCGCCGAAACACAGCCACAACTTTGCCTTGTTCGCTCCACCTTTTGCACCGCTCAGTTGCCGCGCTAGCCGCATAGGTGAGCCAGACCGAGCAACACCGCAGGCGCCATTAACGACCTAAGCTCCTCCGAGCTTTGCGCCCCCGTGGCCAGCTCAATCCAACACCTCTCCCTCCCTTCTAGCTCTCGTACGCGGTAGCCTAGAGGTTGCAGATGCTCACCGAGGAGTCAGTTGAAGCGATTAGGGTTAGGGTTCGCCGGAATAGGAAGTTCGCCACGCCCAAGCGCACGACGCCCGCAACACCGGCGAGAGTTATGCTGGGCTTCTCAGCGTCGCTCGCGTTCGTCTAAGTCGAGTTAGGGTTAGCTGGTTAGCTTGTAGTTAGCTAGCCGGAGTTGGTTGAAGCAGTTTTGCCTCGCCACCGCTGGAACAGAAGCACCGCGCCGCTGTGAACTCACCACTGTGCCGCTGTGCATGTGGCCGAGCTCATCGGAGGGTTTGCATGGCCCCAATCTGGGCTAGATCGGACCGCTAGGGTTCCGTGTAGGTGTAGCAGTCACCAGTTTGGCCGGAGGAAGCTTGGCCGGCCAGCGTAAGAGCCGCAGTGTCGCCATGCCGCCATGGACGCCATCGAGCATGCTCCGGTGAGCCTAGGTTACAACCAGCTACATGGTTTGATGCGGGTTGCGAAGGAGAACACCGCCGTGGGGTTGGTTTAGCCAGAGACCTCACCGCTGTCAAAGGACCGACGGTCGAGCACCTTCAGTGCGTCGGCTCTGTGAGAGAAAGAGCTGACCAGTGAGTCCCGCCTGTCATAGGCTCGAAGTGTTTTCCTGTTTGTTCTTTTCAGTTTTGTTTGCTAACTTGGGAAATGCATAACTAATTCCAGAAAAATGCTAAAAATGTGAAATCTGTTTTGTTAGCTTTGTTATGTTTTTATCTACGCATGGAAAATATAATATGACATGTTGTTACTGTTATTTTGTGTTGTTTTAATAAAGATGGGTAACAAGCTTTATATGCTTAGTTTAACTTGTTTAATTCATAACTGGAGTTTGGTTGCCATGGAAAATGCTAAAGTACCCGTAACCTTTAATTTAATTGCATGATATGTCCCTTTTGGTTAAATGCTTGGTTAACAACATACAACTTTGTTTTAATTGTTAAGTAAGTTATATGTGTTTCCTATGCTTATTAATTTTTTACATGTGTTACTTGCTTCGTATAAGCTAAGAAAAATATGAAATCTATTGTTTCACACTTTTCAAATTGTTTAAGTAATTGTTGTATAAAAATGTGTTGTTCTCTCATCACCAGCAAAGATGTAATTTTAACCCTATTTTATGTTTGCTTTCTGTTGATGTGGTGAATACCAAAGTGGTAGCTAATTATGTAAACTTACCTGTCTAATTTTATCGTAATTTTTGGAATGCTAGTTAACAGCTTTATAATCATCTTAACTGCTTTATGAAATATGTTAAACAGCTGGAACATATTTTCTTGCTAGAATTGTTTGAGCTTCTTGTGTTTAGTTTCAGCAGTAGCTATAGTTAACTTTGTTGTAGATAACGTGTACACCTACCTGGTGTTAAATTTTCACAGCCATAACCTGTTTAGTTTAACTTGGGTACATTTTACAAGTTCAGCTTTAATTCTGTGTTTTCCTGTTTCCTCAAAACAGCTTTGCTTAAAAGGTCTGTTAGACCTTTTTCATGTTGAATCTGGCTGGGGAGTTTATGGAATGTTTTGTAGACAATTTCATAAGCTTTCCAGAATATCTTAGTTTGTAAATTTTGGTTGTGTGTAGCCTCAGCTACATAGTTTTCTTTCTGCTGCTGTTTTAAGTGTTTGTATACCTTGTTATGAATGTTCTAAGTGATGTTTTCCTTGTGTTGTTTAATCCAATAGCCTAAGGATAAAGCATGTTTAGCTGCAGGTGTTAGAGAGCTAACCGAGGAGGAAAAGCTCTACTACAGGTTGTTAGCTAAGGGTAAGTGTTAACCTCTCTTCATGAGAGGAGATTTGCACCTAATCGGTGAACGAAATAAAATGATGCATAATACATTCATTCATATGCATTAGACATGTCTCATTTTTAGTGTATGTCTTGTCATATATGTTGGATCATCATACATGTATACATGCATCCAGGATCGCCGGAGGAAGTGACCTTACTGGAGTTTGGGGAGCTAGAAGGAGGAGTCCCACCGGAGATTCAAGCTCCAGAAGTTCCAGAAGAAGGAGAACAGGGCCCTGACCTTCCTAAGTGCCCAAACCACCTTCCCTCCACCTTTGTGAAAGGCAAGCCCCGGAGCATTATACACCCTTCTTACTCTATTTCAAGTATTTTACCTACAATACATCCACTTGTTTGTGCATTAAGTTAGTAGGAGTTGAAATGAAACCCCTTGCTGCATTATATCTCCCTTGTCCAACAAAAAGAACCTTTTAGGCCAAGGATCGAAACTTATGCTTAGCCATGCTTAGACCGGTAGCGTGGGTGGTCTACCATCCCCCACAATGATAGGATGCTGGTCACGGTTGGCTATAATTGCTATCGTGGAAAATAACCTTGTGGAAGTAATAAATCGAGACCGAGCGGACAAGGTGTTGTGAGCCACTTGACTTGGAGGTCTTGTGAGCGGGTTCTCTCCGCCTGTGTCGCTAGGCACTGGATCGTGGTTGGACATCTGCCGAGATTGAACGCATGCCTCCTTCATAGCTAGCCGAATAACTCATTTCGACCGCGAAGCCTAACTCTGTGGGTTCGGGCCGGAATCCCCTCCTAGTTGGGTCATGAAGACCACGAGCGGAATAATAGACCGTGGGCAAGTACCCTGAACTACGTACCAAGGGCAGGCAATTCTTGAGCTACCTGGCTACCATGAGTCGCTACTCATGCCTGTAATTGGGGACCCGCGGGCAACCCGAACGATAGTGAAGGTGGCCCGAATAAGTGTGCCGGCAGGCATACTTGGGTGTGATTGAGGAATAAACCTCTAGCTAGATAGGAATTCGATTCGAGTCGCGGTCTCTCCCCGTCAGTGAGAAACTTGAAAGATCTTCCTTCCACTGTAGAAATTTGAACTCTAATAAGTAACCAAAAGATGGTTATGTGGTTTTATGCCAAGCACAATATGGTTATTATTGTTTGATAACTCAGTGATTGCTCTAGTACAGGTGCTAATGGGATCTGTTTAATATTACTCAATCAACTGTCAAATAATGTTTTATTATTTATGAGAATACATGAGTAATTAGGATGCTCTTTTATGAAAAAGTATGCTACCTCATGAGATCCACCTGATAAAGCCTTGCATAATCCTTGAAGTGTCTATGGTTATATATCTATCTCTCTGTCGGGTAAGTCTAGTTGAGTACAATTGAGTACTCAGGGTTTCTTTACCCTTGTTGCAGATGGTATGGTCTATTCTGGCTATTGCCAGGCGTGCCTCTACCCTGCATGTGATGATGAGTGAAGGCCATGGGAAATGGTGGATTCTGATGTCCCTTCTTGTTGCTTTTGATGGGACTGAACTAGGCATGGCACTATATTTGTGTTAAACAGTTTGAAATGGGTGTTTGTGAAAGCAAGACTTCCGCTACTTTGATCTGATTTTGGTGTTGTAATAACACTTCTTTAAACTCTGTTGTAATATTATTTCGTTTCGAACTTATCACTGTGGATGTGTGGTTACTGAATCGAGTACGATCTCGGGTTGTTACTTATAGTGGTTTGAGATCCTTCGAGATTTCAAGGACTACCGGGCTTATATGGGCTCTAGTGTGATAGTGTCGTCAGAAATGATGACCATTACACTAGTGCTCTTATATGTTGGGCGGTTCCGTGACACCCTCGGTAGAACGACTAGGAGCACGACAGGGTCTGGCGTGATCGAACACCGGCACCGGCGCGCCGAAGCCCTCCGAGACAACATCGACGAAGATCCCCACGGTATGACGATGACGAGCATGATGATCCCAGATGCAATTGAGTACCAGCACTGGCACCCCGAGCTACGGGGGGACTGTGCCCTTTTTTAGCCCGTCCGCGCGCCATCCGGTGGCCCCAGAATTTTAGGGTAACATCGGTGGAGAAATACGACGGCAAAGCAAACCCAGAGCAATGGGTGTCCACGTACGAAATCACGGTGTACGCCGCTGGAGGAGACCAAGACGTGATGGCCAATTGCTTGCCAGTAATGTTGTCGACCTCCACCAACAGCTGGCTCTAGAAGATCCCAGAAGGCACCATCGATAGTTGGGAAGACCTGAAGGAAATCTTCATCAAGACGTACAAGACTACGTGTGTCCAGCCAGGGACCCGTTACGACCTGGAGAGCGTCCGCCAGAGGAGCAATGCTAGTCTCCAAGAGTACATCAGACGTTTCTCTGACAAGTGGCTGAGCATAAGAGAGATCTCCAACCCAGAAGCCATCACCATCTTCTCCAACGGTCTACGGGCGGACGACCTTCGAAACAAGTTGGCCCGGAAAAGAATAAAAACCATAGAGCTGATGACGATCATGAATCCTTACGCCAACTAAGATGACGCCACCTGCAGCAGAGAGAACAGGCAGTGCCACTCTCGTTCCTCAGAGCGTGCAAGGGATAGCGACCGCCGACCAGACCACCGTAGTGAAAGAGGGCCCAGCCACCACCGAGATTACCAGTCTGGCAACTCCGAGCGCTATTTGCAGAGGTAAGACTACAGGTGAGACAACCGCTACGTCGCCAACACGAACGCCCGCCCAAGGAAGAATTACGACGCCAGCTATGAGAAGGTCCTCGACGGGTAGTGCCCCATACATAAGAGCGCCAAGCACTCCATGCGAGAGTGCGATCTCCTCGAGACAACCATGTAAGAAAGAAGAGACAAAAGGCAAAAGAAAGACGGCGACGATAGAGGCAAGGATCAAGAACCACCAGTGCCAGAGTTTCGAGCAGCCTCAATGACTTACTCCATCTTCGGAGGCAGTGTGGTCGTTGAAGGGGAGAGACGATGCCGCCATGTCCGCAAGGACGTCTACTCAGTCGCCGCTACAGGGAATGATACGGCTAACCCTCGCTACCTCGACTGGTCAGAACAACCCATCAGCTTCTCCGAGGAAGATGAATGGACGGACTACAGATACCCAAGTCATTTCCCACTCATTATCGACCCCACCATCACCACGTGCCATTTCAGGAAGGTACTGGTCGATGGTGAAAGTGCCCTCAACATTATATTCGCCGACGCGTTCCGCCAGCTCGACTATTCGAAGAAGGACCTCCTCCCAGCGAACTTCCCCTTCTGGGGGATCATCCCAGATAGGGCGTACAAACCAGTACAATAGGTTACACTCCCCATACAGTTTGGTGACTAGGAACACTTTAGGGTAGAGAACATCAATTTCATTGTCGCCAACTTCGAAATAGCCTACCACGCGATCCTCGGTCGCCCGGCAATTGCCAAACTAATGGCAGTTCCGCACTACACGTACATGGTGTTGAAGATCCCGACACCGCAAGGCATCCTCAGCCTCCGCACCAACCTGAAGATCACATATGAATGCGAGCAGCGGACGATCAATGCCATCGGGAAGACCCGGGCCCAGGACACGTACAACTCCAGTCCCAGCGACAAGCCCGCCGCAAAGAAGCCGAAGGAGGTAGATCCAACAATGTCCAGCGCCAACCCCTTTCGCAACTACATGTAGAGACTCTCAGCCCCTAGGGGTGCAAGAAGCTTAAATCGCTCCAATAAAGCATGTACCATGTTCCTCTCAATAAATAAATAAAGGTGTCGCGTTTTTTCCATGTTTCATGTAAACAATCCAACCTCTACAAAACGCTCACGGTGTTTGGCGACCACCACGAAGTACTAAGGGCATCCGGCGACCTCTCCAAAACACTCCCATAGTGTTCGACAACCTCTCTAAAACGCATTACGACGTTCTCTCCAAACAGCCTGGCCATAACCGGAAACCTTCGAATCTGGTTTCATAGTGCATAGAAGTAGCTACCCTATACGCTATGATCAAATCGATAGAACTCTCAAACGACATCTCCCCATCAACCGGGAGGTATCATTTGTGTCGAAGGTCACGAGGTTATGTCCCCAGAATCTATACACGACCATGGTACGGTCGACGACTCTACATGCAGCATGGCTTTTTTGCCCAGCATCGGCAGGAATGGTCTCCACAGGCCCTAGTCACGGCACGATCGAGCCTCTCGGAAAAGGGTTATGTCCCTGACATCTCCCTAAGCGTGCATGAGTTGTTCGCCCTCTACGCCGCGGGTTGCCAGCAGTGTACCCCCTAGTAATCCCTATGGCACCTACGCGTGCAGAGGCTTCGTGCCCTACGATCCGGGCCATAGGGAACCCAAGGCCGAACGATTCATCGCTACGGCTCACGACTTAGCAGGCACGACATGACGTACAAGTGAACCAAAAGCTCACCGCTCGGATATTATACAGCTTTGCAGTGTTCACTTACAAGTCCGAATTCTTATATCTGGGATACAAACTACTGCTTTTCAGCAGCAAACAAATTGACATCCTTAACCATGAACTCAGCTACACGATCAGCATCAACATCCAGACGGCCCGCCTCCTCATCAGACGTCCCCAACGCAAACCCAGTCGCCACCCGACCGATGTTAATCTTTGGGTAGTGTGACTGCAACATAGCCAGGCCATGAGCAGCCACACTTCGTGCCGCCGAAGTCGTAAATGACCGGAACTTGACCCACAGACCGCGGGCCTTCGACAGCACACCATCCACGATCGCTTGTTCAGCACGCTCAGGAATTAACGCCTAGCCGTCCATACACTCCACCACAAGAGCGACCTCCCGCGCCAATGACCAGAAGCCATCATAGTAGGCATCCACCCTTGCCTACAGGTCTGCAAATTGAAGTTGAACGCGCCCTCGGTAAGCTGCGAACACAGTAAACACCGGATAAGGCAGCCATACAAACAAAGCAACGGGTAAGAAACAACTACCTTGGTGCATTGCCTGCATCTTGTAAATCTCCTGTTCGGCAGCGGCGGCTTTTCCTCCACAAGACGTTTCGCTTCACAAGCACCAACCAACTCTAAACGAAGAAGAACAAGTCATCACATGCCCACGGTGACAAGTCATCAAACCAGAAATTGACAAAGACTTACGGACGGAAAGCTCGTCGATTTTCTCAACATGCGACTAAAGCTCCGTATTTTCACGCTCCAGCTCCCGGATTACAGCCTCCAAAGCCTGTGCACGCCGATGCGCCGCCTCTAAGCTATCCTCCAGCCCTGCAAATTGGCCCTCGACACGAGCGACTTCACCACGCAGACGCTCGTTCTCAGCAGCTAGCTTTGCAAGCTGGTCGGCCATCGCCTTCTGCTCCTTCTCGGCCTTGAAAAGCGCCTGCAACCACGCAACGACGGTTCAGCAAAGAAGACACGGCAGCAAGGCCCAATCCAAAGAAGCGCAAAAACTACCTTGGCCCATCCTAACAGATTGTTCGCGTCGTTAAAGAAGACCACCGCCTCCTCCTCAGCTTCATCGTCCTCAACCACAACGAAGTCCTCGACGTCAGGTGGAAAAGTCCGGACCGGAGTCGGATTTGGACCATCCCCTGCATGCGGAATCTCCTCCACCGACTCCGGCTTCTCTGACGGCACCGCCACCCTCTTCTGCTTTGCCGGCCCGGGAACCAGCCCCAAAACTGCAAACGGGGCCAAGACAGACCCGACCCCCGAGACCCCTGCCTGAAGACTCTCAGCGAACAGCGACTCGCCACCAGCGGGATCACCAACAGAAACACCCGCAAGATCAGAATCCCCCTGGCGCTCCGAGAAATCTACGGGCGCGGGGCACCACTGTTGACACCTCTTAAGTATCAATTCTAAGTGTCAACTAAGTAGAAGAAAGGATATATTTGCAACACACCACCTAGACATAGGGTTTTAACTGACAGAATTCCACGAGTTTTGGTGTTTATCTATTTCTGCAGGGAGACAACTGCAAAAGAGCAAAAAAGGCCCACATGTAAGGATTACATAGACACATAACACCTCCGCACGAAAAAGAATACTCTAGAAGGGTCAAGAAGGTTCGGGAAGGAACCAGAGGCCAAGCGGGCCCAGGGACAGGGCGGCCGCCCTAGGGCAAGGCCCAATGAGGGTCTGCCTTGTGGACCCTCTCTCCACCGCCTTTGAGATCACATCTACACCATCCATCAAGGTCGGTTTGATCCGACGGCTGATGATCATTTGAGGGGGCTATATAAGGAGGACCCATGCCCCCTGGCAAAGAGCAATCTATTATTCATTTACATATTTTCCAGAGAGGATTCGCCAGAGAGGATCCCTTATGGATCTATTCTCTAGGGCTTAGCATACATGTGAGATTAGATTGAGAGAGTTAGAGTGGAGGTTTGGATTGGAGGAAGCCCGGCTTGTCGGTGTCTCCTCTCTCAATCTACGCTATTAGCCTAAAGGTTAATAGCGTAGATTTGGTTAGTCAAATGCACCCTTTCTCCTTGTGGAAAAATAAATTACGATACTCTGGATAATCTCCCGGGTGAAGTGCTCACCGGTATCCGTGCGCTTGCGGATTACTTCCTAGTGATTTCTCTGTTTGCGTTAACAAATATCAACAAGCATTTCTGGCGCCGTTGCCGGGGAGAAAGACGGTTTGCTGAGATAACCTTGAATCTTGCTATTTTCTTGTACCTATACTTTTATATTTTCTTATCTTTTTCAATTTCTTTATTTCTTACCTATTCTATCCTTATGGAAAATCTAAATTCCACACCTATCTATCAATTTTCTACACCCACGGAGACCGACCTATTACCATGGGAGTCATCACAGCCTATCCAAACTCCCCAGTTTAGGTTGAGTCCGCGGTTGATTGCAATGATTCAAAGCCTATCCTTTTCAGGAAAGGAAGACGAAAATCCTTACCTTCATATTTGAGATTTTGAGCAAACATGTGATTGTCTTCGCATAGATGGCATATCTGATAAAACTTTACGTTGGAAGCTTTTTCCTTTTTCTTTAAAAGGAAGAGCTAAACAATGGTATAATCAGAAGGTAAGTCAACAACAAGGAGATTGGGGAGTTATGCGCTCCAACTTCTGTCTAGATTTCTATCCCATCACCCAAATCGTCGACCTTAGAGTCAGGGTTCTAACCTTCAATCAAGAAGAGAATGAATCTTTGGCTTATTCCTAGAAACATTTTCTTGAGCTTTTAGAATCTGGACCACACCTTAGCATCGAAGGCCCTATTCTTCTTCAACATTTTTATAAAGGTCTTCGTAGAAAGGATAGAGAGTTGCTAAATACCACATCTGAAGGTTCTTTCTTTCATGTGCCATCCATAGAAGCAAAATTAACTTTAGATAGAATCCTAGATGCTGAGTTGGATAATACCCTCCATGAAGAAACTCATGAAGCTGAAGACAATACCTTGCCAGATCCAACTTCTGCTCCAGCTATCCCAAGTTCTGAACCTAAAAAGGAAGATATTCCACCACCTGATTTCATGCTGGATATAGATCCTGATCTTTTCACTGATTTCGGAAACATTTCAAACTATGTTTCTCTTTCGAAACCCCGAAATCATCACCTTAGCAACCATTTATACCAAATGCCAGACAGAAGCATTTTAAGAGAGCTTATATCAATCATAAGTAGCGAATGGTTAGAAGAATCAGAGCTTTCCTCTGATGTGATCCGTTTGGATCCACCTTCTATTCCAATACGTTGTGCTTTAAATTCAGATGAATTTGATGCTCTCTATAATCCTGTTGTAGGGGTCAATATCATGTCTAAATCACTTGCACATCAATTTTTGGGCAAAGTGACTCTAACCCCAACAACAAAGTTCATGAAGAATCTTGACGGACATATAGTCCCCAGTCTTGGAATTTTACATGTCTTACCCATTATGGTAGATGGTGCCATGGTTTGTTTGAACTTCTATATCTTTGATACATGGGACCACGACCTCTTGCTAGGACAACCTTTTAGAAGACTTCTTTATGAAGGTCAAAATGGGAAACTAAACATTTCCTTTGGAAAGAGTTTTCAAATCCCAATGACAATCTCTCATTCTTTAAATAACAAAATTGAATCATATCTTTTACCTGATCCTATGGAGGAGGTAAAAACTGCTTCTCTAGAGCTTTTTAATGAACCAGATTTGGAAGAAGATGCTCCTTTCTTCATAGAAGAGGAAGCAGATCCTTCTGAACCTGAACCCTTAGATGAGTTCGCAGAAACGCCTAGACCTCCTATAGTGCTTAAACCTCTACCACCTGGTCTTAGTTATGCTTTCCTCAATAATGATCCAGAGTCTCCTATAATCATAAGTGATAAACTCACTCAGGAGCAAACTCTGCACTTGATGGATGTTCTAGAAAGACATCGTTCAGCCTTTGGCTACTCACTCCAAGATCTCACTGGAATCAGTCCCATAATATGCACTCATCGCATTCCTACAGATCCTTCTGTTTCACCTTCTCGAGAGCCCCAACGAAGACTCAATAACACGATGAGAGAGGTAGTTAAAAAGGAAGTTTTAGAATTGCTGCATGCAAGGATCATTTATCCCGTGCCGCATAGTGAGTGGGTAAGTCCAGTGCAAGTTGTGCCTAAGAAGGGAGGCATGACTGTTGTTACAAATGAGAAGAATGAGTTGATTCCGTAATGCACCGTCACAGGATGACAGATGTGTATAGATTATAGAAAGCTAAACAAAGCTACAAAAAAGGATCACTTTCCTTTACCTTTTATAGATGAGATGTTAGAGCGGTTAGCCAATCACTCTTTCTTCTAATTCTTAGATGAATATTCAGGGTATCACCAAATCCCGATCCATCCAGATGACCAAAGCAAAACCACCTTTACATGCCCCTATGGAACATATGCTTATCGTAGAATGTCTTTTGGGCTATGTAATGCTCCAGCCTCTTTTCAAAGATGCATGATGTCTATATTTTCTAACATGATTGAAGATATTATGGAAGTTTTCATGGATGATTTCTCTGTTTATGGAAAAACTTTCGATAGTTGTCTTGAAAATTTAGACAGGGTTTTGCAAAGATGTGAAGAAAAACATTTAGTCCTTAATTGGGAAAAATGTCATTTTATGGTCAAAGAAGGAATAGTGCTAGGACATCTAATATCTAAAAGAGGCATTGAGGTAGACAAAGCTAAAATTGAAGTAATTGAATAGTTACCTCCGCCTATAAATGTGAAAGGAATAAGAAGCTTTCTTGGTCATGCTGGTTTTTATCGAAGATTTATAAAAGATTTTTCATTTATTGCTAGACCAATAACTCTTTTGCTAGCCAAGGATGCTCCTTTCGAATTTGATGATGCTTGTTTAAAAGCTTTTGAATTGTTAAAATCAGCACTCATCTCTGCACCAATCATTCAACCCTCTGATTGGTCTTTACCTTTTGAAAATATGTATGATGCTAGTGATTATGCTGTGGGGGCAGTTTTGGGACAAACTAAGGATAAGAAGCATCATACAATGGCTTATGCCAGTAAAACTTTGACAGGACCTCAACTTAATTATGCAACCACTGAAAAAGATCTCCTGGCTGTTGTTTTCGATATAGACAAATTTAGATCTTATTTAGTAGGAGCAAAAGTAATTGTTTATTCTGATCATGTTGTTTTAAAATATCTGCTCACTAAAAAAGATTCTAAACCTCGTTTAATAAGATGGATCCTACTGCTCCAAGAGTTTGACTTAGAAATAAAAGATAAAAAAGGAGTAGACAACCCTGTTGCAGATCACTTGTCTAGAATGTATTTTAAGAATCCGCAGGAACTACCCATTGATGATTCACTCCGGGACGACATGCTCTACGGGATCAACAGATCTGACCCCTGGTATGCAGCTATTGTTAATTTTATGGTTTCAGGATATGTACCACCAGGAGGAAACAAAAGAAAGCTTATTCAAGAGAGTCGTTCACACATATGGGATTAGCCATACCTCTTCCGAGTATACTCTGATGGCTTACTCAGGAGATGTGTGACTATTGAAGAAGGAATGAAGATCATTGAAAGATGCCACTCATCACCATATGGAGGTCATTATGGGGCATTCCACACACATGCAAAAATTTGGCAATGTAGATTCTATTGGCCAGCAATGTATGAAGACACCAGAGAATTTATCATAAGATGCGGGCCATGTCAAAGATATGGCAACATAAACTCAAAGGATGCCATCCCACTTACCAGCAATTTGCAGATAGAGCTCTTCGATGTTTCGGGAATCGACTATATGGGACCATTTCCCCATCAAAGAATTGTGAGTATATCATGGTGGCGGTTGACTATGTCTCCAAGTGGGTGGAAGCATTACCTTGCAAACATGCCGACAACGTAAATTCAAAGAGGATGTTTGAAGAGACCATATTTCCAAGATTTGGAGTCCCCAGAATAGTGATAAGTGATGGAGGATCACATTTGATCGACAAACGTTTTGAAATGTATCTAGCAAGGCATGGGATCCGCCACAACGTCGCTACACCTTATCATCCTCAGACAAGTGGTCAAGCAGAAACCTGAAACAAACAGGTTAAGAATATTCTTCAAAAAATAGTGAAATGGGAACAACATGGAAGGACAAGTTACCCGATGCACTCTGGGCATATCGGACTGCATACAAAACCCCAATTGGAATGTCTCCTTATCAACTCGTATATGGGAAGACTTGTCACCTACCTGTTGAACTAGAGTTCAAAGCACACTGGGCTATAAAAAGATGGAATATGGACTTTGATGCCGCTGGAGAGAATCAAAAAATGCAATTATCAGAGTTGGAGGAGTGGAGAGAAAAAGCATATCACAATTCGAAGATCTACAAAGAAAGAGTCAAACGATGGCATGACAAGAAGATCAAGAAGAAGGAGTTCACACCCGGAGATAAGGTATTACTTTTTAATTCTAGGTGAAGCTCTTCGGACACGGAAAGCTACGAAGCAAATGGGAAGGACCATATAAGGTAATCCATTCGTCATCCCACGGAGCAATCACACTTCAAAATGATGAAGGTACGTTATTCAAGGTAAATGGTCAACGTCTTAAAATATTTCTAGAGCCTAATGAAGAATTACAAGAAATAGACGTAATTAATTTTTACCTTTTAAGTGAATTTTAAGGCCCAATCACTTTATCTTTACATTTCTGGGCCAGGCTTATGTTTTTCGGTACATAGAACCTTCTAGAAGCAAGTGCGCAGAAGAGGCCCGGCAGTAGAGCCACAGCCAGGGCGGGCACCCTAGCCCTTAAGGCGGCCGCCCCACTTCTGTAACCTCTCGCCTCCGCCTTTTGCTCACCCGAACCTTCTAGTCTCCCTTATCCGATAAACCTTGCAGAACGCTTATCCAACCATTTCTCCATGAGATTTGCTCTGTAGATGCTTCTAGAGGTTGTTTTCCACCCCTATATAAAGAACCCCTGACGTCAGCCATCATCATCATTCATTCATTCCCTTAGCTCTCGCTTAGAAGCTTGCTAGATCTCCTTGCTCCCATGGCTAGAAACAGCAATGCCGATAGGAGGATGGCCCCCTACGGATCCAACCTCGACCAGCTCTCGCAAGAAGATCCAGATTCCAAGGCCTTAGTCTTAGTCCACGATGAGCTCCCGCTAGCCACCATTCCACCAAAGTAGTAGCGCTATAGCAAGTCCTACTACGCCCAACCTGTCCTCGTTGCACCACTGCAACCGCTCCTTCTCAAGGGTCCGAAAGAAGAGCCCAACGTCGAGATACCTGCCGGTACCAAGGTTCTTCCACCAAGACCCAAGGAGAGGTCGTAGGAGTGAAGACCCATTGAAATGGAGAGCTCAATAGCATCAAGTACACAACTGAAGAGGAATGTCCCTACTTCAAGGGAATCCGTGCACCCAAAGTCAAATTCGTGCCGCCAAAGGACGCCCCGAAGCACTCCCTCAATTCCTTTGAATCATCCCCAAAACGCCACAAAACCGTAGCGGATCTAGAAAAAGACTTCCATGCTAGGGATGACACGATCATCAATCTACAAACCTCTCTAGGCTTTTTCTCTAGGCAGTTCACGAACCTGAGCACCACAGTAGATGGCCTTAAGCGCGATGTAGATGAGCTTAACAAGAAGATGAAGTATTTAGAACCTTGCTAGATGCTTTAGCGAGTTATGCAGTTCTTGAGGCATGATTAGATCCATTAGCTAGAAGTTAGTTTGTTTCATTTCCCTTTGTAATACATGTCTCAAAATAAATAATAAATAAAGATCATTTGTATTATCATTGTACCTTGCTTGTCTCCACTGTGTTATTATTCAAAAGAAAACAGAAAACAAGTATGGGGGAGACCCCCGATGACGAGACGAACAGATTCAACCACAACGAGCACAAATTTCGGAAACAAACAGAGCAACAACCACACACACCGAAGCCGAGGTCGAGGGTCACCCCAGCTGGGCGGCCGCCCTGCTACCCAGGGCGCCTGCCCTGGGCATTGCACCCCCTGCTCCATCCTTCGACCACGGTTAGGTTTGCACCTTGCACGTTACATTTTTTCATGCACATCTCTAAATTTCAATCCATGCAATGAGTTTCCATAAATAAATGCTTTAAACATGATAAAATGATAAAATGTTTCCTTAAAACATCTTCATAGAATAGACTCTCTGTATGAAGTTTTCTAGAGTCCTGCTAATGCTGGGAATTAAGTTAGAGTCTCCATGTTGCTTAAGTCGTTGTGGAATATAGGATGGTAGAATATGAGAACTTAATTCTTGATAATCTCTGTCACTTGGAGAATTTCTTTAAAATAAATAACTACCATCTCCTATATGCTTTACACTTACCAATCAAAAGCCAAAAGGCTACTTATTTTGTATTGAGTTTGTTCGAATCGTGTGGATCCTTGTTAGAATTTTATCATACTCCAAAGGTCAAGGCTTCATTCATACACTACAAACACAAAAGATTCTCTCTTCAGAAGTAGTGTTGCATTAGAGGCATGGGCTATGCAAAAATAATTAATTCGAGAAAATAAAAATGGGCAAAAAGTCTGACAACCTCGTAGTAGAATTAGGGATACTTCATGCACCCACTCAAAAAAACATATATACAAAGATAGCCCATGGTTCCTCTAATAGCAATGCACCAGCAAGAGATGACATTATAATAAAACTTGACCAACAAGTCTTGATCTAAGAGTATAGCATTATTCTCCTCGGATCCTGGTTTGACCAGGCAATACATGCAAGGTAAGTATGCCACATCTACCTACATTTTTTCAAAATTCATAAGTGATCTGAGAGCACCAGTAAGAGGAAAGAAGTAAGCTAAACATGCAAAAACTCCAAGTGACAAGATTGATAGATGAAGGGTCTCTTCTTCTAGCTACTTTATTCCTCAATTACTCATAGCTTTATGGTGACTCTGCTGAGAACTCCTGCAGTACAGGTAAAAAGGAATCTTTCTACTTTTGATGTCTAAACCTTAAGCTTATGTTTTCACCATCATTTTCTCGAGGACGAGTAAAAGCCTAACTATCGGGGACTTGTTGACACCTCTTAAGTATCAATTCTATGTGTCAACTAAGCAGAAGAAAGGGTATATTTGCAACACACCACCTAGACATAGGGTTTTAACTGACAGAATTCCACGAGTTTTGGTGTTTATCTGTTTCTGTAGGGAGACAACTGCAAAAGAGCAAAAAAGGCCCGCAAGTATGGATTACATGGACACATAACACCTCCGCACAAAAAAGAATACTCTAGAAGGGTCAAGAAGCCTCGGGAAGGAACCAGAGGCCAAGCGGGCCTAGGGGCAGGGCGACCGCCCTAACCCCTGGGGTGGCCGCCCTAGGGCAAGGCCCAATGAGGGTCTGCCTTGTGGACCCTCTCTCCACCACCTTTGAGATCACATCTACACCATCCATTAAGGTCGGTTTGATCCGATGGCTGACAATCATTTGAGGGGGCTATATAAGGAGGACCCCTGCCCCCTGGCAAAGAGCAATCCATTATTCATTTACATATTTTCCAGAGAGGATTTGCCAGAGAGGATCCCTTATGGATCTATTCTCTAGGCTTAGCATACATGTGAGATTAGATTGAGAGAGTTAGAGTGGAGGTGTGGATTGGAGGAAGCCCGGCTTGTCGGTGTCTCCTCTCCAGTTTGTATCGACGGGATCAAGACTCCTAACCCGAGGCTTGCTCCTAGGATTTCTTCGGTATTTCGACTTCTAGTTCTAGTAAGTTCTATGTTTTATTATTATTTGGTTTGTGAGTTTACTTTATTCTCTTCGCGTAGAGAGTAGGGTAATCGTCTCTAGTGTAAACGTGGTGTTTGGGCTAGGATACTCATAAATATCCCCTGTCTAGCCGGATCTGTGGTAGTAGCTCGGAAAGTGACAATTCCGTAGATACCTATGGAACCCACAATCCCATTAGAAGGATTGGTAGGGTTTTATAGGCCGCGTGGTAAGCATTCTCTGAGGTGTCTCTTATCACGACGGTTCTCCCCAATAGAATAATAGCTCATATCTTGCATAGACTAGAACGAGACTACAGTCGCAATCTTCTCTAATCGCTCATATGAAGATCACTTTGTTTGTAGCCTAAAGGTTAATAGCGTAGATTTGGTTAGTCAGATGCACCCTTTCTCCCTGTGGAAAAATAAATTACGATACTCTGGATAATCTCCCGGGTGAAGTGCTCACCGGTATCCGTGCGCTTGCGGATTACTTCATCGTGATTTCTCTGTTTGCGTTAACAAATATCAACAACCACGTCCCTCCGGATCAGACTCACAATGTGTGCGACCACCGGCTTCCGGCATATCATCATAAGGGCCAGCCGGATCCTCGTCGTTCGGCGCCCTACCAGCAAGCATACAGTAAGCAAGCAGACAAAACCGCCGATAACTCAAGCAAAACAAAGATGGAGTACTTACAAATCTGACCTCCGGTGCACCTTCACAAATTTCCGAGCCGGAAGGTCCCTTGTGGAACTTCTCGGAGCAAGCACCGGCGAACGACCCAATGATGGACTACAACCTCCCCCCGCTGCAGCAACCCCGGGAACCATAGACGGTGGTGAGTGACCAGACGATGTCTTGGGCAAGGGCGCCTTAGCGCTTGAAATAGAACCCCCTTCCCCATCCAGATCCACCAACGGCACACCACCCCCCCCATCCGACCACTCATCGGTCCAGTTGGAAAGCGAAGGTGGCGGCTGAGTGACGCCTTATTTAATAACAAACTTGTCGCCGGTACTAGCTAATGGCTTTGACTTCTTCTGGGACGGGGCGGCTGAGCGCTTCCCCAACGGATTGGCTGCGCCCGGCGCCTCCCAGCAAGAGGCTCGGGGACTCCCCTCCGATGGGGAGAGCCACGACCATCATCATGCACCTCCTATGACCAGGATGCTCACCTTGACGCCCAGTCAACACTTCAGGCCACTCTGGTGACGGTACTCGGGAGAAGAAAACGGCGTGGTCCTGACCATGGAACTAGGACAGATGTATCAATATGAAAACCAGAATGCAGGAAACAAAAGATGGATATCAAGCAAAGCAGGAACACACTGGTGGTGGGGGTACGCCAACACGAAACGGTTCCCTCGGAGTCTTCATATACGGGACGCCAAGGTCAAAGATCATAGAAAGGCGGTCAAGCACCTCTTCCCGCTCCATGATATTCGATGACTCCTAGGTAGGGTCACGACGACCGGTATAAAGAAACGCGGGGTGAACTCTATTCTTGCAGGGCTGACAACACCTCATAATGAAGTTCCAGCCAACTGAAAGCCCATCAAGCAACGCCCGGTCCACCAACGCGAGCAACTCTTTTACCTGCTCCATCGCCGCTAATGAAGGACTCACCGACCAGCTAGGCTATGACACCGAAATCTACGATGGATCACCGCACGCGTACGGCTCCTCCTGGGGAATGTAGAACCAATGGGACTTGTACTCCGCCACTTTGGAAGGCAGAGGAGTAGCAAGATACACATCCGCCATGCCCTCCTGAAGCTGAAGGTACACCGAACTAACGATGTGGGACGTGGCGGTCCCATTGGGTTTGAGATAGAAGAAGTAGCGAAACAACTCGAAATGGGGTTCAATCCCCAAATACGCCTCGCAGAAATGCACAAAAACCACGATGTGCAGCACAGAATTGGGGTGGAGGTTGCACATCGAAATCTTGTAAAACTCCAAGAGCCCACGAAGGAAGGGGTGGACAGGTACCCCGAAACCACGCCAAAAGAAAGGCTCAAAGACGACGAGCTCACTAGTGTTAGGCGTCGTAAACTCCTCCCCGGTCGCCGGCCTCCACTCGACGATGGTTCGGTCCTGAAGGATACCAGCGGTGACAAGAAGCCGGATGTCTTCCTCCCTCAAGGTGCACTTGGTCCAATCCCTGGTCCATTCTGGAAGCACATCCTCCATCCTCCCTAAGAACTTGCCTAACTTCTTCATCGATGAACGAGTACTAGGTTTTCTCCTGGGCGCCATCAAGAAACCAAAGGCGGAAGAAGACTAGGGTTTGCAGTGGCGAATGAAGGAAGAAAGTAGATGAAATAGGATTCACCAACACAGAATGCTCTCGCACGAGGCAAAAATGCAAAAACCACCGCTGCCGCCAGCTTCCCCCTTTATACCAAGCGGCGCGGCTCTTCGGATCCTAGGGTTTTCGGGAAACCGCAACGGCCGAATACAGATCCGCCACGACGACCCCCCTTTCCGGGCTGCGACTCGGGCCGCTTACCGTGCGGTTATTTCGGCCCACTAACTTCCTTTTACTTACCTTTTCATCTCATATTTATTTTCAATCAACATCCAAAATTTACGGATAATAAAATCCTAAATATCAATAACACCACAGTCTGGGGACTGGACATGATTTCTTTTTCTACACGGCTACAGTAGACCAGTCGGCAAGTCCCACAAGACCTCTGGTACAGAAGTACTCGGGGACTTCGTCGACCGCAGCCATGACTCCGCCGCCTGATCGCAAACCCGACCAGGCTTGGGGACTTCGTCCAAGACTACACCGAGCAAGGCTCGGGGACTGCTGCCGCAGCACAAGGAGTAGCGGCACGGGACAACAAAACACCCAGGGACTGAAACTCGGGGACTGCGAACAAAGAAATATGACCCCGACGCAAGAACCTTCCAGCTTCTCGCATTAGGCTCGGGGACTACGGGTATTCGCAGTTGTTTTTACAAAACTTATGTTTCATTCTTCAATATACAATCCTGATACAAGAACCTCACAGTTTCTTACATTAGGCTCGGGGACTGTGGGTATTCGCAGTTGTTTTTTACAAAACTCATGCTTCAGCCTTTACTTACAATTATTTATGCATCCTTTTGTCTCTCATAAAGCTTGGCACCACGTTCATGCTTCACCTACTACCAAGCTCGGGGACTAAGTGGGTACACTTGACCTTGCGGTGAATGTACTGATTTTCTTCTCGGTAAAGCTCTGCTGTTTTTGTCTGTTTTTGCAGAGCCTAAGTGGGTACACTTCACCAGGAAAGGGTTTTCAAAAGTTTTTTCTTCTTCAACACATCACACCCTCCCGACAAGCAGCCGCAGCATCCGGCTAGGTGACCTACTCGCACATCAAGCCACGACGTTGTCGACCAGCTCGACCTGGTCGGGAGACTTCTCCAAGCTATACCTCGACCAGCTAGCCTGGTCAGGACCCCGCAACAATGACTTCGCGTGATGACGACCAGCCGTACGCCTCCGAGGACAATGCTGCGGGCTCGCCAGAAGAATATAACATGCTCGGGGACTTGTTGGGGATATTACCTCGGCATATCCCTAGGGACCTTATGGGCCTGCCGACCAGAAGACGACCCAGCCCACGAGGCCTTGCGGCACGTGACCAGCCCGTCGTGTTCGCCAAGGACTCCAAGAAGCCTTGCTCGCCAAGGATGATCCTAGTAGATAGCTTCGGATCGCTAACCTTGAGGGAACGATCGTAATCTATTAGGATATGGAAATTGTAACTCTGCTCCCCGACTATATAAGGCAAGCAGGGACCCCCTCAAAAACTCTCCCACAATCCCTTAGATCTCATCTATACCTCGTGTAACCTAATACTCAAATCAATCCAGCCACCAAAACACAGGATGTAGGGTATTATGGCGATTTGCCGGCCTGAACCTGTATAAATCGTTGTGTCTACGCTCTATGTGTTATGCTTGATCGCCGTCGCCATACCTCCGCCTACAATCTACTACCGTAGGGTACCCCTAGGTAGACTGCGATGCATATTTCATCGACACCCCTCTCTAGACATGATGTAATCCATACAAGCCACTCTTGTTCTCAAGTGGACATTAGTATAGTGGTGTTCTCTAGTGTGGGAGTAAGAGTTGAGTTGAGCTTCGCTCAGGATTTCCGAAATATTGTCTTCTAGAGAATCTGGTATAGCTCTTGTATCTTATCACTTTTGTAAGACTTTACTTATTTAGTGCAATATTCCTTCTTTACTTTACTTAGTCTTTACTTTGTACAATATTATACTTGCTATAGTATTGTTGTTGTTTATCTTGTCATTTAGTCGTTAGAAACTAGATTGAGATCCTTGTGGCCATTCCTATATGCGATCATCGCCTGTCATAGGGTGCTTTAATTTTCACATACACGATTAGAGTAGTGAGAGTAGGTGTAAGCATGGTGCATATACTTAATCTTGCCTTTGGTTATCACTTGTTGCATGGATTGTTTGTGGTAGCTAGCAAGAGAGTGACAGCCTTGTCTAGTCTTTGTATTCCACCACATGTTCTTAGGCAAGTTCTTAAAAGGTAAGACCCCATAAAAAGAGAGCGCGGTCTGGTAGGAGTTTTGTCCTCCTACTAATCTATCCTCTCGCCTAGCATACTTGTAGTGAGGAATCAATCGATGTTTGTATCAATTGTGTGCCATAGTTAAAACCACAAGGGTAAAAGTTGGAATCATAGGAGTCCTTTTACTCTCTCGTTGTGCTCCCACATAGTTACCCACTAGTTAACTCTTTCTTATCTTTATCTTGGGTTGTTACATCATCACCTTCCTATCATATTTCGATTACCCCCTTACACTAGTTGATAACTAATTGAGGTGATCTCTAGGATCTCTCTTTTATTATTATTTCTAGTTTCGCTTTCCCTTGGGAGAATATAAATTACGATACCTCGGAATACTCCTGGGTGAAGTGCTACAGCGGTATAATCTGTGCGCTTGCGGATTTATCCAATAGTCATAAGAAATACCAACACTCACACATGTAAATGTCAGTAGTACTGAACTTTTGACGCCACCAAGATTGAATCACTAGGAGAACACTTGTGAGGTCATACAAAAAGGCCACATACGATGCACTCTAGTAACCATGTGTTGATATTTGTTAATGCAGACAGAGAAATCACTAGGAAGTAATCCGCAAGCACATGAATACCGGTGAGCACTTCACCCAGGAGATTATCCAGAGTATCTGTCACACCCCAAAATTTCACATTTTGGGTTGTGCTTAGAAAACACTAAATAAAATAAATGATTTCTATGTTCATATAAATTTTTTTTCCAAGATTAGTTTGATTTGCACAAATTTAGTATAGGAAAAGTGAATTTATAAACTTTTCTAAATCAATTTGATAGACTTTAATTGTTGTGGTGGTTGTTCATTGCTTGTCTTGATGCATGTGAGTGTTTAAAGTTTTAAAACGCGTTTAGTAAGTCGTTTATCGGTCTCTGGTTCATCTCTATCTTTTTCTATAATCAAATTCTTGTTCTCGATCTTAATCTTTCATTTGGACATTCCCAGTATCCGTTGTCTCTTGATCCAAATGATTCCCTTGAGTTCATAATTCATCAACATGTCTCTAAATTCTTTCCGGGAATTTTTCTGAATTTTTCCTGACCTTTTTCCTATTTATCTACGAGCAAATTCTAATTTTTAGATTCTCCAAAATATCTTTTCATGAGCTCCAAATACTTTATTTGGGTTCATTGTGTTCAAAAGTATCTCCGAGAATTTTCCCTTATTTTTTGGAGCATTCAGAGTATTTTTCGTGGCTTAAATACTAATTCTAGACTTTTCTGGAATTATTTTATTCACACAAATAATTTATTCCGAAAATAAATAATGAAGACCTCAATTTTCCCACAAGCCCTCAAAGCCCATGGCAATAATCCTCATACATCGCAAAAGCCCAAGAATTTATTTACTAATGGACTTTGATGATTCATTTGGCCCGTTAGTAAATGTGGAGGTGCACCATCAATTAGTACCATATCGCTAGTTGATGTTGAGGTGGAGAGTATTCCTCCCTATAAATATGTACCCACCCCCTTGACCAAAGCACACCACATCTACCGAAGGGGAGCCCCTAGTTTGGGAATACCTAATGGTAGACAATCATATGTTTTCCTACTCTGTCGTTGTCGTGCTGCCTAGCTCCAACCGCGGTGCTCTCTGATCGACAGATCCCTTGGTCCGGCAAAATCCCTCCTTGCCGCACGAACCAGCAGCAGCAGCATCAGGGTTCCTTTTTCGTCTGTACAGAAGTGAAGGATGGAGACAAGTGTAAATAGTTACGAGCTTGCCATCAACGGTATAATCTCCACCGTTTCTTCGTTTTATCTCCGTTTTAGTTCGTTCAAATTACGTTAGAATCGTGTCACCGCGCTCTACGGCGTAGTGTTAATGTTTTTCTTGTTGCTTAATTATTAATTTTCGTTGGTTTAAGTATTAATTTAATTAATGTTTAACCAATAGTTGTTTAATTAATTTAAAGCAAGTTAGATTTTAACTCTGTTTTGCACTGTTTAAGTGTAACACCCTAAAATTTACCTTATGAAAAATAGGAATAAAATATTTTATTTATGAATTTTGGTGTTCATGAAATCAGAGGAAATAAAACTTTTTATGAAACTAAAATTTTGTTTTGGTAGAAACATGTTTGAGCATTCATACCGTGCAATTTGGTTTTTGTTTGAGTGACTCTATTTCAAAACTCAAATGAATTTGAAAATGGGTTTTGAAAATGAGTTTGGAAATGTGTTCGAAAATTTAGAAAATAAAAAGGAAAAAAGACCAAAATTCCTCTCCCTCCCCCTTCTGATTCTGGCCCGAGCCCACTCCTCCCTCCCTCCCTTCCCCGGCCTGCCCCACCTCGGCCTGCCTCTCTCCCATGGGCCGCGGCCAACCGAGCAGGCCCAGCAGTCGGCCCGCCACACAGTGGACGCATGCGCGCACGCCACGGTCCCCTGACAAGGAGACCCCACTCGCCAGCGTTCCCCCCCGACCCCACTTCTCTTTCTCTGGCTGACAGCCTGCCCCCGTCTCTCTGTTCGATCGACAGGTGGGACCCGAGTGTCAGCTGCTTCTCCCTCCCCTTCCTTCTTCTCTCCCCGCTCTCTTTCCTTCCTCGGTGCCGACGGCTTCCATATCCGCCGAGCACAATTCGAGCGGGATTCCTTTCCCTTTTCTACGCGGGCACGGCCCCGTGAGTCGTCACCCGAGCGCCTCGCACCCCGGCCGCCTTCCTTTTTCTTCCTCTCCCTTTCCTACGTCGCACCGCCGCCTTTCCTTTCTCTGCCGACGACGAAATCCGGCCCCAATTCTCCCCCTTCCATCCACGGGCACCCCGCGGGGGCTATTTAAGCCGAACCCGTATCCACCGCCTCCATCCTCTCCCTCGCGAAGCGCTGCGGAACCACCAGAACGCTGCCACCGCCGCGAGCCGCAAGCACCGACCGCCGCCGCTGTCGTCCCGCCGCGGCACGCTCTCTCTGCTCCATCCAACTGCGCTCCGAGCTCCGCAGCGTGGTAAGAAAGCTCCCCGAGGCTCCAGGACCCCATCCCGCCCTCTCTCTACCTCCGCGCAAGATCGCCAGCGACCAGAGCCGCTGTGTCGCGGTCACCACCACGTCCGTCGTGCAATCGGTCCAACCGAGACCGCCGTCGAGCTCACGTTGTCCCCTCGTGCTTCCAGTGCCTATCTCCCGCTCTCTCTCGCTCTCTGCACACCTGCGCACGTTCACCCGAGCCGCTGAGCCACCGCCGCGCGTGGACCGCCCTCTGCATCCCCTCTCAGCTTCAACCAATGCCCCAGACACGTTCGCCGTCGTCTCCTCTCTCTTCCCGACCTTCTTGCATCGGGAACCGTGCACCGTAGCAGTAGATGGCCTTGCGCCGCCGTGTCCCGGCCATGGCGCCGCCGTGGGAGCGCCGCTCCGGCGACCATCCGCGCCCACATCCCTCTGCGCCGTCCGATTTCCCTCAGACGGTCGAGATTAGAACCCATCCCAGCGTACCGGTTCGGTCCACACGCACAGTGTGGACAGGGTCAACCGCACTGAGCCCCGCACGCAGTCCACAGCCACGCCATGCACCCGCCAGTCCCGTGCCGCCACGTGGCGCCTGTCAGTCCCCACCGCAGATCCCTTGGCGCCCTCTCTGCGTTACGCTTTCCCTTTCTGAAAACGTAAAGTCCTCTCGGTTTAATCAAAATACGTTTTCTTCTATTTACAGAACTGCCCCTCCTATTCAAATGCTTATATTTTCTCCGTTACAACTCCGTTTCAACCCAAACGAGTTGCGTTAGATCCGTAATTTCATAACCTATCTAACGGTACAGTTTTCATCTATGTTAATTACTTTTTAAAATCAAAGAAAATTAATTTGTTAATGCGTTTGTCCCATCTTTTCAAAATCCTGTTTTATCTCTATCTTTTCCGTTTCAAATCCGTTTCGATCCGTTCAAGTTGTGTTGGCTTCGTATCGGCGTAACCTTTTCAGTAGTTATCTTTAATACCATGTTAATAGCTCTGTATTTTCATGATGAAAAACCCTAACTTGATTAATGACTATGCAGCATATCTTACACATAAAATGATGATGCTTCCAACTTCCGTTTTCGAAATCCAAATACAAGATTGACCTAATCTAGCTGAAGTATTTCTTTGAAATACTTTTTACACTCTTTTACATAATAATAATTTGATAAAGCTCGTAGTTCTCTTTTATAAAAGCAAATCTTTCGTTAGTTGTATTCCGATCATCGTAGCTCCGTTTAGTGTGATCTTCGCGACTGTGTGATCGTAGAGTTGCGTAGGTTTCTTTTTAAAATCCTTTTTATTGATTGGTGTATTGTTCTAATTTAGCCATGTTTGTATGCTATGTATGTTGTCCAGCTGCTTGTGTGGTGTTTGGTAATTATTGTCCAATCGGTGAGAGTTACGTTGGAGATCAAGAAGTTGGTGTTTCAAAAGATCTTTTGAAGAAGTTAATCTTTGAAGACGTTGATCTAAGCTTCTAAGGCAAGTATTATATGGGATCTTCCTTGTTGTCCTATTCATGATGTTCTAAAATCATATGCATGTGTCTAATAATGTCACCATAGGGTTTACCTAGATTTGTTTACCTTTATCCTTGAAATCCTATGGGATACTTTTGCATATGGATAGTTATTGCTAGTGCTCCATTAAATAAGCATGATCTTTAATCCTGATTAATGACTATTTGAGATGATAAAGTAAAACTTGACTTTTTAGCAACATGGATTTAGGACCCTATCTGTCAGCAAAAGCTGGGACATACAGTACAACCACGAGGGCTATAATGGCTCTGGCTTTAGTTCAGTATGAGGGCAACTCTCTCGCATGTGGCAGTTCGCGAAAGTTGCCATTGACGAGCGGTTGCGGAGCGGCTGTTGTGGGGACCGCTGCGTGTGTGTACCACCGACGGGCTCCTATATACCCCTTGCCCGTGGATCCGTAGTGTCTGTTGTTTGTCAGCGAGCCCCTTTTGAAAGACTTCATAGTGAACCCTGCCGGCCTTCCTTGGAAGTGGGTAATGAGGGTCGCGTCCTCTGGCGAAAGGGTAAATCACGACTCGTGGGTAAAGTGTACAACCTCTGCAGAGTGTTAAAAACTATCATGATAGCCGTGCTCACGGTTACGAGCGGCCCGGAAAACTCACAGAACTCTTTGGTTACTTAATGGTTATCATTATGAATCACTTTATCATGATGTTATGATGTTCATTCAATTGTTATATGATCATGTGGTTTAATTTGGGGGCTTAAGCATAACTTTGATCTACCGCTTATAAAGTTTTGATACAAATTTAAATGTTTATCGCAGTAAACCAGTGTCAACTTTTTGAGCCTCACGAACCCCATATATGCTTGTTGAGTACGAAAGTACTTACGCTTGTTTATTTCCTTTTCAATACTTTGGATAAAAATCCCGGATGGTTACCAGTTAGCAAGAGTTGGAAGAGATAGGCTTATGATCAACCAGTCAGTTGGTCCCTGTGGAGTGGAGTCTTTACCTGAAGATCGGAGTGTCTTACCGCTGTTTGCCCTCTCAAGGTTATTCCTTTAACCATATATGTTATATATTTAAGTATTGTCTTTTGATATTACCTTGTTCTACGACTATATGTGAGATTTGACTTCCTGGGCTCACATATAGGGTATATCTGGTTTTGTTCTTAAAACCGGGTGTTGACATTAAGTTGCATTTAATTTATGTTGTCATGACCTATATGTTAGTTGTAATGTTTATCATGTCACATAACTATAGTTAAATATCAAATTATTAATATACTTGCAACTAGTTTAATGATTAATATCGGTATATGTTTTATACTAAGATCTTTTTTATAGAAATATTAATATGAGTAATTGTTAATCTTAATATGCTTTTAGAATATAAGTTGACATGCACCATATACTTAAATGCTCTCACATGTCTAAGTTGCTTTGCAACGATAAAGTTTAATATGCTTAATAGATTATTTGATCATGTTTATAAATAAATTCAATTAGTTTAATTTGGCTTTCATAATTAATTGTGTTTATGTCCAAACTAAATTAATACTTAATCATATACCTTTCTTAATTAACATCAGCCAAGCTTGTAGTTATTTCTTAAATATAATAAAACTTACAATAGTTGTTTCTTTTAATGATAGTTCCGTAATTGACGTTTATTGCGTTCTCTCGACCGTAGTACCGATCTATCTTCTTGTTGGTGTATTGTTCTTAGTTGTTTCTATTTGTTGTTTGTATGTTGTCTATGTGTGGTGCTTGCTATGAGTAGAACGAGAAATGTTTGTGAGGGATGAAGATCATAAAGTGATGACCGATAGCTGATGGCGTGAGGGTTGCGCAAGTGAAAGGCAAGTATAGCATGGGATTTTCCTTGTTGTCCTATTAACTTTAATGTCATTTAATTCATCTGCATGTGTCTACCTTGATAACCATAGTTATACATCCTAGTTGTATTGATACCCTGATTCCTTGTCATCCTATGGTTATGCATTGGGTAGAATGGATGCTAGTGCTCAAGTAATTATGATCATGAACTATAACTTGATTAATAGAATATGCAACGAGAAATAAAAGATGTTTTTTACCAACATGGAATCTAAGAACTTTTCTGTCAGCAAAAGCTGGGACATACAGTACAACCATGAGAGCTACATGGCTCTGGCTTTAGTTAAGTATGAGGGTTACTCTCTCGCATGTGGCAGTTCACGAAAGTTGCCATTGCCGAGCGGTTGCGGGGTACGGCCGGAGTGGCTACCGCTGCGTGTGTGTACCATCGAGGGGTCCCCGTATACCCCTTGCCCGTGGATCCGTAGTGTCTATTGTTTGTCAGCGAGCCCCTTTGAAAGACTTCATAGTGAACCCTGCCGACCTTCCTTGGAAGTGGGTCAAGAGGCTGATCCCCTCGGGCGAAAGGGTAAATCACGACTCGTGGGTAAAGATGTACAACCTCTGCAGAGTGTTAAAAACTTATATATCAGCCGTGCTCACGGATATGAGCGGCCCAGAAAACTCACAGACTAATGGAAATTAATGGAACATTGATAAATAATCTACGATGTTTTTTTAAATGCTATTCCTTATTCATGTTATCAGTTTCATGTGATTAATTGGGGCATTGCTTATTTGTTGCTACTAATGCTAAAACTATGACTCATTAAAAGCTAATCACAGTAAACCAGTGTCAACCTTTTGAGCCTCATGAACCCCATGTCATATTGCTGAGTACGATATGTACTTACGCTTACTTTACTTTTCAATACTTTGGATAAAAATCCCGGATGGGTACCAGAAGATGGATCTAGTGAGATTTCGAAGAAGTGCTAGGCGTATGCAACCCCCAGTCAACTGTCCCTGTGAAGTTGGAGCTTCAAGAAGGTTTAGTAATCATTCCTCTATACTTTGATGTAAGTGTTAATGTATCTATGTTTTCGCTATATAACATTGATTTTGATATTCTTCTTTTCTGTTGTTGTATGTGTGGACTTCCTGGGCACACATATGGCTAGCCTAGTTTTGTTTCTTTAAAATCGGATGTGACAGTGCCGTAATTTATTTATCCACAAGGAGAAGGGGTGCATCTGACTAACCAAATCTATGCTATTAACCTTTAGGCTACAAACAAGGTGATCTTGATATGAGCGATTAGAGAAGATTGCGACTATAGTCTCGTTCTAGTCTAGATAAGATATGAGCTATTATTCTATTGGGGAGAACCATCGAGATAAGAGACACCTCAGAGGATGCTTAGCACACAGCCTATAAACACTACCAGTCCTTCTAACGGGATTGTGGGTTCCAAAGGTATCTACGGAATTGTCACTTTCCAAGCTACTACCACAGATCCGGCTAGACAGGGGATATCTATGAGTATCCTAGCCCAAGCACACGTTTACGCTGAAGATGATTACCCTACTCTCTACGCGAAGAGAATAAAGTAAACTCACAAACAAAAGAATAATAAAACAGAGAACTTACTAGAATTAGAAGTCGAAATACCAAAGAAATCCTAGGAGCAAGCCTCGGGTTAGGAGACTTGATCCCATCGATACAAACAGGAGAGAAGACACCGACAGGCCGGGCTTCCTCCGATCCACACCTCCACTCTAACTCTCTCAATCTAGAAGAGTAAACTATAATCTCACAGAAACTAAGGATAGTTTCTCTTGTATGCTAAGCCCTAGAGAATAGATCCCTGAGGGATCCTCTCTGGCGAATCCTCTCTGAAAAATATGTAAATGAATAATGGATTGCCTTTAGCCAGGGGGCAGGGGTCCTCCTTATATAGCCCCCTCAAATGATCGTCAACCATCGGATCAAACCGACCTTAATGAAAGGTTTAGATTAAACCTCAAAGGCGGTGGAACCCTAATCCATGAGGCAGAGCCACATTGGCTCTGGACCCAGGGCGGCCACCCTAGGGGGGAGGGCGCCCGCCCTACCCTACTGACAGGTGGGCCCCTCCTTCCTCGGGGTGATTATGGAGTCTTCTAGATTGCTCTTTTTTGTATGGAGGTGTTATGTGTCTATGTAATCCTTACTTGTGGGCCTCTTTTGCTATTTTGCAGTTGTCTCCCTGTAGAAACAGATAAACACCAAAACTTGTGGAATTCTGTTAGTTAAAACCCTATGTCTAGGTGGTGTGTTGCAAATATATCCTTTCTTCTGCTTAGTTGACACTTAGAATTGATACTTAAGAGGTGTCAACAAGCTCCCCCATACTTAGGCTTTTACTCATCCTCGAGAAAAGGATGGTGAAAACATAAGCTTAAGGTTCAGACATCAATAGCAGAAAGATCCTTGTTATACCTGTACAGGAGTTTAAATAGAGTTACCATATAACTATGGGCAGTTGAGGAATAAAGTAGCTAGAAGTAGAGACCCTTCATCTTTCAATCTTGTCACTTGGAGTTTTTGCATGTTTAGCTTACTTCTTTCCTCGTGCTCTCAGATCACTCATAAATGAATCAAAAAGTATAGGTAGATGTGGCATACTTACCTTGCATGTATTACCTGATCAAACCGGGGTCCGAGGAGAATAATGCCATACTCTTGCTGGTGTATTGCTATTACAGGAACCATAGGCTATCTTTGTATATATTTTTTTTTGAGTGGGTGCTGAAGTACCCCTAATTCTACTGCGAGGTTGTCGGACTTTTTGCCCATTTTTATTTCCTTGAATTAAATATTTTTGCATAGCCCATGCCTCTAATGCAACACTACTTCGGAAGAGTGGATCTTTTGTGTTTGTAAAGTATGAATGAAGGCTTGACCTTCGGAGTATGATAAAATTATAACAAGGATCCACACGATTCAAACAAACTCAACACAAAGCATGTAGCCTTTGGCTTTTGATTGGTAAGTGTAAAGAATATATGGGATGGTAGTTATTTTATTTTAAAGAAATTCTCCAAGTGACAGAGATTATCAAGAATTAAGTTCCCATACTCTACCATCTTATATTCCACAACGACTTAAGTATCATGGAGTCTCTGATTAAATTCCCAATATTAGTGTCACACCCGGTTTTAAGAACAAAACCAGATATACCCTATATGTGAGCCCAGGAAGTCAAATCCCACATATAGTCACAGAACAAGGTAATATCAAAAGACAATACTTAATTATATAACATATATGGTTAAAGGAATAACCTTAAGAGAGAGAGCAGACAGCGGAAAAACACTCCGATCTTCAGGTAAAGACTCCACTCCACAGGGACCAACTGACTGGTTGATCACAAGCCTAACTCTTCCAATTCTTGCAAACTGGTACCCATCCGGGATTTTTATCCAAGTATTGAAAAGAAAGAAAACAAGCGTAAGTACTTTCGTACTCAACAAGAATACATGGGGTTTGTCGGTGTTATGACCCGGGGGTCAAGACCACCAACGAGTAAATTTGTATATCGCGTGCTCCCTCTCTCAGACGTGATGCAAGATGGACACAAGATTTATCCTGGTTCGGGCAAAGAGGGTCCTACGTCCAGCGAGGGAGGATGACTTGTATTATCTCGCACCCAAAGCGTGCTCGTACAGGGGGGGGGGGTACAAGCAGTGTTACACGGAGTCGGCCACCCGAGGGGTCGATCGAGCGGCTGTGTGTGTGTGGTGTAGGGTCCTTGAGAACCAAAGTCGGACTGGAGTCCTCAAAGAGAAACCTGGAAAAAGAAGTCTCTGAAGAGCCCCCTTTCATCTACCTCGGCGTCCCCCTTTTATAGACCAAGGGGGAGACTCGAGGGTACAGGGTCCTAATAGTAGAAGTATAAGCTGTGTATCCTCGGCACAGTGTTGGCGAAGAGACATCGAGCACTGTGGCGGCGTGGTCTTCCCGTCCTTCAGGTGTTCCCGGTCGTGGCATCAGTAGAAGTCGTCGCAGTACAGTATTCGCAGGCGGGCACGAGTCCCCTGGCCGAAGCAGGACGGGGTAGATGGGACGTCTTCCGTACCGGAGTTGTTGAAGAGGAGGGGGTCGAGCCCTTGGTCGAGGGGGGAGGTCGAGCCCCGTATGACTCTGTCACGTTCCCGAAGCCGTCGTCGAGGGTCGCACTGTTCACTTTCCGAGGGGTACTGTAGGAGTCCGTACTTGCGTAGTGGCGGCAGTGACGGCACAGTCGTCGGGAGTCGGGGACTGGACGGGGAGTTGGCGGATTTGACAGTGGACGCAGGCGCCCATGTCGTCAGGCGGTTTTACTTTTACCCATGCCGGAGTGGTTGGGTTAATCGAGCCCTCGTCCGTCGACGGCACTTGGAAGGTCGAGGCGTCGACAGGTTGAGGGGGTCGAAGTCGAGGTAGAGCCGGGGGGTCGTTCGTCCGACCCCTCGTCCGTCGTCGAGGTGGAGCCGGAGGGTCGTTCGTCCGACCCCTCGTCCGTCGCCGAGGTAGAGCCGGGGGGTCGTTCGCCCGACCCCTCGTCCGTCGTCGAGGTAGAGCCAGGGGGGTCGTTCATCCGACCCCTCGTCCGTCGTCGAGGTAGAGCCGGGGGGTTGTCGTCCGTCGTCGAGGTAGAGCCGGGGGGTCGTTCGCCCGACCCCTCGTCCGTCGTCGAGGTAGAGCCGGGCCAGTGGCTGGTTTCCGCAGTCGGTGTAGCGGGGGCCCTCGATTGATGGGCCACGTCTTACCGAACAGTAGGTTGATCCTTGCCTTAAAAATGGTTGCTATGTTTAGCGTTAATTTATCGAAGGGTTTAGGGTACCCCTTACCTTCGTACCCGACAGTAGCCCCCGAGGCCCCAGAGGAGTGATTTAGAACTCCTCTGGGGGCTAAAATACGTTATGTAGTGGGGTCTTTAAAGGATACCTGGAGACGCGGCACCCTGTCGAGGGGTCGATCCCGTTCCTTTTTCTGCAAAGAGAAGTGTTCGAGGGCGGCTGTCGAACCCTACCGAGGGCCAGCCTTCGCTCCCTCGAGCACCGCTGGAGTCAGAGCGCCCCGCCCGAGAGGTCGACTCTGTCTGCCAGGTTACGAGTTTTCGACCCTCTTTCGTCGAGGGGTGCCGTGCGTAGTCGGGCCCTTGAGCCCTCAAATGGCTAGGCCTTCACTACCTCGTAGCGTCCTTCCCACGGATCCTTTCGCTCGGATCGTGGGGTGAAGAGCATCGAGCTATCCTCGTTAGGACGACGAGCCCGAAGTCCTCGGTGAGCTGTTCTCGGGCATGAGTCCATTAGAAATGGTGCCCTGTACGGGTAAAAATCCGAGTGAGAACTCGACCCCGTTCGATAGGGATCGACTAGCGGCCCGGAGGCGTTCTCATTGTTAAGCAAGCCGTACGGCTCGCTAAGCACGACCATATGGACTACCAAGGTGCCAACCCCATTCGATAGGAGTTGGTGGCTCGATGCCTCCCAGCGTAGGGATCCTTAGGTGTTCCTGGGTATGCCTCGGATATGTCCCAGGGAGTCTCGAGAGTTCATTCTCGAGCCTCCGGGGACATCCCTGACTCGTGTACTCGAGGGCGGCTGTCGAACTCCGTTCGTGGAGCCAGCCTTCGCTCCCTCAAGGTTTGGGGGTGGACCGGAGTCCGATAACCATGGGTCCTTCCTGACCTCAGGTACTCGAGGGCGGCTGTCGAACCCTATGTAAGGGCTAGCCTTCGCTCCCTCAAGATTTGATGGATGGTTCGTCATCCGACGCTATCCTCAGGAGGAGGAGTCCGACCTTGTGGACCGCCGAGGGGAAAAGCAGGTGGTTGTTGTATTGAACTTGGGGACATACCTGTGTCAGAGCTCTCGAGGGAGGCCGTCGAACCCCGGACGGGCCAGCCTTTATCCCTTCGAGGCCATGTATGATCTGCAGTTGACGACCCGAGGCCCTTATCAGGCCTCGAGTACTCGAGGGGGGGCTATCGAGCCCGTTCGTAGGCCGGCCTTTGTCCCCTCGAGATTTTGGGGGCGGACCGAGGTCCTAAACCGAGGTCATTTCTGGCCTCGGGCCCTCAAGGGTAGCTGTCGAACCCTCTTTCGAGGGCCAGCTCTTGCTGCCTCAAGATTCCTTACCCTCGAAGGCGACGTTTCCGTCCGCGCGCCTTTTTAGGCGGTGTCCGTTCGGCGCAACAGTGCGGTTACAGCGCGGAGCGCGGCGCGGAACCCGATGATGGGACGTTACGCCTTATCCTGGAGGGAATACGAGGAAGGAAGTACAGGCGAATTAAATGCGGAGATTCTCTTGCCTGTGCCGGATCCGTCCGTTGGCCTTCCGCGTATAAATAGTGAGGGCGAGGCATGCGGTCCCCTTTACGCGCACTTGCCTTCCCCGCCTCCTTGCCTTCGTCTTCCTCGCCTTCTTCTCTCCGCCTCTGCCTTAGGCGTCCCGCGAGCAGGAAATCTGCGCGAGTGAGAGAGAAAGAGAAAGATAGGGAACGTACCTTCCGCCTCCAAACCCGAGCAACCCACCGTTCCCATGGCCACTTTCCAGGTCTTTGGCGCCGGCGCCTAGCCTCGTTCCTCGGTCCGTCAGTCGTATCTGGAGGGGTTAGTGGAGAGCGGGTTTCTCCGGCCCGTCACCTCGACGGAGAGGCCGGAGTGGATAGCTCCGCCGCCGGACCACGCCGAGCCCAACCCACCGGAGGGGTACGTGGTGTCGCTCGAGGCCTTCCACCGGGCGGGACTGGGGGTTCCACCCAGCCGCTTCCTGCGCGCGCTCCTCCACCACTACGAAGTGGAGCTCCAGCACCTCACTCCTAACGGCGTCAGCCAGGCGGCGGTCTTCGCCGCGGTGTGCGAGGGCTATCTGGGGGTCGAGCCCCATTGGGATCTGTGGCTCCACATCTTCAAGGCCAACCTCTTCACCACCTCGGTCAGCAAGGGCGTCCGTCGGGAGGTCAGGGCCGGAGGCTGCAGCATCTACGCCAGGCGGCCTAAGCTCTGGCTCCCTGCGAACCCATCCTCGAGCCATTCCGGGTGGCATTCAGGGTGGTTCTACCTGAGGAACGATGACGGTCTGCTCCCAGCATACACCGGGAGGACACTCAACGCCGAGCCCGAGCGCTGGAGGTACGGCGTTCCGACGGACAAGCAAAAACACCTCAAGGGCTTGCTGGACGCGCTCAGGCGTCTGAAGGAGAAGGGCCTTACCATGGAGATCGCTGCATCAGCGTTCCATCGACGGGGGGTTCTGCCGCTGATGGCTCGACCCCTCCGTCTCGATGAGATGGGTCCGGGGGTCGATGTGTCGGGGTGCCACTTCATCGAGGAGGAGTTGACCCCAGACCGCGTGGTCAGCCGCGTCCGCCGCTTTTTCATGGGGGGGTTCGCCCTCAAGGATGTCGCGAAGGTCCCCATGAAGCCGGACGAGGGCTTCTATGAGCTGGTAAGATCCTTCCTTTTACTTTAAGTCCTCGCGCCCGCCCCTCCCGTCCTTTCTGCTTGTTCTCTCACCACCTTGCGTTCCGCAGGGGAATGTGTCCTACAAGCGCTCGCTCCCGCCGGTGCCGGAGGACCGGGCCACGAGGGATGCGAACCGCCTCCGCGCGCAGAAGCAGAAGGCCGACAAGGACAAGAAGAAGGAGAGGAAGACCAAGAAGGCTCTAGAGAAAGAGCAGAGGAAGCAGCGTCGGGCCCAACAGAGGCGGTTGGGCCTCGATGAGGAGCTGTCGTCCTCGGAGGAGGAGGACGAGGAGGAAGACGAGGAGGAGGAGGGCGAGGAGACGGCGCCTGAGCAGGCGGCCGCTGCTACCGGTGGGGAGGGGGGGTCGACCTCGAAGTCGGCCCCTCCCGTTGAAGTTGGGCCATGGGCGGAGCGCCCCGTGGCCTCGCAAGAAGTCGCGCCGCGGCGGACGCGGTCGCAGACGCCGCGGCCCTCGTCGGGGGGTCGATCGAGCGAGCCCCCGACGCCCGCTGCGTCGACCGCCCGGGTGCCGGGCCTGCCGGCGCAGGCGGAGACCGGCAAGAGGGCGAGGGTGGCGTCACCGTCGAAGAGTCGATCGAGCGAGCCCCCGAAGCCCACCGCGTCGAGCGCGCGGGCATCGGACCCGTCGGCGCGGGTGGGGGCTAGCAAGAAGCCGACGGTGGCGCCACCGACCCCTGCCCAGGGGAAGGTGGCGAGTGCCGCCTCGACCCCCGCCCCCCAGGCAGTGGCATCCCAGAGCTCGACCAGCCCGGCGAGCGCCGAGCCGAAGCGTCGGGCTCCGAGAGGGTAAGTCGAGTTCGTAGTTGTTGTGCGTTTTTCCTTTTTTCGTCGGTGAGGACTCGTGCTTATTATCGCGCACGTGCTCCTTTTTCAGGTCGAAGCGCCGGCTGGGGGTTGCGCTCCCCTCCCCTGCTAAGAAGCTAAAGACAGGGGCTGTGGTGCAAGCCGCCGTCGAGGTTGGTCCGGCAGCCCCGCCCCCTTCGACGGTCGCCCCTGAGGCGGCACCGACAGCCACGACCCCGGAGGTGGCGGCGCGGGGGGAGGCACAGGAGGCCTCGGCGCCTACCCAAACGGCGGAGGAGGCGGACCCGCCGGCGGTGGTAGCCGTCAAAGCGACAGTCGCGGAGCCTGCGCGGCCGTCGGAAGGGGTCACGTCCGGCGCCCCGGGGGGCGTGGAGCTCCTACCGACATCGGGCGCGGCCCAGGAGGTGGAGGTGGTCGAGGCCCAGGTTCCGGCGGCCGAGCGGGAGGCCCCGGCTCACCCGACGCCGGGGCGCTGGCCCGAGGGTCTGGCGGCGTTGGAGGCTCGACTCCAGCTCGAGCGCGTCGAGGGCCCATCCGCGCCGACTCAGGGTGGGATGCTGATGGAGTCCACCCCCGCCCAAGTGGACGAGATGGTGGCCGAGTTGGTGGACCCGGCGGAACTGGCCATCATCGCGGCTCCTCGGGCGGAGCCGGAGGTGGCTCGACCTCCCCTCGAGGTTGGGGGGTCGGTATCTCAAGGTAAGTCGCACTTTGATTCACTCGAGACGCGGTGGGTTTGTCTCGCTAGGTATTAACCTTTCGGAGCCCTTCATCGCGCAGGGCCGTCGACGTCCTCGCGAGGTGGCGCTGAGGAGGAAGCCTCGCCCCTCTCCGATTACCAAGGAGGGGGGGACCTGCGCATTGGCGTCACCGGGCCGATGGAGCAGAGGATCGCCGCCCGCAGCGCGGCGTGGGGCCAGGAGGTTCTCGAGGTGGCGGACCCTCGAGACCCCGAGCGACTCTTCCTCACGCTCGACGACCAGTCCGAGCTTCGACGGTGGGAGAACGTCGAGGAGTACCGGGCTTTATTCGAACACTCGGTACGTCGCGCTGCGGAGGTCGCCGCCGCGGACATACGCGAGGGAATGGAGGTAGGTTCCGTTCTACCTTAGATTGTACTTTGCACTGCATGGTTGCCATTTGTTGACGATCTTCGTCTTTATCCCTGTCAGTCGCTGCGGGTGAGGTCGTACGAGAAGTCCCAGTACATTCTCCGGGTACAGGGGCAGCTCTCGACCCTCCACGCCTCTCTGGGGAAGGCGAGGGGTGAGGCCGCTCGTGCAAAGGAGAAGGCGGCGACTATCCAGAAGGATGCCGAGTCGAGGGTCGCCTACGCGAGGGCCGGCTACGAGGCTGTCCAGAAGGAAGCCCGGGAGGCCTTGTCATCGGCGCAGGCGAAGCTCGATGATGCCCTTCGGTCGACCATCACCGTTGGGCAGGAGCGGGATGCCGCCGTCGAGGCCCAGCGCAAGGCCACGGAGGAGGCCGCCCGGCTGAGGGGAGACCTCGACGCCCTCTCCAGCGAGCGCGACGCTCTGGCCGCCTCGGAGGAGAAGGCTCGGACCCGTGCGACCTCCTTGGGCATGGTGGCGATGAAGCAGAAGGAGGCCCTCGGGGAGGCATACAAGACCATCGAGGGTCTCGAGGCCCAAGTCAGGGACCAGTCCTCTGATTTTGACGCCGTCCGCCATCAGCTCGAGGAGGCCGAGCAGGCCTACTCCGCCTTGGATGTGCAGGCCCAAGGTGAGTGTTTCGGGTGTTTGCGGGGTCTGTCCTGTCTCGACCCTTTTTCTACTTTCGGGTTTTGATCGTTATGTGCTTGTTTTGGCAGAGCTTGCGGAGGAGAACGCCCGCGCCCAAAAGGACCTGGACAATCTTCAGGGCCTGCTGAGCACCGAGGTGAACCTCAACGCGTCGCTCTCGGCCGCCATCAACACCTTCTGCGACGACCTCTCGGTCAAGCCGGAGCCGGAGCTCGAGGGGGACACTCGGGGGGAATCCCTGCTGCGCCGCTTCTACGCCATGACGCGGGGGGTGACGGAGAACGTCCGAGCCGCCCTGCATGTGGGGGTGAAGCGGGCCCTCGCGGTCGTCAACTCCTTCTACGATGTGGATCTCAACCTCGTTGTCGACGGGTTCGCCACCGACCCGGATCTGACCGAGGAGCAGAACGACGCGAGGTGTCAGGAGCTGATGGACCACGCGGAGGTGCCCGGAGGCCAGCTGGCAAAACTCTTCGAGCCCGACGTGATCCCCTCGGCGGATGAGTAGTCGTTGGGAGATGTCGACGGGTGGTCGCGGGCCTGCGAGCTATATCTGGACAAAAAGGTCCATGTAATAGTTAGGCCTCTGTACCGATACAATGCCAAGCCCCCAAGGGCTTTTTGTATATAATGCGTTTTGGTCGATGTGCACAGAGTTAATTTCATTTTTTCGAGCTTTCCCTGCTTTTCTTTGCCTGGGTCGACGCCTGTGAACTAAGTGTTCGACGCACACTCTTATCCTTGGAAGGGGGGTGGCGAGTAAGGATACCGTAGCCCTGGGGCGTAGGTGAGTCCCTGACTCGACGGCACCCTCGACCCCTAGGGATCTCGAGGCATTTTTACTTAGTTCAGAAGCGTACTAGAGGGAAAGAACGAGAGGGAGAGTCGAGTTTCGAAAAAATGTTCGAGTTTTTCGGAGACCTAGGAAGGGGGTGCCCCCCTGTTAGCCCCCGAGGGAGGCTCGACTTTGCTGAGGCAAAGTCGAGGCTACCTTAGTGCTGTGGATGGGTTGCCTCGTTACTTCTACTTCTCGGGCTCTCCCTGCTTTTCTTTGCCTGAGTCGATGCTCGTGAACTTAAGTATTCGACGCACGCTCTTATCCCGGGAAGGGGGGTGGCGAGTAGGGATACCGTAGCCCTGGGGCGAAGGTGAGTCCCTGACTCGACGACACCCTCGACCCTTAGGGGGTTCCAGGCGCCTTTACCTAGTTACGAAGCATGCCCGAGGCGAAGAAACGAGAGGGGGTCGAGTTTCGAGAGAAAGCGTTCGAGTTTTTCGGAGACCTGGGAGGGGGGCCCCCCCTGCCAGCCCCCGAGGGGAGCTCGACTTTGTCCGGGCAAAGTCGAGGCTGCCTTCGGGCTATGAACGAACGTGAAATGTGTTTCGAGAACATTTTATTCATTCGGGAATTTGTACACAAATGCGGAAATGTACAAGGCCCTGGGGCCTCAGGGATAGAAGCGACGTAGTTGTTCGATGTTCCACGCGTTGGTGAAGAGCTCTCCCTTCTCGTTCTTTAGTTTGTAAGTGCCGGGCTTCAGCACCTCTGCCACGATGAAGGGTCCCTCCCAGGGTGGTGTCAGCTTGTGACGCCCCTTGCTGCTCTGTCGACGACGCAGAACGAGGTCGCCGATGTTGAGGTCCCTTTTGCGCACGTTCTTGTCGTGGTAGCGTCGTAGCGTCTGCTGGTACTGGGCCGACTTGAACAGGGCCATGTCACGAGCTTCCTCGAGCTGGTCGAGGGAGTCCTCTCGGGCTACTGTGTTGGCTTGCTCGTTGTAGGCTTTCAGTCGAGGGGACCCGTACTCGAGGTCGGTGGGGAGGACGGCCTCGGACCCATAGACCAAGAAGAACGGGGAGAACCCCGTAGCTCGACTCGGTGTCGTTCGGAGACTCCATAGCACAGCGGGCAGCTCTTCGACCCATCTCTTTCCATGTCTGTTCAGCCGGTCGAAGATCCTTGGCTTGAGGCCCTGCAAAACCATGCCGTTGGCACGCTCGACCTGACCGTTAGTTCGAGGGTGGGCAACTGCAGACCAATTCACCCTGATGTGGTGATCGTCACAGAAGTCCAGGAACTTTTGGCCGGTGAACTGCATGCCATTGTCGGTAATGATGACGTTGGGGACCCCGAAGCGGTGGATGATGTGGGTGAAGAATAGTACGGCTTGCCGAGACTGGATGTTGGCGATGGGCCGAGCCTCGATCCACTTCGAGAACTTGTCGACAGCCACGAGAAGGTGAGTGTGCCCACCCTTGGTTCTTTTCAGGGGACCGACCATGTCGAGCCCCCATACTGCGAACGACCAAGTTATGGGTATCATCTGAAGGGCTTGGGCGGGTAGGTGGGTCTGCCTGGCGTAGAATTGGCATCCTTGGCAGGATCGAACGAGTTTGGTGGCGTCGTTGACTGCTGTGGGCCAGTAGAAGCCCTGTCGAAAGGCACTTCCTACCAGGGTTCTCGGCGCCGCGTGGTGGCCGCAAGCTCCCGAGTGTAGGTCCCTCAGCAGTGCCCTCCCCTCCTCGAGGGTGAGGCAGCGTTGGAGCACACCCGACGGGCTGCGTCGATATAGCTCGCGGCTGTCCCCGTACAGGACGTAGGTTTTGGCACGTCGAGCTACTCGACGAGCTTCCGTGCGGTCTTCCGGGAGTTCGCCTCGCGTCAGGTACTCGAGGTAGGGCGCGCGCCAATCCGTCGAAGGGGTTGGCACTGCGACGGCCCCGTCGATCTCCATAACCCCTCCCCCGCCCGAGGGGGGATCGGTCGAGGGGGGTGGGTCGACCCCATGCTCGAGGGCGGGAGCCCCCGAGCCTAGGTCGACAGACGGTGTGTGCAGATCCCTCGAGAAGATGTCGGGGGGGACCGTCCCTCGAGTAGACGCAATTTTGGCCAACTCGTCGGCAGCCTCGTTGTACCGACGGGCTACGTGGTTGAGCTCGAGGCCGTAGAACTTGTCCTCGAGCTTTCGAACCTCCTTGCAGTAAGCTTCCATCTTAGGATCGCGACAGCTCGAGTCTTTCATCACTTGGTCAATTACCAACTGAGAGTCCCCTCGCACGTCGAGGCGTCGGACCCCGAGCTCGATGGCGATGCGCAGGCCGTTGACGAGGGCCTCGTACTCGGTGACGTTGTTGGAGGCGGGGAAGTGGAGGCGGATGACATATCACATATGGACCCCTGAGGGTGATACGAATAGCAATCCTGCGCCTGCTCTCGCCTTCAACAGTGATCCGTCGAAGTACATGACCCAGAGCTCGCTCTGCACGTGCGCCGGGGGTAGTTGGCTGTCGGTCCATTCGGCGACGAAATCTGCCAGTACCTGAGACTTGATAGCCTTCCGAGGGGCGTAGGAGAGGGTCTCCCCCATGAGCTCGGCGGACCACTTGGCGATCCTTCCCGATGCCTCCCGGTTCTGGATTATCTCTCCGAGGGGGAAAGATGAAACCACAGTGACCGGATGGCCTAGGAAATAGTGTTTGAGCTTCCACCGAGTGAGGACGACCGCGTATAGCAGCTTCTGGATGTGGGGATACCTCGTCTTGGTCTCGGAAAGGACCTTGCTCACGAAATAGACATGCCTCTCGACTGCTATGACCGCGCTGACTATTTGCGTAGTTGCCGCAACATAAAGCAGGAGGGGCTCGGCCGGGCTCGGGGGGACCAAGACCGGGGGCGAGGTGAGCAAGGCCTTGAGCCTCGAGAGGGATTCCTCAGCTTCGGCGGTCCACGTGAAGTGTTCCGTCTTCTTCAGGAGTCGATAAAGGGGCAGGGCCTTTTCTCCGAGCTTCGAGATGAAGCGACTGAGGGCGGCAAGGCACCCAGTAACCCTTTGCACACTCTTGAGGTCTTTGATCGGGCCCATCCTCGTGATGGCGGTTACCTTCTCGGGATTGGCCTCGATGCCGCGTTGGGAAACTATGTACCCTAGGAGCATGCCTCGAGGGACCCCGAAGACACACTTCTCAGGGTTTAGTTTTATGCGGTTAGTCCTGAGACACCCAAACGCAATCTCGAGGTCTCCGACTAGGTTTCCGACGGTTCTGGACTTGACCACGATATCATCGACGTAGGCCTCGACGATCGGCCCTATGTGTTTCCCGAAGACGCGGAGCATGCATCGCTGGTAGGTGGCCCCGGCGTTCCGCAAGCCGAAGGGCATTGTGAGGTAGCAAAACATGCCAAAAGGAGTGATAAAAGAGGTCGTGAGCTGATCGGACTCCTTCATCTTTATTTGGTGGTAGCCGGAGTACGCATCAAGGAAGCAAAGGGTTTCACATCCCGAAGTGGAGTCTACTATTTGGTCGATGCGAGGTAAAGGAAAAGGAACTTTAGGACATGCTTTATTTAAACTGGTGTAGTCTACACACATCCTATCTTTCCCATTCTTTTTCTTTACAAGCACGGGATTAGCTAACCACTCAGGATGATGTACCTCCTTGATGAATCCGGCCTTCAAAAGCTTGTCGACCTCCTCCCCGATGATCCTGCGCTTCTCCTCGTCGAAGCGGCACAGGCGTTGCTTCACCGGTTTGGACCCGGCTCGGATGTCTAAGGAGTGCTCGGCAACTTCCCTCGGGATGCCCGGCATGTCCGAGGGACTCCATGCGAACACGTCGGCGTTCGCTCGGAGAAAGTCAACGAGCACGGCTTCCTATTTGGGCTTGAGGGTGGCACTGATCGTCAGCACCTTCCCGTCCTTGAGGCCGGGGTCGAGCGGGATGGTCTTCGTGTCTTCCGCCGGCTTGAAGTTGCCAGCGTGGCGCTTGGGGTCGGGGATCTCTCTGGACAAGTCGTCGAGGGCCGTGAGGATAGCAGAATCCTCACGGGCTTTGGCTTTTTCCACGCACTCGACATCGCAGTCGTATGCGTGCTCGTAGGAGGTGTCGACGGTGATGACTCCCGAGGGCCCCGGCATCTTGAGCTTGAGGTAGGTATAGTTCGGGACCGCCATGAACTTGGCGTACCCCGGTCTACCGATGATGGCGTGGTAGGTGCCTCGCCACGCGACCACCTCGAAGGTCAGCTCTTCCTTTCGGAAGTTCGAGGGGACGCCGAAACAGACCGGTAGCTTGACGCGGCCGATCGGGAGTGCCTTCTTCCCCGGGACGATTCCGTGGAACCCCCCCGCGCTGGGCAGGAGCATGGTCCTCGGGATCCCCAGGAGGTCGAGGGTCTCGGCGTAGATGATGTTGAGGCTGCTCCCCCCGTCCATGAGCACCTTGCTGAGGCGGGTGTTGAGGATGATCGGGTCGACGACGAGCGGGTAAACCCCTGCGTTGGGGATGTGCTCGGGGTGGTCGTCCTAATCGAAGGTGATCGGCGTGTGGGACCAGTCGAGGTACCGTGGGGCCTGGGCCCGAACGGAAAAGACCTCTCGACGCTCCCTCTTGCGTTGGCGCGTGGTGAGGCAGGTCGAGGGTCCCCCGTAGATCATGTAGCAGTCGTGGATCTCGGGGAAGCCTCCCTTTTGAACATCGCCCCTGACTTGGACGTCACAGGGCGGGTCTTCCTTGCCGTCGTCTCTCCTGGGACCAGGAGGGACGAAGTGCCTTCGAAGCATGCGGCAATCCTCGAGGCGGTGGTTGGCCGGCCCCATATGGTAGGGGCAAGGCTCTTTCAGCATTTTGTCGAAGACGCCCCCGTCGGGAGGGGGCCCTCGAGGCTTCCGCTTGTCCGCTGCAGCGACAAGGTCGTCGGGGTCGTCGTCCTGCTCGACGTTGGGCTCGACGACGCGCCGGCCCCGTTGGTTCTTCTTCTTCTTCTGGCCGCCGTTGCCGTCGTTGTTCCTCCTGGGCCCCTTGTTTCTCTTGGGCCCATCGTCCGAGCCCCCGGGTTCGTCCGTGTTGCCCTCCTCCTTCGCTGGGGGAATCTGGAAGAATGCGCCAACGGCCTCCTCGCCAGCCGCGTAGTTGGCGATGACGTCCATGAGCTCGTTGGCGGTCTCGGGGATGTTTCGCCCCAGCTCCCGCACCAACTCTTTGCAGGTCGTCCCGGCGATGAACGCCGTGATGACCTCATGGTCAGAAATGTGAGTCAGTGCGGTACGCTACTTCGAGAATCAGCGGGTGAAGGCGCAGAGGGTCTCTCCTGGTTTTTGCTTGCAGCCGCGAAGGTCCCAGGAGTTGCCCGGCCGCTCGTAGGTGCCCTTGAAGTTGCCCTCGAAGATCCGAACTAGGTCGGACCAGTCCTGGATCAAGTCCGGGGGTAGTTCCTCGAGCCACCTTCGAGCGGTGTCGGAGAGGAACAATGGGAGTTGGCGGATGATGACGAGGTCGTCTTTGGCTCCCCCCAGCTGGCATGCCAGCCTGAAGTCGGCAAGCCAGAGCTCTGGCTTGGTTTCGCCGTTGTACTTGATCAAGCTGGTGGGTGGACGGAAGCGTACGGGCAGGGAGGCCCGCCGGATAGTCCTTCCGAAGACTCGAGGCCCCGGTGGCTCCGGAGACCGACATCGATCTTCGTCGCTGTCGTAGCGCCCGCCTCGGTGAGGGCTGTAGCCTCGAGCCTCGGCGTCGCCGTATCGACGTCGATTGTTCACTCGAGGGGGGAGGTCGTCGACGAGGCATTCCCGGACTGGTCGTGGCTCGACCTGGCCCTGGGGCGCCTTGTTCTGGTGGACAGAGGCTTCCCGATTTCGTCGAGGGGGCGCTGCTTGCCGCTCAGAGGCAGCCCCTCGACGCCTCGAGGCCGAGCTCTCTGCCTGCTGGACGGCCGCAGTCTGGAGTAGCCCCTGGATTTCCTCCCTAATACGTTGTGCCTGGGGGGTCGATGGCGCCGGCATGTCGCGGAGCAGCATCGCGGCTGCTACAACATTCTGGCTGGCGCGGTTGAAGACTCGGGGTTCAACGTTCCCTTCCTCGACGATCTGCCGGTGGACCTCCCGGGCCCGCTCGCGAGCTCCTCCACCCTGAGGACGCCCTCGATCCCGCTCGAGGGCATGTTCAAGCTGCTGAAGACGCAGGCGCTCTTCCTCGAGCTTGCCGAGGAGCTCTCGGACCTGCGTAATCTGGACGTCGGGGGGTGGATCGGCTCTATCGGGATTTGGGGGGATGGCGTCTTGAGGTGGCGTGGCGTTGGCCCCCCTCCCTTCTTCGGTGTCCGCTGTGTCGTCGACGTCGTCCTGAAGGACGGTTTGCTCGTCGAGATGGAAGCACTCCCGAGTGGAGTCGTAACTCTCGTCGGGAGAGTCCGAGTCGAAGTCGGCGTGGTAGAAGTGGGGGAAGAGCCTGCCTGTTTCCTCCTCCTCCAGGCGCCGCCGTAACGTGCCCCATGTATGGGGCAGCTCTGGCTCGCCCAGTGAAGGGGTAGTGACGGGATCGATCGTCGCCCATGACGGCGTCCATGGAGACTCTTCGTAGGTATGTACTCGCTGCCCTACGAAGGCAGAGTAGAGCCCGACGCTGTTGCGGAGCCCATATGGGAACGGGTCGCGCGGTGGTGATGGGGTCGTAGGTGTCGGAGAAGCCACGGGAGCCTCCGGGGACGATGACGCAGAAGAGTCAAAGTCCCACTCGGGGAGACGCCTACCCTCGGCCCACAAGCGTGGGTCAAGCGGACCCCTAGGAGAGGGGGCCGTGTGGCCAGCTGGGACCGAGGGAACGGTATCCCGCACCCCAGAGCTCGCACGACGGCGAGCGCGTCGAAGTCGCTCGCGCCTCCTCCTGATCGCAGGCCAGAGTCGCAAGCGGAGGGGCCGTCGTCTGATCCTAGCTGGCTCCGGTGCAGCGGAACTGCTGACGTCTAGGCCACGGGTGGAAGGAAAGACTACGAAGTCGCCTTGGTCCGTAGAAACGAACCCTAGACTGCCGAACCAGATGACGGTGTTGAACGGGAACGGTGGGATGGTGGAATCCATCTGAGAGAGTAGTTTGGAGTTGATCGGCACGCGAACCCCCCTACCTGGCGCGCCAACTGTCGATGTTATGACCCGGGGGTCAAGACCACCAACGAGTAAATTTGTATATCGCGTGCTCCTCTCTCAGACGTGATGCAAGATGGACACAAGATTTATCCTGGTTCGGGCAAAGAGGGCCCTACGTCTAGCGGGGGAGGATGACTTGTATTATCTCGCACCCAAAGCGTGCTCGTACAGGGGGGGGGTACAAGCAGTGTTACACGGAGTCGGCCACCCGAGGGGTCGATCGAGCGGCTGTGTGTGTGTGGTGTGGTCTAGGGTCCTTGAGAACCAAAGTCAGACTGGAGTCCTCAAAGAGAAACCTGGAAAAAGAAGTCTCTGAAGAGCCCCCTTTCATCTACCTCGGCGTCCCCCTTTTATAGACCAAGGGGGAGACTCGAGGGTACAGGGTCCTAATAGTAGAAGTATGGGCTGTGTATCCTCGGCACAGTGTTGGCGAAGAGACATCGAGCACTGTGGCGGCGTGGTCTTCCCGTCCTTCAGGTGTTCCCAGTCGTGGCATCAGTAGAAGTCGTCGCAGTACAGTATTCGCAGGCGGGCACGAGTCCCCTGGCCGAAGCGGGACGGGGCAGATGGGACGTCTTCCGTACCGGAGTTGTTGAAGAGGAGGGGGTCGAGCCCTTGGTCGAGGGGGGAGGTCGAGCCCCGTATGACTCTGTCACGTTCCCGAAGCCGTCGTCGAGGGTCGCACTGTTCACTTTCCGAGGGGTACTGTAGGAGTCCGTACTTGCGTAGTGGCGGCAGTGACGGCACAGTCGTCGGGAGTCGGGGACTGGACGGGGAGTTGGCGGATTTGACAGTGGACGCAGGCGCCCATGTCGTCAGGCGGTTTTACTTTTACCCATGCCGGAGTGGTTGGGTTAATCGAGCCCTCGTCCGTCGACGGCGCTTGGAAGGTCGAGGCGTCGACAGGTTGAGGGGGTCGAAGTCGAGGTAGAGCCGGGGGGTCGTTCGTCCGACCCCTCGTCCGTCGTCGAGGTGGAGCCGGAGGGTCGTTCGTCCGACCCCTCGTCCGTCGCCGAGGTAGAGCCGGGGGGTCGTTCGCCCAACCCCTCGTCCGTCGTCGAGGTAGAGCCGGGGGGTCGTTCGTCCGACCCCTCGTCCGTCGTCGAGGTAGAGCCGGGGGGTCGTCGTCCGTCGTCGAGGTAGAGCCGGGGGGTCGTTCGCCCGACCCCTCGTCCGTCGTCGAGGTAGCGCCGGGCCAGTGGCTGGTTTCCGCAGTCGGTGTAGCGGGGGCCCTCGATTGATGGGCCACGTCTTACCGAACAGTAGGCTGATCCTTGCCTTAAAAATGGTTGCTATGTTTAGCGTTAATTTATCGAAGGGTTTAGGATACCCCTTACCTTCGTACCCGACAGAACTGTCGGTGTTATGACCCGGGGGTCAAGACCACCAATGAGTAAATTTGTATATCGCGTGCTCCCTCTCTCAGACGTGATGCAAGATGGACACAAGATTTATCCTGGTTCGGGCAAAGAGGGCCCTACGTCCAGCGGGGGAGGATGACTTGTATTATCTCACACCCAAAGCGTGCTCGTACAGGGGGGGTACAAGCAGTGTTACACGGAGTCGGCCACCCGAGGGGTCGATCGAGCGGCTGTGTGTGTGTGGTGTGGTCTAGGGTCCTTGAGAACCAAAGTCGGACTGGAGTCCTCAAAGAGAAACCTAGAAAAAGAAGTCTCTGAAGAGCCCCCTTTCATCTACCTCGGTGTCCCCCTTTTATAGACCAAGGGGGAGACTCGAGGGTACAGGGTCCTAATAGTAGAAGTATGGGCTGTGTATCCTCGACACAGTGTTGGCGAAGAGACATCGAGCACTGTGGCGGCGTGGTCTTCCCGTCCTTCAGGTGTTCCCGGTCGTGGCATCAGTAGAAGTCGTCGCAGTACAGTATTCGCAGGCGGGCACGAGTCCCCTGGCCGAAGCGGGACGGGGCAGATGGGACGTCTTCCGTACCGGAGTTGTTGAAGAGGAGGGGGTCGAGCCCTTGGTCGAGGGGGGAGGTCGAGCCCCGTATGACTCTGTCACGTTCCCGAAGCCGTCGTCGAGGGTCGCACTGTTCACTTTCCGAGGGGTACTGTAGGAGTCCGTACTTGCGTAGTGGCGGCAGAGTGACGGCACAGTCGTCGTGAGTCGGGGACTGGACGGGGAGTTGGCGGATTTGACAGTGGACGCAGGCGCCCATGTCGTCAGGCGGTTTTACTTTTACCCATGCCAGAGTGGTTGGGTTAATCGAGCCCTCGTCCGTCGACGGCGCTTGGAAGGTCGAGGCGTCGACAGGTTGAGGGGGTCGAAGTCGAGGTAGTGCCGGGGGGTCGTTCGTCCGACCCCTCGTCCGTCGTCGAGGTGGAGCCGGAGGGTCGTTCGTCCGACCCCTCGTCCGTCGCTGAGGTAGAGCCGGGGGGTCGTTCGCCCGACCCCTCGTCCGTCGTCGAGGTAGAGCCGGGCCAGTGGCTGGTTTCCGCAGTCGGTGTAGCGGGGGCCCTCGATTGATGGGCCACGTCTTACCGAACAGTAGGTTGATGCTTGCCTTAAAAATGGTTGCTATGTTTAGCGTTAATTTATCGAAGGGTTTAGGGTACCCCTTACCTTCGTACCCGATAGGGTTCATGAGGCTCAAGAAGGTATGACACTGGTTAAACTGCATCAGCTTTTATGTTGTCACAATTTTAGCATTATGGTAGCATCAACGTCATCAAAAACCCAATATCCCTATGATCAAGTGAACCGGAGTTAATGCTTATATGAACAAGTAACAATAACAAATCACCGATAACAACTGATGAATCATGACATAAGAACATCACATAGCAAGGAGCCCAAGCCACTCTTAACCGTGAGCACGGCTATCATGATAGTTTTTAACTCTGCGCAGAGGTGTACGCCTTTACCCATAAGAAGTGAATTGCCCTTTTTCCCGAGGTAGCTATTCTCTTACCCACTTCCGAGGTGGGCCAGCAGGGTTCACTACGAGACCTTTCACAAGTTCCACTAGAAAGCAACAACCCGCGACAAGTTCCCTCAACAAGATCCCAGAAGACACACGCAGCGCTTCCGAAAATCTCGGAGCACTTCATGCGCCCTTTCAGGTAAGTTGCCACAAACTAACAAAAGCCTAATACTGAGTCAAGCCAGAGCCCATTAGCTTATGGTGGTACTGTTTTCTTGGGGTGATCTCTTACAGAAATATTCCTATGAGTGAGAACACAGGTGTGAGTTCCTGGTGTTCCACCTATGGTCCACGTTGCTAAAAAGTCATCTTTTATTGTGAGTTCACATATTCATTAATCAAGTTTACATGATCATAGTGGTTCTCAGAGCACTAGCTTGATCTATCCAAATGCATAAGTTCCCAGGGTAACAAGGTATAAGGTACAAGACTAGGGTAATCCTTACAGGGTAACAAGGAAACACATGCATATGATTATGAGTAATTATCATGAATAGGACAACAAGGATAATCCCATGTATACTTGCCTTAAAAGCTTAGATCCTTTGCTCAACTGCTTCTCAACTTCAGACGACTTCTTCTTGATCACCAACGCAAATCTCACCGGTTGGACGACAATTAACCAATCACCACTCAAGCAACTGGACAATCATACGTAGCATACAAACATGGCTAAATTAGAACAATACACCAATCAATAAAAAGGATTTAAAGAAAATCTACGCAACTCTACGATCACACAGTCGCGAAGATCACACTAAACGGACCTACGATGATCGGGATACAACTAACGGAGGATTTTCCTTTATAAAAGAGAAACAAAAGCTTTATCAATTTTATAACTATATAAAAGAGTGTACAAAGTATCTCAAAGAAACACTTTGATTAGATTAGGTCAAACTTGGGTTTGGATTTCAAAAACGAAAGTTGAAAACATCGTCATTTTATGTATAAAACAAGTTATAAAGTGGTTAATCAAATTAGGATTTGATCTCATGAAAACACAGAACTATTAACATGGTATTAAAGATCACTACTGAAAAGGTTACGTCGTTACGAAGCCAACGCAACTTGAACAGAGCGAAACGGATTTAAAACGGAAGAGATAGAGATAAAACAGGATTTTGAAGAGACGGGATTAAAGCAATACCAAAATAATTAACTTTGATTTTAAAAAGTAATTAACATAGATAAAAACTGTACCATTAGATAGGTTATGAAATTATGGATCTAACGCAACTCGTTTGGGTCAAAACGGAGTTGAAACGGGGAAAATATGAGCATTTGAATAGAAGGTGGCAAATTTGTAAAAGGGGAAAATGTATTTTGGTTAAACCGAGAAGACTTTATGTTTTCAGAAAGGGAAAGCGTAAAGCAGAGAGGGCGCCAAAGGATCTGCGGTGGGACTGACGCCTTGCCACGTGGCGCTCCTTTATTGGGCAGGTCCATGGGAACAGTGTGGACGGTGTGCGGGCTCTGGTCCACGGGTTCACCATGAACCGGCGGGCATACCGCTTCAGGGTTCTAATCCAGACCGCCTATGCGAGATCGGACGGTCCAGAGCGAAGGGGAGGAAGGGCGCGGCGTCTGGTCATCGGGGTGGCGCTCCCGCGGCGGCATAGAGGGGAAAACTCGCCGGAGTTCGTCGTGAGGGCAATTCCGGCCGTCTCGGGTTCAACCGATTACACAGGGAGAGAGAGCAGGCGACGACGAGAACGTCGGGGGTGTCGGTTGAAGCTGAGGGGGGCTCAGGGGGGCGGTCCACGCATGGTGGCGGCGCGACGGCCCTGGTGTGCGTGTGCCGAAGTGCAGAGAGCGAGAGAGGGCAAGAGGAAGGCACCGAGAGGTGCGACGTGCGCGTGCGAGTGCGGTGAGTCGCTTGGTTGGAGCGGTAATGCTCTGGCGTGGGACGACCATGGCGGCGCCATGGCTGGTGCGTACGGCGTGCGTCGATTGTGCGGCTACGGTGTGTTAGAGATGAAATTGGAGGCACGGGAAGGGAGAGGGGTGTACCGCGAAGGTGCTAGAGTGGTTCGCGGGGGTCCAAAGATGCTTCGCGGGGTTCATCGACGGACGGCGGTGATCTGTAAAGGGGAAGGGCGCACGGTGAGCGCGGGTGAGGGGATACAGGGACTGGAGTCGTTCGGCGGGGCGCGTTATGGACGTACGGTGTCGATGCGAAGCTCCGAGGGCTCTTGTCGGCGGTGTTGGTGCTCTGGATCGGTGGGAACGCGGCGGTGGCGGTCGGTGCTTGCGGCTCGCGGCGGCGGCACTCTGAAGCACTGCAGCGGTACTCGGGGCTTGGTACGAGGGCAGACTGGAGACGATGGACGATGAGGCTCGGCTATTTATGGCACTCGGGGTGGCGCAAAGATGGAAGGGGAGGATCGGGAGGCGGCGTCGGTTTCCATCCGAGAAGAAGACGGCAGCGGCAGAAAAAGGAAAGAGAGGAGGGGAAGAGGGAAAGGGTCGTGGCGGCGGTGCTTGGAGCCACGGTTCCGCGTCGGCGTAGGGGGGGGAAAGGGAATCCGGCTCGGATTTTCGTGCTCGGCAGATACGGGGATCACCGGCATAGAGGATAGGAAGGGAGGAAGGGAGAAGAAAGGAAAGTGACGGAGCTGACATGCGGGGTCCGGTTGTCAGCGTGTGAGAGAGAGAAAGGGAAGAGGCAGCGCGTGCGTCCGCACAGCGAGGGGAACGGTGGCTGACGAGAGGGGTCCACATGTCGGCGCTTCAACGAGCAGAGAGGCGGGGTCGCTGGCGAGCGGGACCCGCCTATCGGCGCAGAGAGAGGGTGGGAGGCTGAGTGGGTCGGGGTGCTTGGGCCGGGTGAGAGCAGGCTGGCGGGGGGGGGGGGGAAAGAGGGTGTGGGCCTGTGGGCTAGTTGCAGGGGGGGGAGGATTTGACCCTTTTTCTTTTATTTTGAAATTGCAAACACCTTTTTGAACCCATTTTGAAAACCAAAATTTGAATTTTGAAACTTGTCCCAACAAAACAATTAAACAATGCAACGACATGAATGCTCGAACATGTTTCTACCAAAAAGAAAATTTTAGTTTCATAGAAAGTTTTTATTTCCTCTGATTTCATGAACACCAAAATTCAAAATTAAGACATTTTATTTCTATTTTTCATAAAGTAAAATTTAGGGTGTTACAATTAGCAGGACTCCAGGAAACTTCATGTAATGTGTCTAATTTAAAGAAACATTTTATCATTTTAGTTTATCATGTTTAAAGCATTTATTTATGGAAACTCATTACACGAATTGATTTTTAGAGACATGTATTAAAATATGTAACGTGCAGGGTGCAAACCTGACCGTGGTCGAAGGATGGTGCAGGGGTGCTCTGCCCAGGGCGGGCGCCCTGGGTAGTGGGGCGGCCGCCTAGCTTGGGTGGCCCCTCGGCCTTTGCTTTGGCGTGTGTGGTTGTTGCTCTGTTTGTTTCCGAAATTTGTGCTCGTTGTGGTTGAATCTGTTCATCTCATCATCGGGTGTCTCCCCCATACTTGTTTCCTGTTTTCTTTTTGAATAACAACACAGTGGAGACAAGCAAGGTACAATGATAATAAAAATGATCTTTATTTATTATTTATTTTGAGGCATGCATTACAAAGGGAATGAAAACAAACTAATTTCTAGCTAATGGATCTAATCATGCCTCAAGAACTGCATAACTTGCTAAGGCATCTAGCGACGTTCTAAATACTTCATCTTCTTTTTAAGCTCATCTATGTCGCGCTTATGGCCATCTACTGTGGTGTTCAGGTTCGTGACCTGCCTAGAGATGAAACTTAGAGAGGTTTGTAGATTGATGATCGTGTCATCCCTAGTATGGAAGTCTTTTTCTAGATCCGCTATGGTTTTGTGGCGCTTTGGGGATGACTCAAAGGAATTGAGGGAGTTCTTCGGGGTGTCCTTTGGTGGCACGAATCTGACTTTGAAAGCACGGATTCCCTCGAAGTAGGGACATTCTTCTTTAGTGGTGTACTTGACGTGGTTGATCTCTCCATTTTGATGGGTCTTCACTCCTATGACCCTCTCCTTGGGTCTTGGTGGAACAATCTTGGTACTGGCAGGCACCTCGACGATGGGTTCTTCCTTCGGTCCCTTTAGCAGGAGCGGTTGCGGTGGTGCAACGAGGACAGGTTGGGCGTAGTAGGACTTGCTATAGCGCTGCTGCTTTGGCGGAATGGTGCCTAGCGGGAGCTCATCGTGGACTAAGACTAAGGCTTTGGAATCTGAATCTTCTTGCGGGAGCTGGTCGAGGTTGGATCCGTAGGGGACCATCCTCCTATCGGCGTTGCTGTTGCTAGCCATGGGAGCAGAGAGATCTAACAAGCTTCTAAGCGAGAGCTAAGGGAATGATTGAATGATGATGATGGCTGACGTCAGGGGTTCTTTATATAGGTGTGGAAAAAGGCCTCTAGAAGCATCTATGGAGCAAAACTCGTGGGGAAATGGTTGGATAAGTGTTCTGCAAGGTTTATCGGATAAGGGGGACTAGAAGGTTCGGGTGAGCAAAAGGCGGCGATGAGAGGTGTCAGTGGTGGGGCGGCCGCCCTACACCCTAGGGCGCCTGCCCTGGCTGTGTGGCCACTGCCGGGCCTCTTCTGCGCACTCGTTTCTAGAAGGTTCTATGTCCTGAAAAACATATGCATGGCCCAAGATGCAAAAATTAATTACGTCTATTTCTTCTAATTCTTCATTAGGTTCTAAAAATTTTTTGAGACGTTGACCATTTACCTTGAATAACGTACCTTCATTATTTTGAAGTGTGATTGCTCCCTGGGATGATGAATTGATTACCTTATATGGTCCTTCCCATTTGCTTCGTAGCTTTCCGTGTTCGAAGAGCTTTACCCTGGAATTAAAAATTAATACCTTATCTCCGGGTGTGAACTCCTTCTTGATCTTCTTGTCATGCCATCGTTTAACTCTTTCTTTGTAGATCTTTGAATTGTGATATGCTTTTTCTCTCCACTCCTCTAACTCTGATAATTGCATTTGTCGTTTCTCTCCAGCGGCATCAAAGTCCATATTCCATCTTTTTATAGCCCAGTGTGCTTTAAACTCTAGATCAACAGGTAGGTGACAAGTCTTCCCATATACGAGTTGATATGGAGACATTCCAATTGGAGTTTTGTATGCAGTCCAGTATGCCCAGAGTGCATTGGGTAACTTGTCCTTCCATGTTGTTCCCATCTCATTCACTGTTTTCTAAAGAATATTCTTGATTTGTTTGTTTGAGGTTTCTGCTTGGCCACTTGTCTGAGGATGATAAGGTGTAGCGACGTTGTTGCGGATACCATGCTTTGCTAGATATTTTTCAAAACGTTTGTCGATGAAATGTGATCCTCCATCACTTATCACTATTCTGGGGACTCCAAATCTTGGAAAGATGGTCTCTTCAAACATCCTCTTTGAATTTACGTTGTCGGCATGTTTGCAAGGTAATGCTTCCACCCACTTGGAGACATAGTTAACCGCCACCAAGTTATACTCACAATTCTTTGTTGGGGGAAATGGTCCCATATAGTTGATTCCGCAAACATCAAAGAGCTATATCTGCAAATTGCTGGTGAGTGGCATGGCATCCCTTGAGTTTATGTTGCCGTGTCTTAGACATGGCCCGCATCTTCTGATAAATTCTCTGGTGTCTTCATACATTGCTGGCCAATAGAACCCACATTGCCAAATTTTCTAATGTGTGCGGAATGCTCCATAATGACCTCTGTATGGTGATGAGTGGCATCTTTCAATGATCTTCATTCCTTCTTCAATAGTCACACATCTCCTGAGTAAGCCATCAGAGCATACTCGGAAGAGGTATGGCTCATCCCATATGCGTGAATGACTCTCTTGATTAAGCTTTCTTTTGTTTCCTCCTGGTGGTATATATCCTGAAACCATAAAATTAAGAGTATCTGCATACCAGGGGTCGGATCTGTTGATCCCGTAGAGCATGTTGTCCCGGAGTGAATCATCAATGGGTAGTTCCTGCGAATTCTTAAAGTACATTCTAGACAAGTGATCTGCAACATGGTTGTCTACTCCTTTTTTTTTATCTTTTATTTCTAAGTAAAATTCTTGGAGCAGCAGGATCCATCTTATTAAACAAGGTTTAGCATCTTTTTTAGTGAGCAGATATTTTAAAGCAGCATGATCAGAATAAACAATTACTTTGGCTCCTACTAAATAAGATCTAAATTTGTCTATAGCGAAAACAACAGCCAGGAGCTCTTTTTCAGTGGTTGCATAATTAAGTTGAGGTCCTGTCAAAGTTTTACTAGCATAAGCTATTGCATGATGCTTCTTATCCTTAGTTTGTCCCAAAATTGCCCCCACAACATAATCACTAGCATCACACATGATTTCAAAAGGTAAATACCAATCAGGGGGTTGAATGATTGGTGCAGAGATGAGCGCTTTCTTTAATAATTCAAAAGCTTTTAAACAAGCATCATCAAATTCGAAAGGAGCATCCTTGGCTAGCAAAAGAGTTAGTGGTCTAACAATAAATGAAAAATCATTTATGAATCTTCGATAAAAACCAGCATGGCCAAGAAAACTTTTTATTACTTTCACATTTATAGGTGGAGGTAACTGTTCAATTACTTCAATTTTAGCTTTGTCTACCCCAATGCCTCTTTCAGATATTAGATGTCCTAGCACTATTCCTTCTTTGACCATAAAATGACATTTTTCCCAATTAAGGACTAAATGTTTTTCTTCACATCTTTGCAAAACCCTATCTAAATTTTCAAGACAACTATCAAAAGTTTTTCCATAAACAGAGAAATCATCCATGAAAACTTCCATAATATCTTCAATCATGTTAGAAAATATAGACATCATGCATCTTTGAAAAGAGGCTGGAGCATTACATAGCCCAAAAGACATTCTACGATAAGCATAAGTTCCATAGGGGCATGTAAAGGTGGTTTTGCTTTGGTCATCTGGATGGATCGGGATTTGGTGATACCCTGAATATCCATCTAAGAAACAGAAGAACGAGTGGTTGGCTAACCGCTCTAACATCTCATCTATAAAAGGTAAAGGAAAGTGATCCTTTTTTGTAGCTTTGTTTAGCTTTCTGTAATCTATACACATCCACCATCCTGTGACGGTGCGTTGCGGAATCAGCTCTTTCTTCTCATTTGTGACAACAGTCATGCCTCCCTTCTTAGGCACAACTTGAACTGGACTTACCCACTCACTATGTGGCACAGGATATATAATCCCTGCATGCAGCAACTTTAAAACTTCCTTTTTAACTGCCTCTCTCATCACATTATTGAGTCTTCGTTGGGGCTCTCGAGAAGGTGAAACAGAAGGATCTGTAGGAATGCGATGAATGCAAATGATAGGACTGATTCCAGTGAGATCTTGGAGTGAGTAACCAAAGGCTGAACGATGTCTTTCTAGAACAGCCATCAAGCGCAGAGTTTGCTCCTAAGTGAGCTTATCACTTATGATTATAGGAGACTCTAGATCATTATTGAGGAAAGCATATGTAAGACCGGGTGGTAGAGGTTTAAGCTCTACAGGAGGTCTAGGCGTTTCTGCAAACTCGTCTAAGGGTTTCGGTTCAAAAGGGTCAGCTTCTTGTTCTATGAAGAAAGGAGCATCTTCTTCCAAATCTGGTTCATTGAAAAGCTCTAGAGAAGCAGTTTTTACTTCCTCCATAGGATTAGGTAAAAGATATGATTCAGTTTTATTGTTCAAAGAATGAGAGATTGTCATTGGGATTTGAAAACTCTTTCCAAAGGAAATGTTTAGTTTCCCGTTTTGACCTTCATAAAGAAGTCTTCTAAAAGGTTGTCCTATCAATAGGTCGTGGTCCCATGTATCAAAGATATAAAAGTTCAAACGAACCATGGCACCATCTACCATAATGGGTAAGACATGTAAAATTCCAAGACTGGGGACTATATGTCCGTCAAGATTCTTCATGAACTTTGTTGTTGGGGTTAAGGTCACTTTGCCCAATAATTCATGCGCAAGTGATTTAGACATGATATTGACCCCCTACAACAGAATTATAGAGAGCATCAAATTGATCTAAATTGAAAGCACAACGTATTGGAATAGAAGGTGAATCCAGACGGATCACATCAGAGGAAAGCTATGATTCTTCTAACCATTCGCTACTTATGATTGATACAAGCTCTCCCAAAATGCTTCTGTCTGGTATTTTGTATAAATGGTTGCTAAGGTGATGATTTCGGGGTTTTGAAATAGAAACATAGTTTGAAATGTTTCCGAAATTAGTGAAAAGGTTAGGATCTATATCCAGCATGAAATTAGGTGGTGGAATTTCTTCCTTTTTAGGTTCAGAACATGGGATAGCTGAAGTGGATGATGTATCTGGCAAGGTATTGTCTTCAGCTTCGTGAGTTTCTTCATGGAGGGTATTATCCAACTTAGCATCTAGGATTCTATCTAAGGTTAATTTTGCTTCTATGGATGGTACATGAAAGAAAGAACCTCCAGATGTGGTGTTTAGCAATTCTCTATTCTTTCTACGAAGACCTTTATAAAAATGTTGAAGAAGAACAGGGCCTTCGATGCTAAGGTGTGGTCCAGATTCTAAAAGCTCAAGAAAACATTTCCAGGAATAAGCCAAAGATTCGTTCTCTTCTTGTTTGAAGGTTAGAACCTTGACTCTAAGGTCGACGATTTGGGTGATGGGATAGAAATCTAGACAGAAGTTGGAGCGCATAACTCCCCAATCTCCTTGTTGTTGACTTACCTTCTGATTATACCATTGTTTAGCTCTTCCTTTTAAAGAAAAAGGAAAAAGCTTCCAACGTAAAGTTTTATCAGATATGCCATCTATGCGAAGACAATCACATGTTTGCTCAAAATCTCAAATATGAAGGTAAGGATTTTCGTCTTCCTTTCCTGAAAAGGATAGGCTTTGAATCATTGCAATCAACCGCGGACTCAACCTAAACTGGGGAGTTTGGATAGGCTGTGATGACTCCCATGGTAATAGGTCGGTCTCCGTGGGTGTAGAAAATTGATAGATAGGTGTGGAATTTAGATTTTCCATAAGGATAGAATAGGTAAGAAATAAAGAAATTGAAAAAGATAAGAAAATATAAAAGTATAGGTACAAGAAAATAGCAAGATTCAAGGTTATCTCAGCAAACCGTCTTTCTCCCCGGCAACGGCGCCAGAAATGCTTGTTGATATTTGTTAACGCAGACAGAGAAATCACTGGGAAGTAATCCACAAGCGCACGGATACCGGTGAGCACTTCACCCGGGAGATTATCCAGAGTATCATAATTTATTTATCCACAGGGAGAAAGGGTGCATCTGATTAACCAAATCTATGCTATTAACCTTTAGGCTACAAACAAGGTGATCTTGATATGAGCGATTAGAGAAGATTGTGATTGTAGTCTCGTTCTAGTCTAGATAAGATATGAGCTATTATTCTATTGGGGAGAACAGTCGAGATAAGAGACACCTCAGAGGATGCTTAGCACGTGACCTATAACCCTACCAGTCCTTCTAACGGGATTGTGGGTTCCAAAGGTATCTACGGAATTATCACTTTCTGAGCTACTACTACAGATCCAGCTAGACAGGGGATATCTATGAGTATTGTAGCGTCCCGCATCCACGAGGCCGACCCCGTTAACACCTGATAGCTTTCATAGGACATAGACTGCCCTCACAGACCAACACTAGTCTTTTTGGCGCACTTTGTCCTCACTCATGCACCCTCGAGAAGAACTTCCCGGTCGGTCACCCAACCTAAATTGCTCCAGCCAAGCACGCTTAACCTCGGAGTTCTTTAGAGATGAGCTTCCGGAAAAGAAGTTGTAAATTGTTGGTATGAGTATTCTATTAATCCTATTAAGCCCTAGGCCGGGGTGTTACATCCTCACTCCCTTAGGAGACCGATGTCCTCGTCGGTCAACCCCAGGCCAGGAACGTCCCCTCTTGGCCACATCCGTGTGTCCAGTGCCAGCGCATGTGCCATGCCGTGTGACCACTTGGATCCACACCAGCCATGCGCACCATGCCTGTGCAACTGACACACGCGCCTGTGAAACCGCAAGGGTCGGCTCTGATACCATTTGTAACGTCCCGCCTCCACGAGGCCGAGCCTGTTAACACCTGATAGCTTTCATAGGACATAGACTGCCCTCACAAACCAACACTAGTCTTTTTGGCGCAGTTTGTCCTCACTCATGCGCCCCCGGGAAGAACTTCCCGGTCGGTCACCCATCCTAATTTGCTCCAGGCCAAGCACGCTTAATCTCGGAGTTCTTTAAAGATGAGCTTCCGAAAAAGAAGTTGCAACTTATTGGTATGAGTATTCTATTAATCCTATTAAGCCCTAGGCCGGGGTGTTACAAGTATCCAAGCCCAAACACCACATTTACGCTAAAGATGATTACCCTACTCTCTACGCGAAGAGAATAAAGTAAACTCACAAACCAAAGAATAATAAAACAGAGAACTTACTAGAATTAGAAGTCGAAATACCGAAGAAATCCTAGGAGCAAGCCTCGGGTTAGGAGACTTGATCCCGTCGATACAAACTAGAGAGGAGACACCGACAGGCCGGGCTTCCTCCAATCCAAACCTCCACTCCAACTCTCTCACTCTAAAAGAGTAAACTCTAATCTCACATAGAAACTAAGGATAGTTTCTCTTGTATGCTAAGCCCTAGAGAATAGATCCATGAGGGATCCTCTCTGGCGAATCCTCTCTGGAAAATATGTAAATGAATAATGGATTGCCTTTAGCCAGGGGGCAGGGGTCCTCCTTATATAGCCCCCTCAAATGATCATCAGCCGTCGGATCAAACCGACCTTAATGGAGGGTTTAGATTAAACATCAAAGGCGGTGGGACCCTAATCCACGAGGCAGAGCCTCATTGGCTCTGGACCCAGGGCGGCCGCCCTAGGGGTGAGGGCACCCTCCCTACCCTGCTGACATGTGGGCCCCTCCTTCCTCGAGGGTGGTTCTAGAGTCTTCTAGATTGCTCTTTTTCGTACAGAGGTGTTATGTGTCTATCTAATCCTTACTTGTAAGCCTCTTTTGCTATTTTGCAGTTGTCTCCCTGTAGAAACAGATAAACACCAAAACTTGTGGAATTCTGTTAGTTAAAACCCTATGTCTAGGTGGTTTGTTGCAAATATATCATTTCTTCTGCTTAGTTGACACTTAGAATTGATATTAAGAGGTGTCAACACCATGCAAATGAGTCACAAAGAGAAGTTGGACATTCATCGAATGATCTACCGAGGCAACACAGTCCCCACTATATCATACGGTGAGTCTCACAATGAAGTTAGGGATCACCCAGTCACTAGGGCAATGTAACTTCTACCCAGAAACAACACCAGGAGATGATCTAGTGCGGTCAACTCTAACATCCCGTGCATACCCTAGTGCTATTTTCAACCCATTTCATGATGTGACCAATCTACTTTTTGAGATCATTGACTTGAAACCATCATCAATTCATTTGAGATTTAGCTCTTGTGTATCAACGCAGCCCTGCTTCTACCCTCCCAAGTTGAATGACATGGACCCCCGACCTAATTAATAATATGGCTAGAGAAAATACAAAGCCCTAATTAATACACACAATAAGGAATATCCCCATAATCATATCCTACAAATGAACTTGCTATATTCAACAAATTCATAGATGGGGTAATAGATGGGTGGATTTTACAAGTTTTCTAGGGAGTTCCATGTGAATTATCCAAGTGTTCCCAATCAATCGTACTTGTGGAGAATGGAGGCTAACTATATATTAGTAGTGATTTTTGTTGTGTCATATCATGATATTTCTTGATATAAATATGTTTACTCCATTTAATTAACCATTATTTTTAATATTTACCATTTTTCTATACTATATTTGTCATCTAGACATCCTTGCCAAATATATTATTATTTCTTGCTTTTCTTGTAAAAACCGGGTTTGATCATGTGTTATGATCGAATGAATCATGCCACTTGAAATATACTTTCCATCGGAATTTTTGAGGTTATGTCAAAATATGGACGTAAAAAGTTATAATAAAACTATTTTGTATTAAGATTTTGAATACATGATCGCACAAAGTCAAATCAATAGTGTTTTTTTTCTTCAACCGATTCTTGTGTGGTACCATCTTTAACGCTAAACAAAAGAATGGGTTTGATTTGTCATACACCAATTCAACTATGCATTTACATGTGCTTGTTTTGTGAAGTATTTTTGAATTTATCACTATATGAGCATTGTCCTATGCAATGCTTTTCAACCATGGTTTTGTGTTTTTAGATTTAGAATGACCATAAGCAAACCATGTAGATAATAAATTTGTGTATAGTGATGGGAATGAACTTATGATCAACAACCAACGTCTTAGCTTCTTCACGAGGATGAGCAAAGGGTAACCTTGGGAAATTTTGTTGGCGGTCCTTGCCGACAAAATATAACAACTAACTAAAGTGCAAAAAGAAAGAACTAGGCATAATTTACACACATGTCTTTCATATTGATATAGTTTCATTGGTATTGGAAGATCACTGTTTGTAGGTCTTATACACAGATACAGTGGAAAATAAATAAAAATGTGCAATCAGGCAAAGCGTAAAGCATAATTGCGCAAGAGAAATAAAAGAAACGTTAATTTTGCAAACCTGGGCCAAACAACATCATATCTAGCATCTAGGCCCACTCCAAAACCGACCACGTGAAGGCGACCATGGGGAGCCACCACTAGGAGTCAGGCACACTAGGGTTGCATCTGTAGCCCCCCGAGCCCTTCTTTTGCCTCACTTTGATGAGGCATTGCTTTTATGATCCCCAAGGATGGTTTCTTGAAGATCTTCGCCCAATATGTTGTCCAAACTACCCTTAAAGTAGTTTATGAGGAGGGGAAACCTCTGTCTAAATAGACACCAAGATTTAGAGCTACCACCTCACTACAATTTCTTGTGATTTTCCTGTTAGTAGTCTTTTGTAGCTAGGTAAGCTTCTTTGGAGAGCTTGACTCTTGGACTTGGATCTTGATATGAATAAAATGTAGATTTTCTCCATACTATTGTTCTCAATCTGTAAATATAGTTATGGTTATGAATTATAATATAATTCATATGTTATGAACAAAGCATATAGAACTTTAAGATTAATCATTCATACATCATATATGAGTATGATTAGAAATATGTTGAGGTCGCTGTTGGTATAAATTAGATGCACACGAGTAAGTTAATTATTCACAAGTGCACAGATATAATACCGATGTAGCACTTCACTAAGAGTAAGCCAGTTTTAAATATCGAACCCAAAGGAACGGTGTTGTGAGGAAGACTAAGTCTATAAACTTAACCCAATGCACAATTGTTGACGATCCTTAAATACCAAATCCAACCATCAACTAAACAAGGAAAAAGATCTACATGAAACCAACACCTAGAAATAGGGTTTATACTGACAAAATTCCACGAGTTTTGGTGAATGTCTATTTCTGCAGGGGGATATCAGGCAATATGGAGGAAAGGCCCACATGTAAGGTTTACATAGAGATAATTATCATCCGCAGGAAAAATAACAATCTAGAAGGGTCAAGAAGGTGGGGGAAGAAACGAGAGGCTGAGCGGGCCCAGGGGTAGGGCGCCCACCCTACCCCCTGGGGCGGCTGGCCTAGGACAAAGGCCAATGAGGCTCTGCCTTGTCGACCCTCTCTCCACCGCCTTTGAGGTTGCATCTAAGCCCTCCATTAAGGTTAGTCTGATCCGACGGTCGACGTTCATTTGAGGAGGCTATATAAGGAAGACCCCCTGACCCTGAGGAGAGAGCCCCTCTAAAACCCTAATTCATTATCCAAGATCCATCTCAGGAGGAGAGGTCCCTAATCTTGCCCTAGAGCCACCACATCAACTATATCTCTAGTTTAGCATAGCTATATAGGATTAGAACTAGAAGGAGTCAATCTTCGATTGGTTTCCGGATCTGTCAAGAGGATTATTGGTAATTCTCTCTCTAGTTCTTTCTTGTTCATCATTTGTTCTTCAATATTATGAATATGACTTTGCTGTACTTCATTATATTGTTTATGACTTTACTCTATTTGATTATGTTCTCAATTATATTGTTCTTAGTTTATTATGATTATATGCTTGGTGTAGTTAGATCTGAATCATATGCATGTTTAGGATCGTATAGCGTTTATCCATCAGCGCTGTGGGTAAATGATATATATTGTGTAGGCGTGGTGCCTAGACCATATTTATCTGCGATTGTACCCTACATTCCGGATCGTGAGGTAGTTCGCAGGAGTGACAGTCCTATTGAGTTCTTTGTAGTCCTCCTCCCGTTTGTAGGGCAGGCAGAGCAGTACTATTACGGGGAAGTGATTGCTATGTTTCTCATCTTCCTTAGTAATACTCACTACACATGAATATCTCCTATCTCGCCATGATTGCCAAGTATAATTGCACTAATCATAATATGCTAGACTGTATAGTTAAGAATGACTTACCAAATATTCTTGTAGTTTGTCCTAATTCCATGCTAATGACTTTCTAGAATATCTGTTGAGGTGCTTATCATTATCTTATGTGGCTATATCTATGCTGATCAGTATTTATCTTTTGTCACTATTCATTCATTATCTTTATCTTATGTGACACTTATCCTGTATTGAGAGAGATAGATGAAAACTCTCCATTACACATGCAGTGAAACTCATTACTCATTCCTCATTTATTCCTTAGTATCCCTTCCCAGTGGTAAAAATATAAATAATGATACCTAAAATACTCCTGGTTAAAATGCTACATCGGTATTATCTATGCGCTTATAGATACACATCTATATTTATTAGAAGAGCAAATGCATATTTCAATACCGCATCTCTCTGCCATGCTGGGGATGACAACTTGGCTTAAGTGGCATGAGAGGTGGTTAACTATTTTTGGCGCCGTTATCAGAGATAGAAATTAATCTACTTTTGGTAACGACGTTAAGATATGTCAACAACAATCCAGCTAGAAACTAACGATACGAGGATAAAGAAACTAAGGACTATCTAATCTTTTCATGGGTAAGCTATGTCTTTTATCGATCTGCAAGGGCGATGACCTAAATAGGAGTAGAAACAGAGTTCTCTCCTATCAAGCACCTATATGCCTGCCAAACCTATTACGGGAAACGAATTATAGAGGAATCAACAAAGCTATAAAGTCAACTTCGCGAGCTACCGTTATCCAGAAAATCAAGGGTCATTCACAAGTAATTCTAGCCTAGGCACCACGCCTATAATATGAATAACTACTTCAATCAAGAAGCTATCAAGATCAAAGCACTCAAAATGAGTTGCAATCATGAAGAACAATATGAACTATGTTTCTTACTCAAACTAGAAGTCGAATACCAGGGTACCTCCGAATACAGATCTTGGGTGAGAGGACTTGATCCCGAAGAATACAGCAACGAAGAAGCACCGACAAGTAGGAACTCCTCTAGAACTCTACTCTCCAACTCTATATCTCTAATCTCTAAACAAGACTAGCTCTAGATTGAACTAATCTCTCTTGATTACTGGCCTAGATCTACTAGATAGGACATTAGGGGTTCATGCTCTTCAGCTCTTGATCTAGCTTCCCTTCTCCAGGGGGGGTACAAGGCTCTATTTATAGCCCGGTGGGATGACGTCAGCCATTGGATCAAACCGACTTAATGTAGGGCCAAGATGACTCCCTAGATGCGGTGATGGAAGACTCTAGAAGGGGAGAGAAGGTTTCCCCCCTCGGTGGCCGGCCAGCCAGGGGTGGGGCTGGGCGGCCCACCTGTCAGCCTCTCGAGTCCAGCTTCCTTTGGGTGTTTTCTAGATCCTTCCTGAGTATTTTGGCGCACGTTTCCTTCAGCGTCAAGTTTCGTCAATTTCTTGCAATTAGATACCTCTTTCCGTCTTTTCTGAATAACTCACTTGAAAATAATAAATCCCCAAAAGTCATGGAATTTGTTAGTAATAACCCTATGTTTCCTAATATTCTTGTTCTATTTGAGAAAGGTTGATGATTTTTATTGTACAATAACTACCGTCAACAAGCTCCCCCACACTCAGGATTTTACTCGTCCTCGGAAAAAGGTTGGTTAAGAAAAATATGATTTGAAAACATAACTTAAAGATTATCATAAGACTGTCCCAAGTCATTCAAAATGTCTATCATGAATCTCAAGTGATTGAAGAATAGAATAGCTTAAACAAATTACCTTCTTCTTTTAATCAAGTCTCTGGAGAGTTTTGTCAAGTTTTCAAAATGAAATCCTGCAAAAGATGTCAGAAGATACTCTACTATTCCCTTAGATCAGAATACTTTAATTGTAATCATTTTTTCTATTATTATTTCTTCTTATGTTTGTCCTCTCCTTCTGAGAAGTATGAGCTTATTCTCTCTTTTTTCAGAGGTATATCGGACTTTTGTCCCTTTTTAATTCCTCTTGAGGGTGCGTTGGACTTTTGTCCATTTTTAATTCCCTCTATCTTCACATGCATCTTTTAGCATGGATTATTTTCACATATTTTTATATAGCCCCATACAACTCTTATGAAGAGGGTGATTCAAACATATGAAGCAAAATTATTATTTTATTCAAATTAATTCTGATCATAGGAGCATAGCAAAATACTCAACTTTCAATCTTTCAAAGGTTTTAGAATTTAATGTACAAATAAAATCCTCAAAATACGAGACATCAGGAATCAAGTTCTCATATCTTACTACATCTTATTGTCAAACATCTTAAGTAATCATGATATATTTTAAATGAATTGCAACATGACTTATGGGAAAGTATTATGTAAGTTTATTCTCAAGCCATGAATTAAATCATCTTTTTATTTAAAAAACATTTTAACATGTGATTTCCAATTCGGATCGAAATGATAGATATAATATATGCCTTGTCGAGCGCGATCTCTGTTTAACTATTTTCCGAATTGTGATATTTTCCCGAGCAAATTTTGTTCCTTGGTGATATTTTCCTGTATTCTTTTCTTTGCAAGATGTGGAGACAAAACACACATACCAAAAATAGAGTAGAGTAGATAACAAAGGCATAAACATTAAAATAATAGGGAACTTTATTCATGATTAACCAAACATTCTAAACAACTGAGCTAATGACTTGCTTTAATTAAGACGACGACAAACCTGACTTTAATCTAGAACGATAAACTTGACTAAAGTGTGCCCTATAACATGGATAACTAGGCATTGTTGTTCAGCTGGATCATGCCTCTAAGGTGATCATTGCTCTTCTTAAGCCTAGTGATTTCTTTCACATTGATCTCTATGAGCTTGGTCAAGGTGCTCATGGTTGAATTTCTAAGCTTACTCTCTAATTGAAGAGAGTTGATGGAATTGGAGAGCGAGGTAATCCTCTCCTCTAGCATAGAAATGGTGTTTCTTGCGCGCTTGGGCTTGTTTGTTAGCACGGGAGTATATCTCTTAGGTTCTAGCCTGGGCTCCGTGTAGCAGACTTGGCTTGAGGTCGCACGGACTCCTTCAAAAGACGGACGGGTTGATACATACTTTGCACAAGGAATGTCCCCGAACTTGTTAAACTTGACGGATTTGATCTTCTCGTTCTCCTTCGCGGGTAGCAACTTGGTACCCTGAGGAAGAGCGACTTGTGATCCTCGCGGCAAGTCCTCTAGCAGCAGCCTTGCGGGAGGTGATGGTAGAGCGGTAGCTCTTGGACATTGTAACGCCCCAAATTTTTCTTTTTGAAAAAATAGAGTTGAATTTATTTAATTCTTAATTTTGTGCTCATAAAAATATAGGAAAATAAAAAGTTTTCATTAAATTAAAATTTGCCCTTTACTTAGCAAACATGTTTGAGCATTCATGCCTTTGTATTGGTTTATTTTTATTGAGTGGTGACTAAAAATTCAAAAAAAAAAGATTTCAAAATGTGTTTTGCAATTTAACTTTGAAGTAAAAAGAAAGAAGAAAAAAACAAAACCCTCTCCCTCCTCCCCTCCCCTTCTGGCCCAGCTCGGACCCCCTCTCTCCTTCCCACCTGGGCCTCGCCCAGCAGGCCGGCCCAACTCCCAGCCACCCCCTCCCTTCTCCTCTCGCAGCGGCCCAGGCCTCCCCCGCGTTGGGCCCCAAAGCCCAAAAGAGCGCGCCCCCCCTGCGTGGCCCGTCAGCCCCAACCCTAGCCGCCAGCGCCCCTATAACCCCCCCCCCCCACAGCCCCCTCTTCCTCCCCCCCGCGCGCCGCCGCCAGCAGCTGGCAGCCAGCCCTGCGCGCCACGTGGCAACCCGGTCCGACCCCGCCGACAGCCCTTCGCATTTTTCAAAAAGACCCCCGTGCTTTGGTAAATTTGACCCGCAGTCCAGTTTTTATTTAATTCAGTTTTATTTTAAAAATGCTACCGATATTCTTTTGCTCATAAAATATTCATTTTAACTCCGATTTGATCCATTCGAATTGCGTTAGATTCGTAGAGTTTTTATCTACATGTTAAAACCATAATCAATCTGTTTTGCAAACTTTGAAAATAAATATTTATTTAATGCCTTTTGAATTTCAAGTTTAATCTCTAAATCTTGTTTAAATCGTATCTTCTCCGTTTTAGATCCGATTCGTCTCGTTCCAGTTGTGTTGGTCTCGTAACGAATTAATCTATGCATTAGTGATATTTAATACCATGTTAATATATCTATAATTTTATGTCTAACTCCTAACTTGAATAATAACTATGCAACTTGTTTTACACATTAAATATCGATAGTTTCTACGCTCGTTTTCAAAATACAAATACAAGTCTGACCTAATCTAATCGAAGTATTTCGTTGAAATACTTTATCTACTCTTTTATATAGTTATAAAATTGATAAAGCCTATAGTTCTCTTTTGTAAAAGCAAACCTTTTGGTAGATGTATCTTGATCTTTGTAGCTTCGATTAGCGTGTTCTTTGCGCCTGTGTGATCGTAGAAATGCGTAGTTTTCTTTTAAAATCGTTTTAATTGATTGGTGTATTGTTCTAAATAGATATGTATGTATGCTATGTTTGGTCAGGTGTTTGAGTGGTGTTTGTGATTTTGTCCAATCGGTGAGTGTTACGTTGGAGATCAAGAAGTTGGTGTTTCAGAAGATCTTTTGAAGAAGTTAATCTTTGAAGACGTTGATCTTTGAAGAAAGGATCTGTTTTAAGGCAAGTATTATATGGGATCTTGATGTCCTATTCATGATGTTTTTAAATCAAATCATATGCATGTGTCTAATCTTGTTACCATACGACTTACCTAGATTTGTTACCTTGAACCTTGGAATCCTATGGGTTATCTGTGCATATGGGTAGTTATTGCTAGCGCTCCATTAAATAAGCATGATCTTTAATCCTGATTAATGACTATATGAAATGATAAAGTAAAACTTGACTTTTTAGTAACATGGATTTAGGACCCTATCTATCAGCAAAAGTTGGGACATACAGTACAACCATGAGGGCTACATGGCTCTGGCTTTAGTTCAGTATTAGGGTCACTCTCTCGCATGCGGCAGTTCACGAAAGTTGCCATTGACGCGCGGTTGCGGGGTACGGCCGGAGTGGTTACCGCTGCATGTGTGTACCATCGAGGGGTCCCCATATACCCCTTGCCCGTGGATCCGTAGTGTCTGTTGTTTGTCAGCGAGCCCCTTTGAAAGACTTCATAGTGAACCCTGCTGACCTTCTTTGGAGGTGGGTTAAGAGGTTTGCTACCTCAGGCGAAAGGGCAAATCACGACTTGTGGGTAAAGATGTACAACCTCTGCAGAGTGTTAAAAACTGATACATCAGCCGTGCTCACGGACACGAGCGGCCTGGAAAACTCACAGACTAATAATGGAAAACTCACAGAAACTTTATTTACTAGTTGCTTATCATTATGAACCACTTTATCATGGTATTATGTTATTTGTTCATTTGTTTATATGATCTTGCAGTTTAATTTGGGGGCTTAAGCATAACCTTTGATTTACCACTTGCGAAGTTTTGTTATAAACTAAAAATGCCTAACACAGTAAACCCTGTCAACCTTTTGAGCGTCATGAACCCCATATATATTTGTTGAGTACGAAAGTACTTACGCTTGCTTTACTTTTCAATATTTGGATAAAAATCCCGGATGGGTACCAGATTGCAAGAGTCTCGAGCAGTTAGGCTTGTGATCAACCAGTCAGTTGGTCCCTGTGGAGTGGAGTCTTCGCCTGAAGGTAGGAGTGTCTTTCTGTTGTTTGCTCTCTTAAGGTTATTTCTTTGGCCTTATATGTTATGTATTTAAGTGTTGTCTTTTGATATTACCTTGTTCTGTGGCTATATGTGAGATTTGACTTCCTGGGCTCACATATAGGGTATATCTGGTTTTGTTCTTAAAACCAGGTGTGACAGATTGGTATCAAAGCAATGTTGACTGTAGGACGCAAGCCTAGATAGAACTGGTCGTTTTAGCAAGCTCTTCACCTTGCCTAGTTCTTGCTTTCTCTCTAACCTTGATATATGTTTAAAGTTATGCTCGCTCTAGCCCTATTCTATTGTAAAAGACCTTGTCCAAAATTCTAACCCTTATCTCTCCGTATAATAGATGGATCATAACGAGAAGCCCGTTGACCCAGCAATGATCACATTTGACAAGGAGAAGCCATCAACCAAGCAAGACCCAGATCTAGAAGGAATGACTCAACGACAGGACTTATCACAAAAACAGGTTGACATACAAAGGACCCATAAGAAGCAAGGGCAAGTAAGCAAAGTAAAGAGGAACTACATCCAAGGAAGGTTGAACCATGTGGATATGAGTACCCTTCGTGAAGCTAAGAAGGTTGTGTATGGGTTGATTTCCGTAAGCTCAACGAAGGCCATGGTTCTATTTGACCCCAGTGCATCGCATTCATTCATATCGGCCAAGTATGTAGAGGAACTGGAGATAATGAAGCTGCCAAGTAGGAAACCCTTGATAGTTCACTCCCCAGCAGGAGAAATGAAGGCAAACTACATCTGCCCAAAAGTTATCTTGGATATAAAAGGTATTAACTTTAAGGTGAATCTTATTATTTTGGAGATTTCAGATATCGATGTTATCCTTGGAAGGGGATGGTTCTCTGCATGTAAAGGAGTGATCGAGTATGCCCAACACTCAGTGCTTATAACAAGACCATCAGGAGAAAGGATTGTATATGAAGGTATACGATCTTTACCTAAGGAATATGAAGCTAGCCCATTGGAAGGTGGTAAGATAAATGAGATTTAGGATCAATGTCAGTGTTGTAAGCATTATGCAGTTGTCTGTCTTCAAAACAAGTCCCATAAAGGGGAAGTCGGGATGGGTTCAAACTATGAAAGCAATGATGAAAAGAAGAGGAAGGCAAGTCCACTACAACCACTTTTGGGAAGCAGTCAATAGTTGAGTTCTACTACTTTGCCACATCTAGCTTGGAATCCTAGTCAGATAGATCAAAGGGGTAAAGAGTTAGAAGTTCCTCAAGCTCAATCTATTTTTGGTGAGGTATGCATAGATGGATGGACAATCACTTGTACGAAGTTCCAACCCCAAAGAGTCAAGCGAAATAAGAAGCAAGCCGAGAAGAGGAAGAACCTCCATAGCCCGCAAGACAACAACACACCAAGCAACATTTCAGAAAAGTCTGACCCTACCAAAGATCTACGTCAAAATGTGTGTTATCGTCGCCGACAGGAGGGCCACCATGCATATTGTTGTCGGCAGGAGAAGAAATCAAAGAACCATGGAAGCAATCAAGTCACTACAGATTATCGTCAGCCGGTGTTAGCAGCACGCAGCATGAAGGAAGGTCTTGATACCTATCACCTCGCTAGGAGTTTATGTCCCGTGTGTAATATACGTTAGTAGTGAAAGTCAAGTCGGTGTGCCTTGTGAACCTTTAGTGTTTGATTGGGTTGTCTTAATGATTATGTTTGATTTGCATGTTTGTAATGACTGCAATGATATTGTGAGGTCTTCCCACCATTTCATTTAGTTTATAGGCTTAAGGTTTAATGAAATAAATAGTGTGGGTTTCGTTTATCTCATGTGTCTCTTTATCCTATCTTCCAAGTGCAATCTATCTTTATCATCTAAAATCTCTGTTTGTTGGAAGATAAGAGCTATGGAAAAATTCTGGATAATCATACACTTCCTTATCTTTCTCTATCCGCAAGAACCACCCTAGTTTCTATCTTGGATATGGAGTTATGAAAATAACAAAGTGATACATCTATGCCGTTGTTTTCTTGCCCTCAAGGAGAATTAAGTTGTTGATTCATACTTTGGCACAAAAGTTTCTTTGGAATAACAAAAAGGGTATGAGGATAGTTAGTTAGATATGCAAGCTACCTTGGTGTCCCCTAGTTCATCTTTCTTAAGGGGGGTAGCCAAGTTAAAGAAGTTGCAACACGGAGTTGCATAGATGTTAGTGCCTTGCTCGAAAGAATTTCTTATCACCATGATTGAGTTTTTCTTTGGATTTCCATGCTCTACCTTGACCTCACATGAAGCTGCATTTAAGGAAGCCTTGAATGACAAAATTCTAATGTAGTTGTGTTCCAAACAAACGGTTACTACCAGGAAAAGTGTTTCACAAGATGCTAGAAGGAATGTTCCCGATCCTAATCCACCAACGTCAAACCCTTCAGTTATAGAGCAAGCTCTAATGACATAGACTCAGTTATTGCAAGTTCTTGTTCAAAATTCTTTGAACAACCAGCATCAAGCACCACCCATTGACAAACGTGGTGAATTTATGAAAGGACGTCCACCAATATTCTTTCATGCAAGTGACCCACTAGAAGCAGATGACTGGCTTAGAACTATAGAGCGACAACTTAACATAGCCCAGTGTAATGACCTTGAGAAGGTTTTGTATGCTTCCGGACAACTTCAAGGAACTGCTTCAGACTGGTGGGAAGCAGATTTTGGGCAACGAGATGTAAATCAGATTGGTTGGGAAGAATTCAAGACTGCTTTTCGATCTTACCATGTTCCACCTAGCTCAGTGGAGATCAAGAGTGAGGAGTTCCTCAATTTGAAGAAAGGCTCAATGTCGGTGTATGAGTATCGTGATCGGTTCACTCAATTGTCCCGTTATGCCACAAGAGAGGTGGATAGTGATGCCAAGAAGCAGAAATGTTTTCTGAAAGGACTGATTTGTGGTTTGCAACTACAACTAATGACTGTTGAGTATAATGACTTTCATGCATTAATGGATAGGGCAATTGCAATTGAGAACAAATGACAAGAGATGGAAGAAAAGAAGAGGAAACGTGATCTTCGGAATCAGCTAAGAGATACTCATCCCTGTTATGATGCATCAATAGAATATCAGTCACAGTCTATGAATCTGCTTGGAAGTACAGAGCAAGATCAGTATTAGCAATACAATAATGATGAAGGACATCATTCCAATTCTCAAGATCCATGTTTATCACCACCTGCTATCCTTATGATAAAGGCTAACACTTATAGTGAGAAAGGTTATGATTGTAGGGAAGATAAACCTTATGAGGAAGCTTGCCTTGGGAAGTTAGTTGTGGACAATCAATGCCAGAACCAACACAAACAGAACCCGAAGTCAAGTGACCCGAAGAAGCAGGCTCCAAGAACAAAAGATGACAATGCTCCCAATGAGGAAACCGGTGCTAGTTAATACCCTTGGAGGTGAAGTAAAGGCAACCCGCTTATGCCCAAAAGTTAGTCTTCACATAAAGGGAGGAAACTTTAAGGTAAACCTTATTGTGTTGGACTTCATGACCAATGATGTTGTCCTTGGAAGAGGATGGTTTGCTTCTTGTAAGGGAGTCATAAATCCTGCCCAAGGTTTGGTGTTTGTAACGACTCCGGCGGGAGAAAGAATTGAGTATCAAGGAATGCAACCTGAACCTGAGGAATGTGAAGAGGACCTACTCGAAAGTAGGAACACAAAGGATAGTGAAGTGGAACATGAGTTCTCGGATGTCAATGTCAAAGAACATATGCCTTTGGAAGAGCTCAATACAATAGATGATCATGCATATGAGGATTATCCGTCTGAACAACGAGAGAACACTCAAGATGACATATGAAGTTCACCTGTGCTTTCTAGATCCAAGTTTTGTTTCCAAGAATAGTTATGATCTTTGTATCTTGAAGAATATCTTTATCTCTTTATCACCATCTTCCGAATCTCGGGACGAGATTCATCTTAAGGGGGGTAGAATTGTAACACCCCAAATTTTGCTTTTTGAAAAAATAGAGTAGAATTTATTTAATTCTTAATTTTGTGCTCATAAAAATATAGGAAAATAAAAAGTTTTCATTAAATTAAAATTTGCCCTTTACTTAGCAAACATGTTTGAGCATTCATGCCTTTGCATTGGTTTATTTTTATTGATTGGTGACTCAAAATTCAAAAAAAAAAAGATTTCAAAATGTGTTTTGCAATTTAACTTTGAAGTAAAAAGAAAGAAAAAAAACAAAACCCTCTCCCTCCTCCCCTCCCCTTCTGGCCTAGCTCGGACCCCCCTCTCCCTTCCCACCTGGGCCTCGCCCAGCAGGCCGGCCCAGCTCCTAGCCACCCCCTCCCTTCTCCTCCCGCAGCGGCCCAGGACTCCCCCGCATTGGGCCCTGAGGCCCAAAAGAGCGCGCCCCCCCTGCGCGGCCCGTCAGCCCCAACCCTAGCCGCCAGCGCCCCTATAAACCCCCCCCACAGCCCCCTCTTCCCCCCCCCCCGCGCGCCGCCGGCAGCCAGCCCTACGCGCCACGTGGCAACCCGGTCGGACCCCGCCGATAGCCCTTCGCGTTTTGCAAAAAGACCCCCGTGCTTTGGTAAATTTGACCCGCGGTCCAGTTTTTATTTAATTCAGTTTTATTTTAAAAATGCTACCGATATTCTTTTGCTCATAAAATATTCATTTTAACTCCGATTTGATCCATTCGAATTGCGTTAGATTCGTAGAGTTTTTATCTACATGTTAAAACCATATTCAATCTGTTTTGAAAACATTGAAAAAAAATATTTATTTAATGCCTTTTGAATTTCATGTTTAATCTCTAAATCTTGTTTAAATCGTATCTTCTCCGTTTTAGATCCGATTCGTCTCGTTCCAGTTGCGTTGGTCTCATAACGAATTAATCTATGCATTAGTGATATTTAATACCATGTTAATATATCTGTAATTTTATGTTTAACTCCTAACTTGAATAATAACTATGCAACTTGTTTTACACATAAAATATCGATAGTTTCTACTCTCGTTTTCAAAATACAAATACAAGTCTGACCTAATCTAATCAAAGTATTTCATTGAAATACTTTATCTACCTTTTATATAGTTATAAAACTGATAAAGCCTATAGTTCTCTTTTATAAAAGCAAACCTTTCGGTAGATGTATCTCGATCTTTGTAGCTTCGATTAGCGTGTTCTTTGCGCCTGTGTGATCGTAGAAATGCGTAGTTTTCTTTTAAAATCTTTTTAATTGATTGGTGTATTGTTCTAAATAGATATGTATGTATGCTATGTTTGGTCAGGTGTTTGAGTGGTGTTTGTGATTTTGTTCAATCGGTGAGTGTTACGTTGGAGATCAAGAAGTTGGTGTTTCAGAAGATCTTTTGAAGAAGTTAATCTTTGAAGACGTTGATCTTTGAAGAAAGGATCTATTTTAAGGCAAGTATTATATGGGATCTTCCTTGATGTCCTATTCATGATGTTTTTAAATCAAATCATATGCATGTGTCTAATCTTGTTACCATACGGCTTACCAAGATTTGTTACCTTAAACCTTGGAATCCTATGGGTTATCTGTGCATATGGGTAGTTATTGCTAGCGCTCCATTAAATAAGCATGATCTTTAATCTTGATTATTGACTATATGAAATGATAAAGTTAAACTTGACTTTTTAGTAACATGGATTTAGGACCCTATCTGTCAGCAAAAGCTGGGACATACAGTACAATCATGAGGGCTACATGGCTCTGGCTTTAGTTCAGTATTAGGGTCACTCTCTCGCATGTGATAGTTCACGAATGTTGCCATTGATACGCGGTTGCGGGGTACGGCCGGAGTGGTTACCGCTGTGTGTGTGTACCATCGAGGGGTCCCCGTATACCCCTTGCCCGTGGATCCATAGTGTCTGTTGTTTGTCAGCGAGCCCCTTTGAAAGACTTCATAGTGAACCCTGCCGACCTTCCTTGGAAGTGGGTTAAGAGGTTCGCTACCTCGGGCAAAAGGGCAAATCACGACTTGTGGGTAAAGATGTACAACCTCTGCAGAGTGTTAAAAACTGATATATCAGCCGTGCTCATGGACACGAGCGGTCTGGAAAACTCACAGACTAATAATGGAAAACTCACAGAAACTTTATTTACTAGTTGCTTATCATTATGAACCACTTTATCATGGTATTATGTTATTCGTTCATTTGTTTATATGATCTTGTAGTTTAATTTGGGGGCTTAAGCATAACCTTTGATTTACCACTTGCGAAGTTTTGTTATAAACTAAAAATGCCTACCACAGTAAACCCTGTCAACCTTTTGAGCCTCATGAACCCCATATATATTTGTTGAGTACGAAAGTACTTACGCTTGCTTTACTTTTCAATATCGCCTGAAGATCGGAGTGTCTTTATGTTGTTTGCTCTCTTAAGGTTATTTTTTTGGCCTTATATGTTATGTATTTAAGTGTTGTCTTTTGATATTACCTTGTTCTATGGCTATATGTGAGATTTGACTTCCTGGGCTCACATATAGGGTATATCTGGTTTTGTTCTTAAAACCGGGTGTGACAGACATTGTACTCTTGCTCATAGCGTCAACGCGGAGGTACTTCGGCTAGGTCCTTTGGTGGAATGATGGTGAGAGGTTTGGGCTGAGCAGGAACGATGGCTAGCGAGTCTTCTTTCTTGCTCAGGTTGGCATCGTAGACGACCATCTCCTTGCCGGCCATGGGAGCTATCTAATCGGAGAATTTAACTAGAGAGATGAGGAGGCTTTTATGGGATAAGAACGAAAGAGGTATGGGTGAACATTTAAAGTGGGTTTTGGCTTGCAGCAGGGGTAAAATCTATCTAGATAGGAATTCGTACGAATGAAAGGAAGATTTCTTGTTAAACGCATGGGATAAGATCTAGGAAGGGTGTAGAAGATCGTGAGAATTTCAGAACAACCTGAGAGGCGCAAATGGGTGTTCGCCCGGCACCCTAAAGGCCCGGCACCCTTGGGGTGCCCTTCTTTGTGGTGGCTCTATGGTCTACATATATCTCGATAGATAATGTTTCCTTTATTAGTTCGTTACTAAAAATGGTAGTTGCAAAATTAAGGTAAAATACTAAAATTAAGCTCATCAACTACCTCAGGTGGTCTAGAAGGTTCTAGAAAAAGTTTTACATGGTGATCATTTACCTTGAATATTGTACCTTCGTGTGATTGTAGAGTTACAGCTCCATGTGATGATGTATTTACCACCATAAATGATCCTTCCCACTTGCTTCACAGTTTTCTGAATCCAAATAATTTGACCCTGGAATTGAAAAGCAATACCTTGTCTCTGGGTGCAAACTACTTCTTCTTGATTCTCTTATCCTGCCATCGCTTTGTTTTTTCTTTATAAATCTTTGAATTGTGATAAACTTTTTCTCTACATTCTTCTAATTCTAATAATTGCATTTTTCTTTTCTCTACAGCAGCTTCAAAATCCATGTTCCAATGTTTGATAGCCTAGTGAGCCTTGTGCTCTAATTCTACTCGTAAGTGGTAGGTCTTCCCGTACACCAAGTGATATGGTGACATGCCCAAGGGTGTCTTGTATGTAGTTTGGTAATCCCAAAGTGCTTTAGGTAACCGATCTTTCCATACTGTCCCCATTTCATTCACTGTCTTCTGTAGAATATTCTTGATCTTCTTATTTGATGTTTCTGCTTGGCCACTTGTTTGCGGATGGTATGGAGTAGCAACATTGTGACGGATTCCATGACTCTTTAGGTATAAGTGAAACTTCTTGTCAGTGAAATGTGTTCGTCCATCACTTATTAACATCCTTGGAGTTCCAAATCTAAGAAATATTATCTCTTCGAACATCTTTCTTGAATGCCTTGAATCAGCTGACTTGCATGACATGGCTTCTACCCACTTGGATACACAGTCCACTGCCACCAAGATGTATTCGCAATTCTTTGACTTCACAAATGGTCCCATGTAATCAATGCCCCATAATGTCCTTCATATGGTGACGAATGAAACTTCTGAATTATCTGAATGCCTTCTTCCGCTGGTACACATCTTCTGAGCAAGCCATCAGCGTAGATTCTAAAAAGGTACGGTGGATCCCATATGTGGAGACGACTTTCATATATAAGCATTATTTTATTCTCCCCTGGTGGTACATGACCTGCAATCATAAAGTTGACAATATTCACATACCAAGAGTCAGATTTTGTTACCTTGAATAACATGTCATCCCTCAGCAAATCTTTAATAGGTAGTTCCTGTGAATTCTCAAAACATATTCTAGACAAGTGATCAGCAACAGGATTCTCTACTCCTTTTCTATCTTTTATTTCCATGTCAAATTCTTGGAGTAGCATAATCCATCTTATCAAACGTGGTTTAACATCTTTCTTAGTGAGCAAATATTTTAAAGCAGCATGATCAGTGTAAACAATTACATTTGCTCCCACTAGTATGATCTAAATTTATCAATATCATAAACAACGGGCATGAGCTCTTTTTCATTAGTTGCATAATTAAGTTGTGCTCCTGTCATAGTTTTGCTAGCATAGGCAATTGCATGATGCTTCTTATCTTTAGTTTGTCCTAAAACTGCCCCCACAGCATAATCACTAGCATCACACGTAATTTCAAAAGGTAAAGACCAATCAGAGGGTTTAATGATTGGTGTAGAGATGAGCTCTTATTTAAGGATATTAAAAGATTTCAAACATGCGTCATCAAATTCAAAAGGAACATCCCTTAGCTAGCAGACTAGTTAGTGGGCTAGCTATGTGAAAAATCTTTTATAAATCGACGATAAAAATGACCAAGAAAGCTTCGGATCCCTTTTATATTTATAGGTGGAGGTAGTTGTTCAATAACTTGAATTTTAGCTTTGTCTACCTCTATACCTCTTTCAGACACTAAGTTTCCAAGCACTATTCCTTCTCTAACCATAAAATGACATTTTTCCCAATTAAGGACTAATTGCTTTTCTTCACATCTTTGCAAAACCTTATCTAAATTTTCAGGATAATCATAAATTTTTTTCCATAAACAGAAAATCATCCATGAAAACTTCCATGATTTCTTCAATCATATCAGAAAATATAGACATCATACATCTTTGGAAAGAAGCAGGTGCATTACATAATCCAAAAGACATTCTTAGATAAGCATAAGTTTCATATGGACATGTAAAAGTGGTTTTGCTTTGATCATCAGGATAAATAAGAATTTGGTGGTACCCAGAGTAACCATCAAGAAAACAAAAGAATGAGTGGTCAGCCAAACGCTCTAACATAATGAAGGGTAGCGGAAAATGATATTTCTTTGTAGTTTTATTCAATTTTCTATAATCTATGCACATACGCCAACCCGTGACAGTTCTTTGAGGAATTAATTCATTTCTTTCATTTTTAACAACGGTCATACCACCTTTCTTAGGAACAACTTGAATAGGACTTACCCACTCACTGTGTGGCATAGGATAAATGATCTCAGCATGCAACATTTATAAAACCTCTTTCTTAACAACCTCTATCATCGCATTGTTAAGCCTACGTTGGGGCTCTTGAGAAGGTGTAATCTCTGGATCAGTTGGAATGCGATGGGTGCAAAGAACAGGACTAATGCCTTTAAGGTATTAGAGTGAATATCCAAAAGCAGCACGATGCCTTTCTAAAACAGTTATTAGGCGCAAGAATTCTTCTTGAGAGAGTTTAACACTTGATTACTGGAGAATCCTGATCATTATTTAGAAAAACATATTTAAGACCAACAAGCAAAGGTATAAGTTCAATAGAGGTCTTAGGTGGATCTAGTAATTCATTGAGAGGTTCAGGATTAATGGGATCCTCATCCTCTTCATCAATGAAGAACTGGGCATCATCATCATCATCTAAGTTTGGTTCAATTAGTTCTTCAAAACATATGGCTTTAACTTCCTCAAATGGATCTGGAAAAATAAATAGCTCCTCCTTGGTTTTTAAGGAATGAATTATAGGTACGGAGAGCTTAAAACTTTTTCCTAAACTAATATCTAATTTTCTTGTTTGGCCTTCTTGAAAGAGTCTCCCTATTAGTAAGCCTATCAACACGTCAAACTCCCGAACATCAAAGATGTAGAAATTTAACAGGACTTGAACTTCATTGACATAAATAGGAAAGGCACATATTACTCCTAAACTAGGAATAATGTGGCCTGAAAGACTTTTCAATATTTTAGTTGTAGGAATTAAGGGCATGTCTTTCAAAAATCTTTTTGCAAACATAGCAGACATTATATCTATTATGATCTTTAAGGGCGATGACTTAAATAGGAGCAGAAAACAGAATTCTCTCCTACCAAGCACCTTTATGCCTACCAAACCTATTATGGGAAACGGACTACAGAGGAATTAACGTAGCTATAAGAGTCACCTACGCGAGCTACCGTTGTCTAGAAAATTAGGGACATTCACAAGTAAACCTAGCCTAGGAACCATGCCTACACTATGAATTACTACTTTAATCAAGAAGCTATCAAGATCAAAGCACAGAAGAAGAGTTGAAAACAATAAAGAACAATAAGGATAATGTTGCTTACTTGAACCAGAAGTCGAATACCAGGGTATCTCACAATACAGATCCTGGGCGAGAGGATCTGATCCCAAAGAATACAGCGATGAAGAAGCACCGACAAGCCGGAACTCCTCCAGAACTACACTCTCCAACTCTAAATCTCTAATCTCTAAATAGATCTAGATCTACATGGAACTAGTCTCTCTTGATTGTTGGCCTAGATCTACTAGATAGGAGTTATGGCTTTATGCTCTTGAGCTTCTGATCTAGCTTGGCTCTAGGGGGGTACAGGACTGTATTTATAGCCCGGTGGGATGCACGACGGCTGTTGGATCAAACCGACTTAACATAGTGCCTAGATGACTCCTCAATGGCGGTGGAGGAACCTTCCAAAAGGGGGAATCAGGTGGGCCCACGGGGGTACCACCCGGCATGGGCCTATTCTGGCCGGCCCCAAAGATCGGCCTCTCGGGACCCGCTTCCTTTGGGTGCCTTCTAGGTCCTTCCTGAGTTCGATGGAAACTATCTCCCCGCGGATTTATTGTGATATTTATTCTGATTTGCTTTCCTTTATATGCTTTTCCAGAATAGTCCCTAAAAAATAATAGAATACCAAAACTCATGGAATTTGATAGATAACCCCCTTTGTTTCTATTATTTTCATGTGATTGATCCATTTATTATGTTTATAATTGTATTAAAAGTTGATGCTAACGACCGTCAACACTTTACCTCATCAGGATCAATGGGACTCAAATCTTTAGAATTATATCCTTGAGGTTTCATAATTACAAGATAGTTTAAGGTATTTCCATAATCATCAAAAAGTTCGTCCTCAAAATCAAGCATAAAATTAGGAAGTGAAGTTATATCCTCTTCTTCATTGGATAGTTCAGGCTCTACACTAGCTAACGGTTGAGATGATCCACACAAAAGATTAGATTTAGCTAGCTGAGTTTCTACTTCTATGAACTCTTATTTTTTCATCAAGAAGATCATTTAAGATATTCATAAGAATGGTTTTTGCATGTGTAGCAGTAATATGCATAAAAGCTCCTCATGCGGCCAAATTAAGATATTCTCTAGTTTTTTCATTAAGGTCTAAAAAGAAATGTTGCAAAAGCATAGGTTCCGGCAAAGCAAGACAAGGACCTGAATTCACAAAACTTTCAAAATGTTCTCACGCCTTACCTAGCGATTCATTATCGAATTTTTTAAAGCCTATAATTTTAAAACGAAGTTTAGCGACTCTATCGATAGGGAAAATTTAAGACAAAAGCTAGAACATAACATTTCCCAATCTCCTTGACTACTCCCAACATGACGTTTATACCAATGTTTGGCTTTTCCCATTACTGAAATTAGAAAGAGGTTCCACCTTAATGTTTTGTCATTCGTGCTAGAAAAAGTGTGTTCCTGAACTAAGTGAATTAACCCCGGACGTAGTTCATAGCCAGATGATGTGATATGTTTAAATGATTCTATTGGCTGCAAACTTAAACCCGATGGTGCTCCATATTGATATAAAAGTTGATGTGCAGATTCCTTATTAAAAAGGTAAAACAAAACTGAAAGATAAATGATAAAACAAAAGATAAAAGTATACTACAAGATTAAGCTAAACTTAAAGTCAATCTCAAAGAAGAAACAACTGTTCCCTGGCAATGGCGCCAGAAATGCTTGTTGTTATAAATTAGATGCACACGACTAAGTTAGTTATCCGTAAGCACGTAGATATAATACCTATGTAGCACTTCGCCGAGAGTAACCCAGTTTTAAATATCGAACCCAAAGGAACGGTGTTGTGAGAAAGACTAAGTCTATCAACTTAACACAATGCACAATCAAGCTAGAAACTAACTATACGAGGAGAAAGAAACCAAGGACTATCTAATCTGGTCACTGGTAAGCTATGTATTATATCGATTTGCAAGGGCGATGAGTTAAATAGGAGCAGAAAACAGAGGTCTCCCCTACCAAGCACCAATATGCCTGCCAAACCTATTACGGAAAAAGGATTACAAAGGAATCAATGAAACTATAAAGTCAACTTCGTGAGCTACCATTATCCCGAAAATTAGGGGACATTCACAAGTAAACCTAGCCTAGGCACCATGCTTACACTACGAATAACTACTTCAATCAAGAAGCTATCAAGACCAAAGCACTAAAAACAAGTTGCAAACATGATGAACAATATGAACAATGTTGCTTACTTGAACCAGAAGTAGAATACCAGGGTATCTCATAATGCAAATACTAGCTAAGAGGACTCAATCCTGAAGAATACAACGACGAAGAAGAACCGATAGGCCGAAACTCCTCCAGAACTCTACTCTCCAACTCTATATATCTTATCTATAAACAAGACTAGCTCTAGATTGAACTAATCTCTCTTGATTGCTGGCCTAGATCTACTAGATAGGAAATTAGGGCTTCATGCTCTTCAGCTCTTGATCTAGCTTCCCTTCTCTAGGGGGGTACAGGGCTCTATTTGTAGCCCGGTGGGATGGACGTCAGCCGTTGGATCAAACCGACTTAATGTAGGGCCAAGATGAATCCATAGACGCAGTGCTAGAAGACTCCAGAAAGGGGTAGAAGGTTCCTTCCTAGGTGGTCGGCCGGCTAGGTGTGGGGCCGGGTAGCCCCACCTTTTTGCCTATCGGGTCCACCTTCCTTCGTGTGTTTTCTAGATCCTTCCTGAGTATTTTGGCGCGTGTTTCCTTCGACGTCAAGTTTCGCCAATTTCTTGCAATTAGATACCTCTTTCTATCTTTTCTGAATAACTCACTTGAAAATAATAAATCACCAAAACTCGTGGAATTTGTTAGTAATAACCCTATGTTTCCTAATATTCTTGTTCTATGTGAGAAAGGTTGACGGTTCATATTGTACGATAACTACCGTCAATAGTGGCGGTTCATTGTTCCTTCGGGTGTGCCCAGGTCTGATGATAGTATGGGTGTCCCGATCTTTCGGTGGAGGATTTATAACTGTGATTCAATTAGAGAGACATTCACAATCCAACTACAACCATCTAAGGATGATGCGCCTTAATGATCGATACACCAATTCTAACGGTTGCTCACAATCTTGTGGATCACGACAACTAAATCACAATGGTTATTCCTGGAAGTAATCGAAGAACATGTATAACAAGCACTCAATTGCAAATATGAGATGAAGGTTCAGGCCTAAGTCACAATAAAGAGAGGTTCCGAATTGAGTAGAACTGATGGTCTAGTCGACACACGTGTCTACAAGGAAGTAGTAGGAGCTAAACTTACATCAAAACCAAACCCAATCTGTTTGTGGAGGCACTAAAGGAATATAAGGAAAGGGGAGGATGACCACAAGGGTGTTGGGGAGCTTTACCAAATCTAAAAAGCTGTTTCCACTCAGGTAAAGCATAATTAATAAGAACACTTGAAGAAACTCTAACCTTTTGTTTTTTAGATAGATCATACTTTTTAAATTCATTGTCTACATTTAGCTCCCATTTAATCTATGCATCAAGATCATACTTTCCTTGAAAATAAGGTAGTGCGAATTTTATCCTATCAAGCAAAACATTACATACCTCATGGTGGCATTCATAACACTTGCCACACCTCTAGCAAGGTGATTCGAATATGCAAATTGAACATCTCCTATTTCCATGTAGATTCTGGCCATGATTAGAATAAAACAAGAAACATACACAATAATATTTATGCTCCTAACAACTACTAGGAGGTGGTTGTCATAATTCTCTGTCACACCCCAAAATTTCACATTTTGGGTTGTGCTTAGAAAACACTAAATAAAATAAATAATTTCTATGTTCATATAAAAATTTCCAAGATTAGTTTGATTTGCACAAATTTAGTATAGGAAAAGTGAATTTATAAACTTTTCTAAATCAATTTGATAGACTTTAATTGTTGTGGTGGTTGTTCATTGCTTGTCTTGATGCATGTGAGTGTTTAAATTTTTTAAAACGCGTTTAGTAAGTCGTTTATCGGTCTCTGGTTCGTCTCTATCTTTTTCTATAATCAAATTCTTGTTCTCGATCTTAATCTTTCATTTGGACATTCCCAGTATCCGTTGTCTCTTGATCCAAATGATTCCCTTGAGTTCATAATTCATCAACATGTCTCTAAATTCTTTCCGGGAATTTTTCTGAATTTTTCCGAACCTTTTTCCTATTTATCTACGAGCAAATTCTAATTTTTAGATGCTCCAAAATATCTTTTCATGAGCTCCAAATACTTTATTTGGGTTCATTGTGTTCAAAAGTATTTCCGAGAATTTTCCCTGAATTTTTGGAGCATTCGGAGTATTTTTCGTGGCTTAATTATTAGTTCTAGACTTTTCTAGAATTATTTTATTCACGAAAATAATTTATTCCGAAAATAAATAATGAAGACCTCAATTTCCCACCAGCCCACAAAGGCCATGTGCAATAATCCTCATAAATCACAAAAGTCCAAGCATTTTATTTACTAATGGGCTTTGATGGTTAATTTGGCCCGTTAGTAAATATGAAGGTGCACCATCAGTACCATATCGCTAGTTGATGTTGAGGTGGAGAGTCTTCCGCCCTATAAATATGTACCCACTCCCTTGACCAAAGCACACCACGTCTACCACAAGGGGTGCCCCTAGTTTGGGAATACCTAACGGTAGAAAATCATATCTTTTTCCTACTCTGCCGTTATCGTGCAGCCTACTCCAACCGTGGTGAAGCTCTCCGATCGACATACCTTGCCTGGCGTCCGATCGACATCCCTTGGCCCGGCGACCCCCTCCTTCTGCACGAACGAGCAGCAGCAGCATCAAGAGCGTTCGTACAAAAGTGAAGGAAGGAGACAAGTGTAATTTTCTTTAACGGTATAATCTCTAATCTCCACCGTTTTTTTCGTTTTATCTCCGTTTTAGTTCGTTCAAGTTGCGTTAGATTCGTAGCGTTGTGCTCTACGCAGTAATGTTAATATTTTTTTTATGTTGCTTAATTATAAATTTTTATTAATATAAATATTAATTATTTAATGTGTAATCATGAGCTTCATAATTAATTAAAAGCTTGTTAGATTTTAATTATGTTTTATACAATTTGAGTTGCATTAGATCATATTAATATGACCTATAAGGTAGTGCTAATGTTTATCATGTCATATGCTTTTCTATATATTGTCAAATGTTAAATTGATTAAATATGTTTACAACTAGTTTAATAATTAAAATCAACATAGATTTTATACTAAGATCTTTTGTATAGAAATATTAATATGAGTAATTGCTAATCTTAATATGGTTTTAGAATATAAGTTGCTTAGTTTAAACATGCACCATAAACTTAGATGCTCTCACATGTCTATTTTTTTTCAAAGATAAATCATAACTTGTTTAATAGATTATGTGACAATTCGTATGAATAAAATATGATTAGTTTAGCTGAGCTTTTAGAATTCAAATATGGTTAATATAATCTGAATTCATATGATTCACATGGTTTTGCTTAAATAAAACAATCAAGCATGTAGGTTTTTCTTTTATAATATAACAAAACTCCTGATAGTCAGTTTCTTTCTATAGTAGATCCGTTCTCTGCGTTTCTTGTGTTCTCTCGACCGTAGTACCGATCTATCTTTTGTATGTGGCTTTCCCTTGTTGGTGTATTGTTCTTAGTTGTTTCTATTTGTTGTTGGTATGTTGTCTATGTGTGGTGTTTGCTACGAGTAGAACGAGAACCGCTTGTGAGAGTTGAAGATCAGAAGGTGATGACTCAAAGCTGATGGTGTGAGAGTTGAGCAAGTGTTTAAGGCAAGTATACATGGGATCATCCTTGTTGTCCTAATCACATTAAAAACTAATTCATGATATATGCATGTGTTTCCTTGATATCCTATAAGGTTTTCCCTAGATTTGTACCTTATACCTTGTTACCCTGGGATTTGTGCATTGGGTAGATCAAGCTAGTACTCTTGAAAAATAACTATGATCATGTAACATTGACTAATGACTTATACAACAACAGTAAAATATGCTTTTAACAACATGGATTAAGGTGATCTAGAGCACAGTTTTTTAGATGCTCTAGAACCTCTATAAGCGATCACCCGGGATTTACAGTACAACCATGAGGGCTACATGGCTCTGACTTTAGTTCAGTATTAGGGTCACTCTCTCGCATGCGATAGTTCACGAAAGTTGTCATTGACGAGCGGTTGCGGGTTGCGGCTGGAGTGGCTACCGCTGCGTGTGTGTACCATCCCGGGGCTCCTGTATACCCTTTGCCCGTGGATCCGTACTGTCTGTGGTATGTCAGCGAGCCCCTCAGAAAGACTTCATAGTGTACCCTGCCCGCTCACCTTGGCAGTGTTTTGGGAGTAATTAACCCGGGCATATGGGCAACACGACTCATGGGTAAAGATGTACAACCTCTGCAGAGTGTCTTAGAACTAATATATTAGCCGTGCTCACGGATACGAGCGGCCTGGAATTCTTCTGGAACAGAATGACTTTAATCTATCATTTACTAGTTTGCTATTCATTATTCATGTTTACTCGATCATATGGTTATTGGGCTATTGATAATATTGATGCTATCCTAATGCTAAAATTGTAATAATATAAAAGCTGATGCAGTTAAACTAGTGTCATACTTTTTGAGCCTCATGAACCCCATGTTTACTTGTTGAGCACGAGATGTACTTACGCTTGTTTACTTTTCAATACTTTGGATAAAAATCCCGGATGGGTAACAGAAGATGGATCTAGTGAGATTTCGAAGAAGTGCTAGGCGTATGCATCCCCCAGTCAACTGTCCTTGTGAAGTTGGAGCTTCAAGAAAGTTTAGTAATCGTTCCGCTATACTTTGATGTAAGTGTTAATGTATCTATGTTTTCGCTATATAACATTGATTTTGATATTCTTCTTTTTTGTTGTTGTATGTGTGGACTTCCTGGGCACACATATGGCTAGCCTGGTTTTGTTCTTTAAAACCGGGTGTGACATTCTCACTCACAACCTATTCAAAAAAATTCTTACAAGTTCTTACCTAGCAAATTAGGAGGTGGAAGCAACCAAGTCGAAAACCCTAGAAATAGTGTATCATCACAACATCAACTACAACAAATGTCAAGTTGTATCTGGATACGTGAAGCTATAGGAGGGCTAAAAAAATAATGTGCAGGGAAGTACTAGCACCACACTAGTCACAAAAGCATGTTGAGAAATCATTCAACGGTGGTACCGTGCTGGTCCTAGGCTAGACCATGCTAAATACACGAGGCTGGACACAAACAAAGTGACGGTACAACAAGAAAAAGGCGTACAATCAACAAGAAATCACTCCCCTTATTTTCCTCATCCCTTCTTTTCTTTCTTTTCTCTTTCTCTCATCATCTTCTTATTCTTCTTATTCTTTGCACAACTAGAACAAATTTGAATCTTGACAAATCAGATTTCCGTAAAGCAACTTACAATGTGTTTCTCTTTCTCTTTAGGGAACAACAAGAATAGAACTAGCAATGTTGTTTTTTCTTTGTGTACCCAAACCAAATTTTTGTGGCATGAAAAAAATAGCAGGGATGGATATGGTGCAATAAAGGTGTATATGATACTAATGATTGCAATAGAGATGTATATGGTGGAGTGGAGATGTGTATGGTGGTAGTGATGGCAGATGATATGTATATAATTGATAGTGACTAAAATGTGACAAGAACTTGAAACTCTAAAAGCCTAACCCTAAGACCAACAACTCCATGCAAACTAAACTCAACAAGCCCGAACTAACCGATACTAGTAAAAGGCTCAAAAAGTCTATAGGGTTATGGGAAGATGAATCTACTATTTTTGTAGGCGTTTTCTGGACTAGAGGAAATTAAAAGAAAACTGAAATCTCTCACTGATCATACCTCGCTCTGAATACAACTTGATGAGAGTATGGGTGACCTAATATTTCGGTGGAGGATGGATAACTTCTATTTGACTAGAGAGACGTTCACGATCCGACTACAACCACCAAAGGATGTTGCGCCTCAGTGATTGATACACCAATTCCAGTGGTTGCTCACGATCTTGTGGATTACGATCAACCAAACTACAAGGGTTATTCCAGCAAGCAATCAAAGAAAAAGCAAGAACAAGTAGAACAAGCACTCAATTGCAAATAAGAGATGGAGGTTCAGATCTAAATCACAATAAATCACAATAAAGGGTGTTGGGTCATCCTACAACCCTAGGAGACATCCCTAATAGACTCAACTTGATACATGGGTCGTCTGCCCAAAATATGGTGACACAACACATTTGGCAAAAAAAGGTCTTAGCATTAAATTATCAACTATGGACGCATATGATACAATATAGGTATGAGTCCTGGTCCATTGGAAAGTAGACTTGATAAGCTTTCAGAAATATGGTAGAATGTCCAATCGGAGTTCGTATGAAGTCGTGGCAACCATCGCAAGTTTGGACTCTTTTGCAGTCCAAATTCAACTTCCAAAACGTGTTGGGCATGAACTCTTTCTTTCCTTATGACCAACGTGACATGGTGACCTGGTGGAGGATGTCAGGACCTCTTGGATTTGGTCCCAGTCAACTTAATTAACCATCGATGCTTTCCCTATGGAATCTAACCTTCCCTTGATCTATGTAAGTAATTCTAAAAATAAAAATATACAATCTTTATAGTGCACCATCAATTCATCTAATGCATCAATGATAAGCCTCATATATAATGGTTGTATCTTTGGTATAGAAGGGTTTGGCATGGTCATATCTAAGCTGCTGATATCCTCATCAAAGTCTTTTACTTGTCGAACAGTAGGGTCAGAGTTCCGAGGGACTTGAGTAGCTTCTATGTAAACGAGCGTGGTACCCGGGTACAAAGGAACATGTGAATACATTTTCTACTCTATGATTAAGTGGTAGGCGGCAGCCGGTGATAGCTTGGTCTGTTCTTTATAACCCCCCATGTTCTGGTAGGGTGTAGGATTCTAAATTACCTCTTGAAGTTGCTAGCAAACCAGTACTCAGATGCTCTGCCCACTTATCTTTTGCTAAGATCTAACTATTATTTATGTATTTGTATGCCTATCTATTATTCTTTGTATAATTGTATTAGGTTGAGGGTAGGAATCATTCATTTATTCTTTTTTTGTCTTCTCTTATCTTTGAGGTTCACCTTGGCGTATGTCACACTATCTTAATCCATATCAATTTTACCCCTATCATGAACTTTGGTCTGTCATACAAGTATGATATCTAAACTATATCCATGCTACAGGCTTTTTACACACATGTCTTTATTTGAAAAATATAAATAATAATATTCTGAATACTTTCGAGTAAAATGTTACAACGGTAATTCCATGTGTTTACGGATTTGTTCTGTAAATGTAAAGAACTATACTAAGGCATTTCTGATACCATTCTTAGGGACGTATTCTATTTCTCACTACTACAGAACAGACCTTTCGTCGATGCCCCAAAATTGCTTTAGTCCCGGCAAAAATTGTGCCTGGGACTAAAGAGGCCTTTAGTCCCGGTTGGTAACACCAACCGGGACTAAAAGTCCCCTCCCAACGGCTACGGGCGTCAGACATTGTCAGGGGGGACTTTTAGTCCCGGTTGGTGCCACAAACCGGGACTAAGACTATTTGTTGACCTTTAGTCACGGCTAGTTATATGGACCGGGACTAAAGGTCCCCCCCCTATTTGAATTCTCCTTCCTCCCCAGCCCGAGCCTAAGAGCTCCATTTCTTCACTTTGTTCTTGTTGTTCTTCACTGTTCTTCTTCTCCTCTTCGGCCATTGCTTCATTTGATCACTTCTACGCCTCCATCAACTCGTTGAAAGATTACTATCTTCAACCTCTCATGTTTTAGCAGCAACATATGTTGTTTCTTGGTCTATATGTGATTTTTCTTTATGACTTTATCTCTTTGCCATTTTAAGCTTCATTCACTTGACATTGTTTGAATATTTTGAAGAAGGCAACTAAAACTAGTATTCTAAGTATACATGTAACGCCCCAGAGTCCAAACGGCTCAGATCCACTCTGCACGCTGAGCGAACCACACCAACCACCATCCCACTTAAGCTTTCGTCCTCGCTTCACTTAAAAGGATTAACCCGGAGATGGTGGGATGGACTCTAGAAGTCTTATATGTTGGTCTATCCCACCTTAAACAAGCAAGGTGGGACTAAACCCTCCACAATATCTCATTAACACACATGGGCCACAACGGGCCAAACGGGCCGGATGTGACATACACCCCCCCTCAAAGAACTCGACGTCCTCGTCGAGCCCAACATACCCACAACCGGGCAAACGATGACTATGAACGTTCCCTCTTAGCACACGCGACCGTGCCCAGTGTCGGCACATGTGCCATGCCGTGCGCCCCGCAGAGCCTACACGCGCAATGAACCTACCATGTCCGCACACCTGGCCCGCACGCGCCCGCTGCCGCGAAGGTCGGCTCTGATACCATTTGTAACGCCCTAGAGTCCAAACGGCTCAGATCCACTCTGCACGCTGAGCGAACCACACCCACCACCATCCCACTTAAGCTTTCGTCCTCACTTCACTTAAAAGGATTAACCCGGAGATGGTGGGATGGACTCTAGAAGCCTTATATGTTGGTCTATCCCACCTTAAACAAGCAAGGTGGGACTAAACCCTCCACAATATCTCATTAATACACATGGGCCACTACGAGCCAAACGGGCCGGATGTGACAATACACCTTTCATTTCTACTATGTCTACCACATTTTATGGTTTAATTAGTTGAAAATAGAGATTTTAGTGTATTATTTAATTTAATTAGTTGAAAAAATAGAAATAGATTTATTTTTCTAGTAGAGATTTTTGGGTATTATATGTTCCACATTTCAAGATTAATTTAGCTTAGTTAGAGAAATATAGATTTTTAGGATATTATTAATGCATTTAATTTGTGGATTATATGAGGCATTTATGGTGGATTGTTCTTGATTTATATGCCACTTGAGCTCAAAATAATTATATATTTAGATGAAAAAGGTAGTTACCTAGAATACTTTAGTTGTACACATGACACATTTGATGATTTTAGAAATGTAAATTTTAGTTGTTTTATTTTCTATGTTTAGAAAATGAGGAATTTATAATTTCTAGTTTGAAAAATGAGTATAGAGAGTAGATGACAACTGCTTCGGAGTACTCGGCCTCTGATCGGGTTCCAAAGCGACTATGACCAGACCTCCCTCTCATTACCTGTGGCAAGTGTATGCAAAAGACTGTGAAAGAGTACCGAGTGGGGAAGGCGGGTCCCAACAATGGTCGGATTTTCTATAAGTGTCCAGATCGCAATGTGAGTTATATATTTTGTCACATTTGTTGGTTATATGGTTAATTTCTACCTATTATAACTGATGATTTTGATTAAAGTGCTGATTTTTTATTTCTATTTTGAGTGGGATGGCACTGGATGTCGTGGCTGGTACCGGGAGGAAGATTATGTTAAACATGTGGCGGAGGCTACCGAGCCTGATGAGGCAGTGAGGCAGCTCAAGAAGCTCGTCGATGTTGAACAGGCGAATAATGATATGTCTGCTTTAGTTGGGATTGGTCGGGAGATCATTATGCTACTGAAGTGCATTTTAGGTTTTCTGTGTATAGTTCTAGTAGTCTTAGCATACGTTATGTCGAGGCTTTCATAGACCATACATTAGTCTTTCTGTGACTCGAAAATGACACATGATGGTGTTCCATCTCATATTATTTTAATGTAGACCTTTCGGTATTTTTATAATATCATTTTTTGACCAAAATAAGAAATTTAATTATGTATTGGGTCATATAATATAGACGATGACACGTCATAGGACGTACAATGTAGATCGCCGCTCCAAAGAGTTTATTGATGGCGTGCATTATTTCTTAAGAGTGGCTGAGGCAAACAAGCAGAATGGTAATTTCATGTGTTGTCCATGCGTCTTGTGCAAGAATTTGAAAGAATATTATAGCTCAAGGACTCTTCACTCACACTTGTTGAAATCTGATTTCATGTCAAACTATATTTGTTGGACCAAGCGTGGAGAAACCAGAATTATGATGGAAGAAGATGAAGAAGAGCAATTGGACCCTGACGACATTATTGCTCAATATGGTGACTTCAATGATACTGCAATGGTGGAAGCAGAAGAAGAGGCAGGGGCAGAGGACATACTTTCTGAAGATGATGCTCTTGGTGATGTCATTCGTGATGCACAAAGATATTGTGAAAGTGAAAAAGAGAAAGCTAAGTTTGACCGCATGCTAGAGGATCACAAGAAACTACTATACTCGAGCGCCGAAGATGGGCAAAATAATTTGGGTACCACACTAGAGTTGCTATAATGAAAGACAAAAAATAGCATATCCGACAAGGCATTTGGCCAAAATAAGCAATACCAAAATCAGTAAAAAAAGAACCTTTAGTACCAACCGGGACTAAAGGGTGCAACCCTGCGTGGCCCTTCTGCGCCACCTGGCGCACCCTTTAGTCCCAGTTGATATTACCAACCAGTACTAAAGGTCTAGCTTTAGTCCCGGGCCTACGAATCGGGACTAAAGGAGGGACATTTAGTCCCGAATCCTTAGTCCCGGTTCAGGCACCGGGACTAAAGGCCCTTGCCGACCAGGGTTAAAGGCGGTTCGTGTAGCAGTGTCTATCTATGGTATCGACATTAAGAGACACCAACAGTACTATATCACATCACAAAATTTCAATCTCAACTTAATATTAAAACTAAAAAAACATAGATTATACATATATACAGAAGAGAGTTGCATAAGGATTTGCCTCTAAAAGTGACATTTTTATTAAGCAACTGGTTCTTATATAAAGCGTAACTAAAACTTGTTTTGAGCATCTCCAACAGTTTGCCAAAATTTACTTGCCAAAAATTATGATTTGGCAACTTACTAAAATATACGGTAAGTAAAAAAATAGACTCTCTCCAACAGTTTGGCATAATTGTTTGCCAAATCTTTGGCAAACTTGCATCAGGGACTCTAAAAGTGAAACAAAATAAGTTTTATACCCTTCCACCTTTGGCAAATTTGCATCAAAAATCCTGAGAATGAAACAAAACTAATATGTGCCCTTCCACCTCTACGTATATCGTCGATGCGCGCGGGTTTACGCGCGCGCATATATCCGCATGGAGGGGGCAGATTTACCAAGTTGCTAAAATTTATCAAGTTGAATGGCAAACTGTTGGTGAGGTGATTTTTCTAGTTTTGCCAAAAAAAATGAAAGATAGTAAGTGGGTTTAGCAAACTATTGAAGATGCTTAATAAGTTATAAAAAGAATGGTACTATTATATTGCCATTTGCATCCAATCTTGCTGTTAAAAAATGCTTTTCAGAGGCACATCTATTTAATTTAAGACTAGCCCGCAGGATCGGTAGCAAGCGGATCGCTAGACAGTGGGCGTGTGTGGCAAGCAAAGGCACATGGACTGTTCGCATGTTGTCAATCATCTCTAAATATTGATTTCTAGTGATAACGAATAAAGAAAAAAAATTGCCCTGGCCCGTGAAAGTAAATCAAAAGGGGACAAAGCGCTCGAAACACTTGGATGACGCTTGGATCTTTTACTATTGTGATCTAACGCTAAAGACAAAAGATAAAGATTGGCCACTCCCCGGCCATCAAGCCATGTGAACATAAATCTAAATGAAACAAAGCGCTCATAACACACTGCGTACACAGGTGGCTCTTGAGTTTCCTTTTCTAAAGAATAATGAAATAAAGCACAACACACATGCCCAGAGAAAAGCAATCCACTATTTCTGCATGCATTGCAAATCGTGGCGAAAGGCAAAGGCAAAGGCAAAAACGCTTATAGCACTCATTAAATATGCTTCGTCCTTTCCAGCTAGTACTAATCTTCTGGGTGCATCGGTGTTGGAATGATACATATCCCTCTCGTTGCATACGGCCATAATACTCCTCTATCCCTGAATAAACTGATTTTTAGAATTTGTGTCAGTTAAAATTTTTACTAACTTTATTAAAAAAATAACATTTATATAACATGAAATAAAGACCATGTAAAAATAATAAATATTACTCCAATAAGGTTATGGTGGATCATAATAATTTAATATCATAAATATTACTCCAATACATTTCTCTAGAGTTACTCTCATTTGGGTGGATTCCTGTGGTATGAATAAAATGTAGATTTTCTCCATACTATTGTTCTCAATCTGTAAATATAGTTATGGTTATGAATTAGAATATAATTCATATGTTATGAACAAAGCATATAGAACTTTAATATTAATCATTCATACATCATATATGAGTATGATTAGAAATATCTTAAGGTGGTTGTTGGTATAAATTAGATGCACACGAGTAAGTTAATTATCCACAAGTGCACAGATATAATATCGATGTAGCACTTCACTAGGAGTAACCCAGTTTTAAATATCAAACCCAAAGGAACGGTGTTGTGAGGAAGATTAAGTCTATAAACTTAACCCAATGCACAATTGTTGATGCTCCTTAAATACCAAATCCAACCATCAACTAAACAAGGAAAAGGATCTATATGAAACCAACACCTAGAAATAGGGTTTATACTGACAGAATTCCACGAGTTTTGGTGAATGTCTATTTTTGCAGGGGGATATCAGGAAATATGGAGGAAAGACCCACATGTAAGATTTACATAGAGATAATTATCATCCGCAGGAAAAAGAACAATTTAGAAGGGTCAAGAAGACGCGGGAAGAAACGAGAGACTGAGCGGGCCCAGGGGTAGGGCGCCCACCGTACCCCCTGGGGCGGCCGCCCTAGGGCAAAGCCCAATGAGGCTCTGCCTTGTGGACCCTCTCTCCACCGCCTTTGAGGTTGCATCTAAGCCCTCCATTAAGGTCGGTTTGATCCGACGGTCGACGTTCATTTGAGAAGGCTATATAAGGAGAGAGCCCCTTTAAAACCCTAATTCATTATCCAAGATCCATATCAGGAGGAGAGGTCCCTGATCAAGCCCTAGAGCAACCACATCAACTATATCTCTAGTTTAGCATAGCTATATAGGATTAGAACTAGAAGGAGTCAATCTTCGATTGGTTTCCGGATCTGTCAAGAGGATTATTGGTAATTCTCTCTCTAGTTCTTTCTTGTTCATCATTTGTTCTTCAATATTATGAATATGACTTTGCTCTACTTCATTATATTGTTTATGACTTTACTCTATTTGATTATGTTCTCAATTATATTGTTCTTAGTTTATTATGATTATATGCTTGGCGTAGTTAGATCTGAATCATATGCATGTTTAGGATCATATAGCGTTTATCCATCAGCGTTGTAGGTAAATGATAGATATTGTGTGGGCGTGGTGCCTAGACCGTATTTATCTGCGATTGTGCCCTACATTCCGGATCGTGAGGTAGTTCGCGGGAGTGACAGTCATGTTGAGTTCTTTGTAGTCCTCCTCCCGTTTGTAGGGCAGGCAGAGCAGTACTATTATGGGGAAGTGATTGCTATGTTTCTCATCTTCCTTAGTAATACTCACTACACATGAATATCTCTTATCTCGCCATGATTGCCAAGTATAATTGCAATAATCATAATATGCAAGACTGTATAGTTAAGAATGACTTACGAAATATTCTTGTAGTTTGTCCTAATTCCATGCTAATGACTTGCTAGAATATCTATTGAGGTGCTTATCATTATCTTATGTGTCTATATTTATGTTGATCAGTATTTATCTTTTGTCACTATTCATTCATTATCTATATCTTATGTGACACTTATCCTGTATTTAGAGAGATAGATGAAAACTCTCCATTACACATGCAGTGATACTCATTACTCGTTCCTCAATTATTCCTTAGTATCCCTTCCCAGTGGTAAAAATATAAATAACGATACCTGGAATACTCCTGGTTAAAATGCTACATCGGTATTATCTGTGCGCTTGTAGATACATATCTATATTTATTAGAAGAGCAAATGCATATTTCAATACCACATCTCTCTGCCATGCTAGGGATGACAACTTGGCTTAAGTGGCATGAGAGGTGGTTAACTATTTATGGCGTCGTTATCAGAGATAGAAATTAATCTACTTTTGGTAACGACGTTAAGACATGTCAACAAGCATTTTTGGCGCCGTTGCCGGGGAAGGTTGATTAGCTATCAAAAGGAATAAATGAGTTATCACTTGCATCACTAATGAGATTGAGGAAACATCAATTCTCTACTCATACAGCCTTACCCTTGATCTTTGCCTATTTTTCCTATCATTTTATGCAGGGCAATGTATGAATAGGTTTGATCTTCCAGACAATTTTGTTGAAAATCCTGAAGCATTAATCTGAAGGACAAAAGCCAAGCTCGAGAAAGTAACAGAATCATCATCATTAACATCTCAGCTTGAAGCTTCACCCAATCAAGAAGATCATCAAAACATCGTTCGAGACTTGACATCAGAGTTCGAAGCCATGGCAGACAAGTCAATCCGTGAGTTCTCAGCCCCCACCACGGACAATATCCACACTGGACCTGCTGCGAACATTGATTGATCATTTGAGCTCAAGCCTGCGCTCATCAATATGGTGCAAGCAACCTAGTTCTATGGGAAAGCACATGAAGACGCTAGTGCTCATCTCCAACACTTCTTGGAGATTTACAACACATTCACTATCAAGGATATTCCTAGAGACGCCATACTACTTCGCCTTTTCCCATTCTCACTCTTGGGAAGAGCGAAGCAGTGGTTCTATGCAACCAAGGAGAAGAATCCACGTGGGCACTATGTTCCACCAATTTCCTAGCAAAGTTCTTTCCCATGGGAAAGACCAATGCTCTCCGTGGGATGATTTCAAGTTTTTAGCAACAATATGACGAGTCCGTTCCAGAAGCATGGGAGCGCTTCCAAGACTACATCCTAGAATGTCCCTATCACGGAATGGAGAATTGGTTACTTATGCAGACTTTCTATCATGGACTCAGCAACAACACTCGTGAGACCATGGATGCTGCTGCCGGAGGAGCGTTCCTATAACTTACAATACCACAAGCCACAACTCTTGTGGAGAATATGGCATGCAACCAAGGTTGGAGTGAAGAAAGAACTCTAAATCGCAAGAAAAGTAGAGGTATGCACCAGCTTAAAGAGGTAGACATGTTGTCCGCAAAGCTAGACCTACTCATGAAGAGACTCGATGAAAAAGCTAGAGAGAAGAAAGAAGTTATGAACATCTATGACTCTCACATGACCTGTGAAGAGTGTGGAGACACTGGACACTCAGACAACCATTGTCCAGAATTGCAAGAGGATATGAACTACATCAACAACAACAATTACAACCGTCCTCAGCAAAATTAAGGTTGGAATCAACAACAACAGAGGCCTAACTACTCAGGTAACTACTCAGGTAACTATCAAGGTATAATTCCTATAAGAATCCTAGTTTTCCACCTTTGAGAGAGTTAGTAGCTAACCAAGGAAAGTTAATGGATACCATGTCTAAGAAATTAGCATCCAATGATAAAATATTAGAAACTATAAATAATAGGATGGATAATTTTTCTGTTGCCATCAAGAATCAAATTAGCTTTAATAAAATGATTGAATCTCAGCTAACCCAATTAGTTGCTGCTGTTCCTAACACTAACCCCGGTATTCCATCACAACCGGAAGGATTAGAATCTGCAAATCTTATAGACATATTTGATGCAGGTGCTTATTGGAGCAACCCCACCGAAAGGTGGTGTGGCGACCCTATGGCAACCAAGAAAGGAGATCCAGGACGAATCATCATCCCAATCTCCATTGGCGTCACAGACTTTCCTGATGCACTTTGAGACTTTGACGCAAGCGTCAATATCATGCCCAGAGTAATCTATGAGAAATTCTTTAATTATCCTTTGTCAGATACAACCCTATGTTTGCAGCTTGCAGATCGGACACTATGCTACCCAAGAGGAATATTAAAAGATATTCGTGTCTGAATTGGAACCTCATATGTCCCAGTAGACTTCATGGTGATAGAGACCGGTGTTGATGAGAGGTCACCCATCATCCTAGGGAGGACACTCTTGAACACTGTCGGTGCTGTCATCTACGCTAGCGTTGTCAAGATCAGTTTCTTCATCAAAGGGAAGAAGGAGACATTCTCCTTCAAGAACAAAACCATACAAGCTCCTGAACAACCCCAACATGAGCTAAGAAAGAGGACCAATGAGAGGAACAAGCAAAACAAGCAGAACAAGCAAAACGAGCAAAACAAGCAGAACAAGAACAAGAACAAGAAGCAAGTACGGACAGAACCAATAAAGATGGTCACGACACTCCACAATAATAAGATCACCAAATCAGATCCCCTCATTTGATCAAGAAGGACGACCCAGGTGTCCCAACCATTGAATGCATAATCAACAGATGCTCCTTCCAGAAGGCAATCTGCGACACCGGATCGGGCGCCAACATTATGGCCAAGTTGACCTATGAGTTTTTGTACAACACAATGCCTCTACATCCAACATACACCCAACTCTAGATGGCAGATCAGACATGCCGCGTCGTTGAAGGCATAGCAAAAGATGTCCCCATCCAGATTGATGACCACTTCATCCCTACAGACTTCCTAGTCGTTGATATGGGAGAAGATGATTATGATCCACCCATCATCCTTGGAAGACCGTTCCTAAGCACCACCAAAGCTATCATCTATATCGGGACAGGAGAAGTGCGCCTACACTTCCCCTCTAAGAAGGTACGTCGTTACTTTAATGCTAACTACATTGTTGAAGAATTTAAGCAGAATAGAACGAGAAGAAGACGTCGCTACCGCAACCAGAAGAAACAAAACACCAAGGACGGATGGGCAGACTATAAAGGAGAAGTATCAAGATATGAAGAGAGACACCCCGAAGAAGAAGAGTCAATATACGCAACTCCACTCTCTAGGCCAAACACACCACCAACTCCAAGGTTAGGAAATGAAAGATCACTCTATGACTACCCCAGGCACGAGAGCGGAGAATCTTGGGAAGAAGCAAATGTATGTCTCTTCAATTTTAATAAATGTCCAGAAAAGAGAGCTTATCCTAGGGAGACCACCACACCAACACAAGTGTGGAGAGAAAAAGAAATCATACCAGAAGAAGAAGCGCAGCCGGAGGCGCTGTCACACCCAATTTCAAGGACAAAATAGGATGCATAACATTATGTGTGCCCAGGAAACAATCCACACATAAGTCCACAAATTACATAGTACCATCACAGTGTTTATTACATAGCGTACATAGATCCATTACATAAATAAATAAAGCATATGGAAGATACATCTAGCTCTCATGGAACTCCATCTCACAGGGAAGGTCAACTAGTTGACCAAGCCTAGAAATCTTCATGATAGTCCTCACAGCCTCCTGCTTCTGTTACCCATTCGGGATTTTTATCCAATTGATTGAAAAGTAAAACAAGTGTAAGTACTCTTCGTACTTAGCAAGCTAACATGGGGTTATGAAGCTCAAAAAGGTTGACACTTAAGCCCAAATGATCCCACTTACATCATTGCCAAAATTCAGAGGAACATAAACATCATCATTATAGTGGCAATAGGAACATAAAGATTGATCAAGTTAATTATAATTAAACCGTCAGTTTTCCGGGCCGCTCGTAATCGTGAGCATGGCTGATATATCAGTTTTTTAACACTCTGCAGAGGTTGTGCATCTTTACCTGTGAGTCGTGATGCCCCGAATGCCCGGGTTAATTACTCCCATAAACACTGCCAAGGTGAGTGGGCGGGGTTCACTATGAAACCTTTCATAGTATCTCGTCTAACAAGATTAGGGCCGCTAGGATTGGCAAGAGGCGATAGAGCCCCCCTTCCGAGTAGCATAAAGACCGTAGCCTATGCTCAAATCCGGACAGAGGCCGCACTATAACCAGCTCGGCAAGAGCCTAATGCGCCCTTTCGGGTAACCACTAATGAGCTAGAAAAGAGCCTATTACTGAGTTAAAGCTAGAGCCATGTAGCTCTCACGGTTGCACTATCAGTCCTAGCTTTTGCCAACAGTGAGTTGTTATAAAAGGTTTTGTTCCAGTTGCCATAAATAGGTTCACCAGTTCATTCAAGCATTATAACATTTGGCAGGGATCATGTATCATTTCATTTTGCACTAGCCATCTACCCATATGCATAAACCATAGGAGTCAAGGTAAATGATTTCAATACTATGGAATTATTCTACGGGTATCAAATTAAACACATGCATATGAAATCATGATTATGGTGAATAGGATAACAAGGTAGGTCCCATACTATACTTGCCTTGGTTCTCAAACTCCTGTTGGTCCTGCTGCTGGTCAAAGAACTCCTGATCACAACCAAACTCCTCACCGTCTGAACTCGATCACAACATTGCAACAACATACATTCCAATTGCATACATACAAAGCAAACAGAGTTACTATTAGAACAGTACACCAGCAACAGTAAACAGAAGTAAAAGGTTTGTAAAAAGGTACTACACACTGCTACGAACATTTCAACGCGAATTTCACGAAAATCGGATTAAAAACGCGAAAGATATGAATTAAACTAGTTCTCTAAGAGCATTTTCATTAATTAAACTTAACCTCAAAATTTAAATGTTCCAAACAGGATTAACAGAGGGTTTAACATAAAGATAATTTCATTACGAAACTAACGCAACTCGAATCGTTCAAAACGGAGTTAAAACGCAGATTTTATAAGCTTTTCAAAAAGGATGGCAATTCTGAAATTACTTTGAACTGATTTTGAATTAAAACGAATTTATTTGATTTCTGAAATTGGGAAACAGTCATGGACTGCGGGTTCATTCAGAGAAACTGCAGGGTCTCTTTAACAAAATGACCCACGAAGGGGTATCTTCTAATCAGAGTCGTTGATCTCCAGTCGGACGGCTGTGAATCGAAGAGGGGGGGAGAAACAGAAGATGTGGCCGGAGGGGAAAACAGACGCGGCGGCGTCACCATTTCCGGCGGCCTGGAGCTCGTCGGAGCACACTGGAACGGATGTTCCGGGCACGGTTTCGCAAAACAGGGGCATGGGGAGAGAGAGCGGAGCGAGGCGAGTGCGATGGTGCACTCGGACAAACTCCGAGAGGAGGGCAGAGGCGGCGTGATGACACGCCATGGACGGCGGCGCGCTGTTCGCATGGCACACGCCCTAGAGGCCAAGAATTGACGAACCGAGCGCATGGGGGGAAAGAGGGAGTGACGGCGAATCCAACCGTGTATTCGTTTGTGCGCTGAGAGAGAAACAGGGGCTTGCCCGACTGCGTGCCATGGCCAGCGGCGTGGAGTGCACGCGGGCAGGGAGGAAGGGGGATGGATTGCGGAGCTCACCGAGACGACGTAGAGGACAGAGGCGGCTCGGTGCGGACGGTCGGTGTGCAACGGTGGTCGGCGAGGCACGTACGTGGCGGCGTCGCGTCACGGCGACGAAGGCAATGGCAAGTTTGAGTTCGACAGCTGCTGTGCGGGAATGGCAGCGGTGCTCTGCATGCGGGAAAACAGAGAAGAGCAGAAGTAGGAAACAGGTTCTGCGCTCCTCTTTGAAGCCCGGCTGGAGAGGAAATACGGGATGCGCGGGGTCCGTTTCAACGTCGTGGGCGAGTCTCAAGGAAGTGGGAGCAGGGCGACACGTAGTCGGTTGCGGCTCTGCGCTCCGAACGGCGCGGCAGTGCCGCGCGGTGGTTGCCGCTCGACGCACGGCGCGGCCGAACGCAGTGGGAGGCAGAGGCGCTGCGCACTGCGACTCTTGGGCCGGCCTGCTGGGCTGGGCAAAAGAGGGGAAAGGAGGGAGTGGACTGGGCCACTCGGGCCGAAACAGGAAGGGAGGGAGAGAGTTTTCTTCATTTCTCTTTTCTTTTTCAGGATTTTCCAAAACCATTTTCAAATTGAATTTGAATTCATTTTAAACATTGCTTTGCAAACACAGTCATCACAATAAAAATCATGCAACAACATGTATGCATCAACATGTTACTAAACTAGGAGTTGATTTTAATTCGATAAACTTTATTATTTCCCTAAATGAAATGCTCACGCAATTCATTAATAAATCATTTTCTACTATTTTAAATGCAAGCAAATTTTTGGGTGTTACAATTCTACCCCCCTGAAAAGGAATCCCGTCCTCAAGATTCAGACAAACTTACTCGAACAGCTATGGGTAAGACTTTCTCAGGTCTTCTTCTCTTTTCCAAGTAGCCTCGTCTTCAGTGTAGCGGTTCCACTGAACCTTGCACATCTTTATAACACGACTCCTGGTAAACCTTTCTGTTGTTTCTAAGATCCTTATTGGGTACTCTTCATATGTGAGATCTTCCTTTATAGAAAGCTCTTCTAGAGGTATCTGCTCCTCAGGTACTCGTAAACACTTCTTCAACTGAGACACATGAAAGACATTATGTACTCCTGACAAATTCTCAGGTAACTCTAACTGATAAGGTACCTCTCCACGTCTCTCATGAAAGACACATGAAAGACATTATGGATCTAGCTTTCCTTTCATATTGAACCTATTTACACTTCTCATTGGAGACACTTTCAAATACACATAATCTTCAATCTCAAATGACAAACCCCTCCTGCGGGTGTCTGCGTAGCTCTTTTGGCGGGATTGTGCAACTCTTAAGTTATCTCTTATTTTTCTTACTTGCTCTTCTGCATCTCGAAGAACATCCGGTCCAAACACCTGAGTCTCTCCGGTTTGGTTCCAGAATAAAGGAGTTCTGCACTTGCGCCCATACAGAGCCTCATTTGGTGCCATTTTTAGACTATTCTGATAACTGTTGTTGTAAGAAAATTCAGCATAGGGCAAACTCTTGTCCCAACTGGCACCAAGTTGTAATGCACATGCTCTCAACATATCCTAAAATATTTGGTTTGTCCTTTCTGTTTGTCCATCAGTCTGAGGGTGATATGCTGTACTGAAAGTCAATTTTGTTCCCAAAGATTCATGTAATTTCTGCCAGAACTATGATGTGAATTGGGTACCTCTGTCAGATACAATCTTCTTAGGGACTCCATGTAAGCATACTATCCTTTCCATATTTTTAGAGTACATGATCTAAGTCTAAGTCGTTAACGGATATGATATGGGAAGGTTTGAGTTGCTATTTATCTACTCCTAGAGATAATAGAATTCTGGAGAATTTTATCTTTTGAAAACCTTTAAAAACACCACATGATGAGTTCCTGTATGATGAGAGTTTAAATTCCTACCACAACCATATATACATGCTTACTAGATTAGGAAACCACACCTATTTACATACTGCTTATGAGCATTGAGTGTGGTCAAGCTGTGTGACCCTCAGGAACTAGTCATGTGGTCTGAATCAAGATTCACTTACACTACACCCACATATGCTACTTCTATCCAAGAAGTATGCATCCATATACACTACACCCACATACGCTGCTTCTATCTCAGAAGTACGCATCCACATACATCCACCTAATTCCATCTCTAGATCCACCAAAAACATTCTACTCGTAATCCGAGAGAGAATAGAAACACATAAATGTTCTCCTATTCCTGTTTATCCCTATGAAATAAATGCTCCAGTCACTTTATTGCTCTACAAGGATGAGTGCTCTTAAAAAAAAGAGAGACGAGGAAATAAAAAGGGGCAAGTGCCCTCCAACCTCGGAAAAATAAAAAAAGTGAGAAGAGAGGTAAAAATGGACAAGTGTCCGACAGTAGAATTAGGGGTACAAGATACCCAACTGAAAAAAAAATTATTATTTATCGAGCATCTCATTCCCTCCGAAAGGTTTCAAATACAAGAAAGGTATATCCATCAGAAAGGGAGCAGATGTCCGATGTTCGCTCTAATGTTTTGTGTCCTCTGCCCGTGTATCCTATCGTCTCCCACATGTCGCCTCTCTCCTTTCCACTATCCCAGCGTCCCCTTTTATAGACCTGAGAGTACATAGGTCCTAGATTGTAGCGGCATGGAAGGCGTGTCCATGGCGCCATGCTTGCGATGGGACATCGATTGCTGTAGCGGCATGGCCTTCCTGTCCTTCCGGTGCTTCAGGGCATGGTGATAACGGACGGGACACTGCCGAACGTCATGGTGTGGGACGATCGGCCTCCAGCGGACGGGTACGAGCTCTGCAGCCGATACGGGGCAGATGGGACAGGTCCCAGCCGAAGTGGTTGGAGGTGACGGTCGAGCCCCCGGGTCGAGGAGCGTCGAGGCCTGCGTGACCTTGACGCGCCCCTGTAAACACGTTCGAGGGTTGTCCCCTTCAAGATTCGAGGGGGTGCTTTCGGCCTCCGTACTCAAGGTGTGGCTACAGTTACCGCACGATTGACGGAGAGTCCGAGTATGGGCCATGAGTTGATAGATTTGACCATGGTAGTGGGCGCCCATGGCGTTAGGCGGGAGCAGGTAGGCGCATTGGATCCCCTTTACCCCATACTGGGAGTAGGTAAGTCGATCGAGCCTCCTGCTCGTGGGTCGTTCGATCGACCCCCTGTCCGTCATTCGAGGGGTCGAGGTCGAGGGTCGTTCGATCGATCCCTCCTCGTTCACTCGAGGGGTCAAGGCAGGGGGTCGTTCAATCGATCCCCCTTCCGTCGTTCGAGGGGTCGAGGTCGAGGGGGATCCTGCCTACTGTCCCTCCAGTAATGGGCTGGCCCATGACTGGCCATTTTTATCGGTGGGGTAGGCCTTCGCTTGATGGGCCTTCCTCCATTGATCGAAGGGCTGGTCGGATTTTGCCTGGATGTTAAGCATTAGATCATCACAAGTTAGGGTACCCCTTACCTTTGTACCCAATAGTAGCCCCGAGCCTCTATGCGGATAAGAAGAATCCGTATAGGGGCTTTTGCCGATGATCTGCAGAGTTAGTAAAAGGTCTGATTCTCCGCGGGGTGCGTGCAAGCGCACCCCGCGGGGGTAGCCCCCGAGGCCCCTGAGGAGTGATTAAGAACTCCTCTGGGGGCTTTGATTTGTGGCTTATCTAGGGGGATTAATATTAACTGGAGTCATAGTGCCCCATCGAGGGGTCAACTCTGTCTGCCAGGCTCCGAGTGTTTTCGACCCTCTTTCGTCGAGGGGTGCCATGCATAGTCTAGCCCTCGAGCCTCGTGTGGCTGGGCTTTTGCTACCTCATAGCGTCCTTCCCACGGATCCTTGCGCTCGGATTGTGGGGCGAAGAGCATCGTGCTTTCCTCGTTCGGACGAGCCTCGAAGTCCTCTGTGAGCTGGTAACGGGGAGATCCAAGTGAGAACTCGTGCCCCCTTCGACAGGTGTCGACAGAAGCCCTGAGGCATCCTCATTAAGCAAAACCGTGTGGATTACCTAGGTGCCAACACATTTCGATGAGAGTCGGTGGCTCGATGCCTCCCGTCGTAGGGATCCTTGGGTATTCCCTGGTTATGCCTTGGATATGTCCCGGGGGGACTCGAGAGTTCGTTCTCGAGCTAGGCTTCATACTGGCTCCCCCTGGGTCATCCCTGACTCGGGTACTCGAGGGCGGCTGTTGAACCCTGTTCGAGGGTCAGCCTTCGCCCCCTCAAGATTTGAGGGTGGACCGGAGTCCGTTTTACTTCCCTAGGAAGGAACTGCCCGAGAGCGGCTGTCGAAACCCTTTCGAGGGCCATCCTTCGCTCCCTTGAGAGTTCGATGGATGGGTCGACGTCCATTGCTTACCCTCGAAGATAACGCCCATCATTGCCCGTCGTCCACCGTAAGCGCGCCTCTTCAGGAGATGTCCGTTCGACTGCAACCTTAGCATGCGTAGGGTGCAGCGAGGACTGCGGTGATGTGACAGGTGTATCTTATCCTATGGAACCCGAGGGGCGGTAGGTAGGTGCATTAAATGCGGGGATTTACCTGCCTTTTCGATGGATCTCCCCTGAACAAGAGGCTCGATGACACCATCTCCGCCTTCTGCGATGGCATGGGAGCTGTCGGCGACGTGTGCGGAGACTCCCTCGTGCGCCGCTTCATCGTCGTGCCTCATGAAGTGACGGAGCAGGTTCATGCTGCTCTTCACATCGGCGTGAAGCGGGCACTCGCGGTCGTCCGCTCGGGCTACACCTACGACCTCAACGTCGTTGCTCGCGGCTTTGTCGTCGACCCGACGCTGAATGACGAAGAGGACACGGCGAGATGCAATGAGCCAATCGACGCCGCAGAGGTGCCTGGTGGTGAGTTGGCGAAGCTCTTCGAGCCTGAGGTGCTTCCCCCGACGGACGGCGATGGCGATGGGAGTAGTGGAGGCCTGTGAGCCAGATACGGACAAAAAAGGTCCATGTAATAGATTAGTTCTGTGACAATATGATGTCGAGCCCCTGGGGCTTCAAAACCTTAATGCATTTTATTCGGGATGCATCTGGGTGTTTCTATTTCTCGGGCTATCTCCATTTCTTTTTGCCTGAGGTGTAGCTTTTTGACTAAGTGTTCGACGCGCGCTCGTATCCCTTGAGGGGGGGAGCGAGTGGGAGTACCATAGCCTGGAGGCGTAGGAGAGCCCCCGGCTCGACGGCCCTCGACCCTTAGGGAGTTCGAGGCGTTTTTTACTTAGTCACAGAGCGTACTCGGGGCAAAGATGGAAAGAGAAGCGTCGAGTTTCGAAAAAACGTCCGGGTTTTTAAGGGACTTAGGGAGGGGGGTCCCCCCTGTCAGACTCTGAGGTAGCCTCGATTCTACAGGGGTAGATTAGAACATTTTGTGTTTGATCGTGGCCCGAGGGGCTTTAAAACATTTGGATGTTTTAATAAAGTTATCAACTTAGTTTTTTGTTCAGCTCGAGTTTCTTCCTCTTAGCTGCCCTTACTTGTCTTCGTTTAAGCTGTTAACGAACCCATGGGCCTCGAGGGGGGGAATTCGAGTGAAAGTAAACATAGCCCTGAGGCGTAGGTGATTGTTTTTGGCTCGACCCGTTCCTAGCCCTTTTGCCGGCACGAGTTGTTTTATTCTTAAGCGAGACGTGAGTTCTAGGTAGCGTGGAGGAGTTGAGTGACATCAAGCTCATTTGAAAAAACTGAGTGATTTTTCCGGGGACTCGAGGGGGTTCCCCCCTTTGTAGCCCCCGAGGGAGGCTCGTCTTTATGAAAAAAAAAGTCGAGTCTACCTTGTGCTTCGTGATAAAGAAAAGCATATTACGAGTAGCTCGATTATCAGAAGACTTTTTATCTTATTCATTCGAGACATGAATATAAGTACGGAGCCCTAAGGCCTAAGGGTAAAAGTGACGTAGTTGTTCGATGTTCCATGCATTGGTGTTGAAGAACGCGCCAACGGCTTCCTCGCCGGCTGCGTAATTGGCGACGATGTCCATGAGCTCATTGGCGGTCTTGGGGGTGTTTCGTCCCAGCTCCCGCACCAACTCCTTGCAGGTCGTCCCGGCGACGAACGCCATGATGATGTCGTGGTAGGAGATGTGGGGTAGCTCGGTATGTTGCTTGGAGAACCGTCGGGGGAACTCGCGGAGGGGCTCCCATTGCTTCTGCCTGCAACTACGGAGATCCCAGGAGTTTCCGGGCCGCACGTAGGTTCCCTTGAAGTTCCCCTCGAAGATCCTGACCAGGTCCAGCCAGCCATGGATCAAGTCTGGGGGAGTTCCTCGAGCCACCCTCGAGCGGTGTCGGAGAGGAAGAGTGGGAGTTGTCGAATGATGACATGGTCATTGTCGGCCCCTCCTAGCTGACATGCCAGCCTGAAATCGGCAAGCCAGAGCTCTGGCTTGATCTCACCGTTGTATCTGACCAGGCTGGCGTGTGGACCAAAATGACTCGACAAAGCGGTTCGCCGGATCGCCTTGCTGAAGACTCGTGGCCCTGGAGGTTCTGGGGATCGACGTCGATCCTCATCACTATCGTAGCGCCCACCTCGATGAGCACTGTAACCTCGAGCCTCAGTGTCGCCGTGTCGGCGTCGTTTGTTGTCGTTCATGTCGTGTCGCGCGCGTTCTCGGACTGGTTGTCGCTCTTCTTGGCCCTGGGGTACCTTGTCTTGGTGGACAGATACCTCTCGATCTTGTCGAGGGGGCACGTCCTGCCGCTCTGAAGCAGCTCCTATGCGCCTCGAGGCCGAGCTCTCCGCTTGTTGTATGGCTGTGGTTTGGAGAAGCCCCTGGATTTCGTCTCTGATGCGCTGAGCCTAGGGCGTCGATGGTGCCGGCATGTCACGAAGCAGCATCACGGCTGCCACAACATTTTTACTAGCGTGGTTGTAGTAGTGGCATTCGTTCGCTCCTTCCTCGGTAATCTGCCGATGGACTCCCCGGGCTCGCCCGTGGTCTCCTGCACCCTGTGGGTGCCCGTGATCTTGCTCGAGGGCATGCTCGAGCTGTTGAAGTCGCAGGCGCTCCTCCTCGAGCTTGGCGAGCAGTTCTCGAACTTGCGCGATCCGGGCGTCCTGAGGTGGATCGGCTTCGTCTGGAATCGGGGGGGTCGACGTTTCGCGGTGGGGTAGCGTTGCCCCCTCCTTCTGCATTCTCAGCTGCGCCGTCGGTGATGTCGTCCTGGGAGTCGACCGGATTGATGAGGTGGAAGCACTCCCGCATGGGATCGTAATCCTCATCGGGGGAGTCTGGATCGGGGTAGCCCTGGTAGAAGTTGGGGAAAGATCCCCTGCGCTCCTCCTCCAGCCATCGCCGGATCGTGCCCAAGGTGTGATACCCTGGGACCAGGGCTCATCGTGGCTCCGGGTGCTCATCCGGTGGAGGGGTGGTGACGAGGTTAATCATCGCATGTAGCAAGCTCCCTGGGGACACATAACGTGCCTGCATCTGCGAGTCTACAAAAGCAAAAGAGAGTCTGGTGTTGTTGTAGAGCCCGTGTGGAAACAGGTTGTGTGGCGGCGCGGCCGAGTATGTCGGAGAAGCCACGGGGACCCTCTGAGATGACGGTATGGCAAATTCAAAGTCAGGGTCCTCGAGGTACCCACCCCCGACCCGCAAGCATGGGTCAAACAGGCTCCCAAAGGGAGGAACTGTGTCATGAGCTGAGGCCGAGGAGACGGCGTCCGGCGTCTCGGGATCTGTGCGGTGAAGAGTGCGGCGGCGTCGTTCGCGCCTCCTCCTGGTCACAGGCGAAAGGCGCGAGTGGTGGGACTACGTCTGGTCCTCCTTGGCCCCGGCGTACCGGAGCTGCTGCTATCCATGCCACTATCGGAAAGTAGAACCATGTTGTGGCCGTGGCCCAAGGACATGAACTCTAGACTCCCGAACCAGATGATGGTGGCGAATGGAAATGGTGGGATTGTGGAATCCATCTGGGAGAGAAGTTTGGAGTTGATTCACACACAAATCCCCCCTACCTGGCGCGCTAACTGTCGGTGTTTTGACCCAGGGGGTCAATCACCAACTAGTAAATTTGTATATTGCGTGCTCCCTCTCCTAGATGTGATGCAAGAAGAACACAGAGTTTATCCTGGTTCGGGAAAAGAAGGCCCTACGTCCAGCGGGGAAGGGGTACTGTATTATCTCGCACCGAAGTGCTCGTACAGGGGGGAGTACAAGCTGGCTCACACGGGTGAGCCCGGGGTGGGTCGAGGCCAAGGGCTAGCACGGCTACCCTAGGTGAGTCGGTTGATCGCTTGAGATGTTGATCAGCAAGGAGTGGTTTGTATCGCGGGTGTTGCCCTTGAGTTGTTGCAAGTGTGAGCAGATGTCCGATGTTCGCTCTGATGTTTCGTGTCCTTTGCCCGTGTCTCCTATCGTCTCCCGCGTGTCGCCTCTCTCCTTTCCACTATCCCAGCGTCCCCTTTTATAGACCAAGGGGAGACCTGAGAGTACAGAGGTCCTAGACTGTAGCGGCATGGGAGTCGTGTCCATGGCGCCATGCTTGCGATGGGACGTCGATTGCTGTAGCGGCATGTCCTTCCTGTCCTTCCGGGGCTTCAGGGCATGGTGATAGCGGACAAGACACTGCCGAATGTCATGGTGTGGGACGATCGGCCTCCAGCGGACAGGTACGAGCTCTGCAGCCGATACGGGGCGGATGGGACGGGTCCCATGCCGGAGTGGTTAGAGGTGATGGTCGAGCCCTCGGGTCGAGGAGCGTCGAAGCCTGCGTGACCTTGACACGCCCCTGTAAACACGGTCGAGGGCTGTCCCCTTCAAGATTCGAGGGGGTGCTTTCGGCCTCCGTACTCAAGGTGTGGCTACAGTTACCGCACGATTGACGGAGAGTCCGGGTATGGGCGACGAGTTGATAGATTTGACCATGGTAGTTGCCGCCCATGGCGTTAGGCGGGAGCAGGTAGGTGCATTGGATCCCCTTTACCCCATACTGGGAGTAGGTAAGTCGATCGAGCCTCCTGCTCGCGGGCCCTTCGATCGACCCCATGTCCGTCATTCGAGGGGTCGAGGTCGAGGGTCGTTCGATCGATCCCTCCTCCGTCACTCGAGGGGTCGAGGCAGGGGGTCGTTCGATCGATCCCCCTTCCGTTGTTTGAGGGGTCGAGGTCGAGGGGGATCCTGCCTACTGTCCCTCCAGTAATGGGCTGGCCCATGACTGGCCATTTTTGTCGGTGGGGTAGGCCTTCGCTTGATGGGCCTTCCTCCATTGATCGAAGGGCTGGTCGGATTTTGCCTGGATGTTAAGCATTAGATCATCACAGGTTAGGGTACCCCTTACCTTTGTACCCGACATAGGGTGAGAGAGAGAAGGCATTACCACAATGCCCTATACCACAAATAACACATATCTGAGAGAAGACAACACCATCAATGTCTTGGTAAGGATCCAGAAATACCACAAAGGAGTGATTTGAGAGAGTCATACAAGGAATCTCTGAGTTTTATTTTGAAAATCTACAAAAACTCTGGAACTATAGTTGATCAAAGAGCAAGGTACATGGTGCTTGACTAGACCGTTCTATCTTTCAGCTACCCAAGACACAGGTGACGGTTACAAGCCCGATGGTGGAAGGTAAAATGAGTAAGTTTTAAGTCTTAATAGTTGATCTAATCCGAAGATAAGATCTTATTTGAAAGCATGTGTACCTGTAAGGCGTGAAAGCATCGTAGCAACTCCTGATCCATCACTGAGTCTATCTTTGCTCAGGGACGAGCAAAAGGTAAGCTTCGGGGAGTTTGTTGACGATCCTTAAATACCAAATCCAACCGTCAACTAAACAAGGAAAAGGATCTATATGAAACTAACACCTAGAAATAGGGTTTATACTGACAGAATTCCACGAGTTTTGGTGAAGGTCTATTTCTACCGGGGATATCAGGAAATATGGACGAAAGGCCCACATGTAAGGTTTACATAGAGATAATTATCATCCGCAGGAAAAAGAGCAATCTAGAAGGGTCAAGAAGGCGCGGGAAGAAACGAGAGGCCGAGCGGGCCTAGGGGCAGGGCACCCCCTGCCCACCCTACCCCCTGGGGCGGCCTCCCTAGGGCAAAGCCCAATGAGGCTCTTCCTTGTGGACCCTTTCTCCACCGCCTTTGGGGTTGCATCTAAGCCCTCCATTAAGGTCGGCTTGATCCGACTGCCGACGTTCATTTGAGGAGGCTATATAAGGAAGACCCCCTGACCCTGAGGAGAGAGCCCCTCTAAAACCCTAATTCATTATCCAAGATCCATCTCAGGAGGAGAGGTCCCAGATCAAGCCCTAGAGCCACCACATCAACTAGATCTCTAGTTTAGCATAGCTATATAGAATTAGAACTAGGAGTCAATCTTCGATTGGTTTCCGGATCTGTCAAGAGGATTATTGGTAATTCTCTCTCTGGTTCTTCCTTGTTCATCATTTGTTCTTCAATATTATGAATATGACTTTGCTCTACTTGATTATGTTCTCAATTATATTGTTCTTAGTTTATTATGATTATATGCTTGGCGTAGTTAGATCTGAATCATATGCATGTTTAGGATCATATAGCATTTATCCATCAGCATTATGGGTAAATGATAGATATTGTGTAAGCGTGGTGCCTAGACCGTATTTATCTGCGATTGTACCCTACATTCCGGATCGTGAGGCAGTTCGCGGGAGTGACAGTCCTGTTGAGTCCTTTGTAGTCCTCCTCCCGTTTGTAGGGCAGGCAGAGCAGTACTATTACGGGGAAGTGATTGCTATGTTTCTCATCTTCCTTAGTAATACTCACTACACATGAATATCTCTTATCTCGCCATGATTGCCAAGTATAATTGCACTAAGCATAATATGCTAGACTGTATAGTTAAGAATGACTTAGGAAATATTCTTGTAGTTCGTCCTAATTCCATGCTAATGACTTGCTAGAATATCTGTTGAGGTGCTTATCATTATCTTATGTGGATATATTTATGCTGATCAGTATTTATTTTTGTCACTATTCATTCATTATCTATATCCTATGTGACACTTATCCTGTATTGAGATAGATAGATGAAAACTCTCCATTACACATGCAGTGATACTCATTACTCATTCCTCATTTATTCCTTAGTGTCCCTTCCCAGTGGTAAAAATATAAATAACGATACCTGGAATACTCCTGGTTAAAATGCTACATCGGTATTATCTGTGCGCTTGTAGATACACATTTATATTTATTAGAAGAGCAAATGCATATTTCAATACCGCATCTCTCTGCCATGCTGGGGATGGCAACTTGGCTTAAGTGGCATGAGAGGTGGTTAACTATTTTTGGCGTCGTTATTAGAGATAGAAATTAATCTACTTTTGGTAACGACGTTAAGACATGTCAACAACAATCCAGCTATAAACTAACGGTACGAGGAGAAAGAAACTAAGGATTATCTAATCTTTTCACTAGTAAGCTATGTCTTTTATCGATCTGCAAGGGCGATGACTTAAATAGGAGTAGAAACAGAGTTCTCTCCTATCAAGCACCTATATTCCTGTCAAACCTATTATGGGAAACGGATTACAGTGGAATCAACGAAGCTATAAAGTCAACTTCGCGAGCTACCGTTATCCAGAAAATCAAGGGTCATTCACAAGTAAATCTAGCCTAGGCACCACGCCTATAATATGAATAACTACTTCAATCAAGAAGCTATCAAGATCAAAGCACTCAAAAATGAGTTGCAAACATGAAGAACAATATGAACTATGTTTCTTACTCAAACTAGAAGTTGAATACCAGGGTATCTCCGAATACAGATCCTGGGTGAGAGGACTTGATCCCGAAGAATACAGCAACGAAGAAGCACCGACAAGTCGGAACTCCTCTAGAACTCTACTCTCCAACTCTATATCTCTAATCTCTAAACAAGACTAACTCTAGATTGAACTAATCTCTCTTGATTACTGGCCTAGATCTACTAGATAGGACATTAGGGGTTCATGCTCTTCAGCTGTTGATCTGGCTTCCCTTCTCCAGGGGGGGTACAAGGCTCTATTTATAGCCCGGTGGGATGACGTCAGCCATTGGATCAAACCGACTTAATGTAGGGCCAATATGACTCCCTAGACGCGGTGGTGGAAGACTCTAGAAGGGGAGAGAAGGTTTCCCCCCTCTGTGGATGGCCAGCCAGGGGTGGGGCTGGGCGGCCCCACCTGTTAGCCTCTCGGGTCCAGATTCCTTCGGGTGTTTTCTAGATCCTTCCTGAGTATTTTGGCGCACGTTTCCTTCAGCGTCAAGTTCCGTCAATTTCTTGCAATTAGATACCTCTTTCCGTCTTTTCTGAATAACTCACTTGAAAATAATAAATCCCCAAAAGTCATGGAATTTGTTAGTAATAACCCTATGTTTCCTAATATTCTTGTTCTATTTGAGAAAGGTTCATGATTTTTATTGTACGATAACTACCGTCAACAAGCTCCCCCACACTTAGGCTTTTACTCGTCCTCGAAAAAAGGTTGGTTAAGACAAATATGATTTGAAAACATAACTTAAAGATTATCATAAGACTGTCCCAAGTCATTCAAAATGTCTATCATGAATCTCAGGTGATTGAAGAATAGAATAGCTTAAACAAATTACCTTCTTATTTTAATCAAGTCTCTGGATAGTTTTGTCAAGTTTTCAAAATGAAATCCTGCAAAAGATGTAAGAAGATACTCTACTATTCCCTCAGATCAGAATACTTTAATTGTAATCATTTTTTCTATTATTATTTCTTCTTATGTTTGTCCTCTCCTTCTGAGAAGTATGAGCTTTTTCTCTCTTTTTCAAAGGTACGTCGAACTTTTGTCCCTTTTTAATTCCTCTTGAGGGTGTGTTGGACTTTTGTCCATTTTTAATTCCCTCTATCTTCCCATGCATCTTTTAGCATGGATTATTTTCACATATTTATATATAGCCCCATACAACTCTTATGAAGAGGGTGATTCAAACATATGAAGCAAAATTATTATTTTATTCAAATTAATTCTGATCATAGGAGCATAGCAAAATACTCAACTTTCAATCTTTCAAAGGTTTTAGAATTTAAAGTACAAATAAAATCCTCCAGATACGAGACATCAGGAATCAAGTTCTCATATCTTACTACATCTTATTGTCAAACATCTTAAGTAATCATGATATATTTTAAATGAATTGCAACATGACTTATGGGAAAGTATTATGTAAGTTTATTCTCAAGCCATGAATTAAATCATCTTTTTATTTAAAAAACATTTTAACATGTGATTTCCAATTCGGATCAAAACGATAGATAAAATATATGTCTTGTCGAGCGCGATATCTGTTTAACTATTTTCCGAATTGTCATATTTTCCCGAGCAAATTTTGTTCCGTGGTGGTGGTGTGTCTCCCCCACACTTTTTTTCCTGTATTCTTTTCTTTGCAACATGTGGAGACAAAACACACATACCAAAAATAGAGTAGAGTAGATAACAAAGGCATAAACATTAAAATAATAGGGAACTTTATTCATGATTAACCAAACATTCTAAACAACTGAGCTAATGACTTGCTTTAATTAAGACGATGACAAACCTGACTTTAATCTAGAACGATAAACTTGACTAAAGTGTGCCCTATTACATGGATAACTAGGCATTGTTGTTCAGCTGGATCATGCCTCTAAGGTGATCATTGCTCTTCTTAAGCCTAGTGATTTCTTTCACATTGATCTCTATGAGCTTGGTCAAGGTGCTCATGGTTGAATTTCTAAGCTTACTCTCTAATTGAAGAGAGTTGATGGAATTGGAGAGCGAGGTAATCCTCTCCTCTAGCATAGAAATGGTGTTTCTTGCGCGCTTGGGCTTGTTTGTTAGCACGGGAGTATATCTCTTAGGTTCTAGCATGGGCTCTGTGTAGTAGACTTGGCTTGAGGTCGCATGGACTCCTTCAAAAGACGGACGGGTTGACACATACTTTGCGCAAGTAATGTCCCCGAACTTGTTAAACTTGGCGGATTTTATCTTCTCGTTCTCCTTCGGGGGTAGCAACTTGGTACCCTGAGGAAGAGCGACTTGTGATCCTCGCAGCGAATCCTCTAGCAACAGCCTTGCGGGAGGTGATGGTAGAGCGGTAGCTCTTGGACATTGTAGTCTTGCTCATAGCGTCAACGCGGAGGTACTTTGGCTAGGTCCTTTGGTGGAATGATGGCGAGAGGTTTGGGCTGAGCAGGAACGATGGCTAGAGAGTCTTCTTTCTTGCTCAGGTTGGCATCGTAGACGACCATCTCCTTGCCGGCCATGGGAGCTATCCAATGGGAGAATTTAACTAGAGAGATGAGGAGGCTTTTATGGGATAAGAACGAAAGAGGTATGGGTGCACATTTAAAGTGGGGTTTGGCTTGCAGCAGGCGTAAAATCTACCTAGATAGGAATTCGTACGAATGAAAGGAAGATTTCTTGTTAAACCGATGGGATAAGATCTAGGAAGGGTGTAGAAGATCGTGAGAATTCAGAACAACCTGAGAGGCGCAAATTGATGTTCGCCCGGCACCCTATAGGACTGGCCATACCCACATGTCATCCCCTTGGGGTGCCCTTCTTTGTGGTGGCTCTACGGTCTACGTATATCTCGATAGATAATATTTCCTTTATTAGTTTGTTACTAAAAATGGTAGTTGCGAAATTAAGGTAAAATACTAAAATTAAGCTCATCAACTACCTCAGGTGGTCTAGAAGGTTCTAGAAAACGTTTTACACGGTGATCATTTACCTTGAATATTGTACCTTCGTGTGATTGTAGAGTTACCGCTCCATGTGATGATGTATTTACCACCATAAATGGCCCTTCCCACTTGCTTCATAGTTTTCTGAATCCAAATAATTTGACCCTGGAATTGAAAAGCAATACCTTGTCTCCGGGTGCAAACTACTTCTTCTTGATTCTCTTATCATGCCATTGCTTTGTTTTTTCTTTATAAATCTTTGAATTGTGATAAACTTTTTCTCTACATTCTTCTAATTCTAATAATTGCATTTTTCTTTTCTCTCCAGCGGCTTCAAAATCCATGTTCCAATGTTTGATAGCCTAGTGAGCCTTGTGCTCTAACTCTACTCATAAGTGGTAGGTCTTCCCATACACCAAGTGATATGGTGACATGCCCAAGGGTGTCTTGTATGTAGTTTGGTAATCACAAAGTGCTTTAGGTAACCTATCTTTCCATACTGTCCTCATTTCATTCACTGTCTTCTATAGAATATTCTTGATCTTCTTATTTGATGTTTCTGCTTGGCCACTTGTTTGCGGATGGTATGGAGTAGCAACATTATGACGGATTCCATGACTCTTCAGGTATAAGTGAAACTTCTTGTCAGTGAAATGTGTTCCTCCATCACTTATTACCATCCTTGGAGTTCCAAATCTGAGAAATATTATCTCTTCGAACATCTTTCTTGAATGCCTTGAATCAGCTGACTTGCATGACATGGCTTCTACCCACTTGGATACACAGTCCACTGCCACCAAGATGTATTCGCAATTCTTTGACTTCACAAATGGTCCCATGTAATCAATGCCCTATAATGTCCTTCATATGGTGACGAATGGCACTTCTGAATTATCTGAAAGCCTTCTTCCGCTGGTACACATCTTCTGAGCAAGCCGTCAACGTAGATTCTGAAAAGGTACGGTGGATCCCATATGTGGAGACGACTTTCATATATAAGCATTCTTGTATTCTCCCCTGGTGGTACATGACCTGCAACCATAAAGTTGACAATATTCACATACCAAGAGTCAGATTTTGTTACCTTGAATAGCATGTCATCCCTCAACAAATCTTTAATAGGTAGTTCCTGCGAATTCTAAAAACATATTCTAGACAAGTGATCAGCAACAGGATTCTCTACTCCTTTTCTATCTTTTATTTCCATGTCAAATTCTTGGAGTAGCATAATCCATCTTATCAAACATGGTTTAACATCTTTCTTAGTGAGCAAATATTTTAAAGCAGCATGATCAGTGTAAACAATTACATTTGCTCCCACTAGTAAGATCTAAATTTATCAATAGCATAAACAACGGCCAGGAGCTCTTTTTCAGTAGTTGCATAATTAAGTTGTGCTCCTGTCATAGTTTTGCTAGCATAGGCAATTGCATGATGCTTCTTATCTTTAGTTTGTCCTAAAACTGCCCCCACAGCATAATCACTAGCATCACACGTAATTTCAAAAGGTAAAGACCAATCAGAGGGTTTAATGATTGGTGTAGAGATGAGCGCTTATTTAAGGATATTAAAAGATTTCAAACATGCGTCATCAAATTCAAAAGGAACATCCTTAGCTAGCAGACTAGTTAGTGGCCTAGCTATGTGAAAAATCTTTTATAAATCGACAATAAAAATGACCAAGAAAGCTTCGGATCCCTTTTATATTTATAGGTGGAGGTAGTTGTTCAATAACTTGAATTTTAGCTTTGTCTACCTCTATACCTCTTTCAGACACTAAGTTTCCAAGCACTATTCCTTCTCTAACCATAAAATGACATTTGTCCCAATTAAGGACTAATTGCTTTTCTTCACATCTTTGCGAAACCTTATCTAAATTTTCAAGATAATCATAAAAAGTTTTTCCATAAACAGAAAATCATCCATGAAAACTTCCATGATTTCTTCAAAACATATGGCTTTAACTTCCTCAAATGGATCTGGAAAAATAAATAGCTCCTCCTTGGTTTTTAAGGAATGAATTATAGGTACGGAGAGCTTAAAACTTTTTCCTAAACTAATATCTAATTTTCCTGTTTGGCCTTCTTGAAAGAGTCTCCCTATTGGTAAGCCTATCAACACATCAAACTCCCGAACATCAAAGATGTAGAAATTTAACGGGACTTGAACTTCATTGACATAAATAGGAAAGGCACATATTACTCCTAAACTAGGAATAATGTGGCTTGAAAGACTTTTCGACATTTTAGTTGTAGGAATTAAGGGCATGTCTTTCAAAAATCTTTTTGCAAACATAGCAGACATTAATTAACACTCACAACAGGATTATAAAGAGCATAAACACGATATTTTTCAATCTAACATTTAATACTAACAGAGGGAGAATCTAAATGAATAGGATCATATGAAAGTTTTGATTCTTCTAACCACTCATTACTCAAAACAAAGATCAACTCTTTTGTTGTCTCTATAAAGAACTTTATGTTGATATTTCTCAGAGCACATGAGTAAATTAATTATCTGCAAGCGCACAAATAAACATCAATGTAGCACTTCACCGAGATAACCCAGTTTTAAATACCGAACCCAAATGAACGGTGTTATGAGGAAGATAAAGTCTATAAACTTAACCCATTTCACAACCAAGTATAGGTAACTATCGATAAGAGGAGAAAGAACCAAGGACTATCTAGTTCTGGTCGCTGGGTAAGCTTTATCTATTATGATCTTTAAGGGCGATGACTTAAATAGGAGCAAAAAACAGAGTTCTCTCCTACCAAGCACCTTTATGCCTACCAAACCTATTATGGGAAACGGACTACAGAGGAATTAACGTAGCTATAAGAGTAACATACGCAAGCTACCGTTGTCCAGAAAATTAGGGGACATTCACAAGTAAACCTAGCCTAGGCACCATGCCTACACTATGAATTACTACTTTAATCAAGAAGCTATCAAGATCAAAGCACTCAAGAAGAGTTGCAAACAATAAAGAACAATAAGGATAATGTTGCTTACTTGAACCAGAAGTCGAATACCAGGGTATCTCACAATATAGATCCTGGGCGAGAGGATCTGATCCCAAATAATACAGTGATGAAGAAGCACCGACAAGCCGGAACTCCTCCAGAACTACACTCTCCAACTCTAAATCTCTAATCTCTAAATAGATCTAGATCTACATGGAACTAGTCTCTCTTGATTGCTGACCTAGATCTACTAGATAGGAGTTATGGCTTTATGATCTTGAGCTTCTGATCTGGCTTGACTCCTGGGGGGTACAGGACTCTATTTATAGCCCGGTGGGATGCACGACGGTTGTTGGATCAAACCGACTTAACATAGCGTCTAGATGACTCCTCAATGACGGTGGAGGAACCTTCCAGAAGGGGGAATCAGGTGGGCCCACGGGGGTACCACCCGGCATGGGCCCATGCCGGCCGGCCCCATAGGTCGGCCTCTCGGGACCCGCTTCCTTTGAGTGCCTTCTAGGTCCTTCCTGAGTCCGATGGAAACTATCTCCCCGCGGATTTATTCTGATTTTATCCTGATTTGCTTTCCTATATATGCTTTTCCAGAATAGTCCCTAAAAAATAATAGAATACCAAAACTCATGGAATTTGTTAGATAACCCCCTTTGTTTCTATTATTTTCATGTAATTGATCCATTTATTATGTTTATAATTGTATTAAAAGTTGACGCTAATGACCGTCAACACTTTACCTCCTCAGGATCAATGGGACTCAAAACTTTAGAATTATATCCTTGAGGTTTCATAATTACAAGATAGTTTAAGGTATTTCCATAATCATCAAAAAGTTCATCCTCAAAATCAAGCATAAAATTAGGAAGTGAAGTTATATCCTCTTCTTCATTGGATAGTTCAGGCTCTACACTAGCTAAAGGTTGAGATGATCCACACAAAAAATTAGATTTAGCTAGCTGAGTTTCTACTTCTATGAACTCTTTTTTTTCATCAAGAAGATCATTTAAGATATTCATAAGAATGGTTTTTGCATGTGTAGCAGTAATATGCATAAAAGCTCCTCATGCGGCCAAATTAAGATATTCTCTAGTTTTTTCATTAAGGTCTAAAAAGAAATGTTGCAAAATCATAGGTTCCGGCAAAGCAAGACAAGGACCTGAATTCACAAAACTTTCAAAACATTCTCACGCCTTACCTAGCGATTCGTTATCGAATTGTTTAAAGCCTATAATTTTAAAACAAAGTTTAGCGACTCTATCGATAGGGAAAATTTAAGACAAAAGCTAGAACATAACATTTCCCAATCTCCTTGACTACTCCCAACATGACGTTTATACCAATGTTTGGCTTTTCCCATTAATGAAATAGGAAAGAGGTTCCACCTTAATGTTTTGTAATTCATGCCTTTAATGTGAAGACATGAACATGTCTCTTCAAAATCATTTAAATGGGAATATGGATTTTCGATAGAACTGCTAGAAAAAGTGTGTTCCTGAACTAAGTGAATTAACCCCGGGCGTAGTTCATAGCCAGATGATGTGATATGTTTAAATGATTCTATTGGCTGCAAACTTAAACCCAATGGTGCTCCATATTGATATAAAAGTTGATGTGCAGATTCCATATTAAAAAGGTAAAACAAAACTGAAAGATAAATGATAAAACAAAAGATAAAAGTATACTACAAGATTAAGCTAAACTTAAAGTCAATCTCAAAGAAGAAACAACTGTTCCCTGGCAATGGCGCCAGAAATGCTTGTTGGTATAAATTAGATGCACACGACTAAGTTAGTTATCCGTAAGCACGTAGATATAATACCTATGTAGCACTTCGCCGAGAGTAACCCAGATTTAAATAGCGAACCTAAAGGAACGGTGTTGTGAGGAAGACTAAGTCTATCAACTTAACACAATGCACAATCAAGCTAGAAACTAACTATACGAGGAGAAAGAAACCAAGGACTATCTAATCTGGTCACTGGTAAGCTATGTATTTTATCGATCTGCAAGGGCGATGAGTTAAATAGGAGCAGAAAACAGAGGTCTCTCCTACCAAGCACCAATATGCCTGCCAAACCTATTACGGAAAAAGGATTACAAAGGAATCAATGAAACTATAAAGTCAACTTCGTGAGCTACCATTATCCAGAAAATTAGGGGACATTCACAAGTAAACCTAGCCTAGGCACCATGCTTACACTACAAATAACTACTTCAATCAAGAAGCTATCAAGATCAAAGCACTAAAAACAAGTTGCAAACATGATGAACAATATGAACAATGTTGCTTACTTCAACCAGAAGTAGAATACCAGGGTATCTCATAATGCAAATACTAGGTAAGAGGACTCAATCCCGAAGAATACAACGATGAAGAAGAACCGATAGGCCGAAACTCCTCCAGAACTCTACTCTCCAACTCTATATATCTTATCTATAAACAAGACTAGCTCTAGATTGAACTAATCTCTCTTGATTGTTGGCCTAGATCTACTAGATACGAAATTAGGGCTTCATGCTCTTCAGCTCTTGATCTATCTTCCCTTCTCTAGGGGGTTACAGGGCTCTATTTGTAGCCCGGTGGGATGGACGTCAGCCGTTGGATGAAACCGACTTAATTTAGGGCCAAGATGAATCCATAGACGCAGTGCTGGAAGACTCCAGAAAGGGATAGAAGGTTCCCCCCTAGGTGGTCGGCCGGCTAGGTGTGGGGCCGGGCAGCCCCACCTTTTTGCCTATCGGATCCACCTTCCTTCGTGTGTTTTCTAGATCCTTCCTGAGTATTTTGGCGCGCGTTTCCTTCGACGTCAAGTTTCGCCAATTTCTTGCAATTAGATACCTCTTTCTATCTTTTCTGAATAACTCACTTGAAAATAATAAATCACCAAAACTCGTGGAATTTGTTAGTAATAACCCTATGTTTCCTAATATTCTTGTTCTATGTGAGAAAGGTTGACGGTTCATATTGTACGATAACTACCGTCAATAGTGGCGGTTCATTGTTCCTTCGGGTGTGCCCAGGTCTGATGATAGTATAGGTGTCCCAATCTTTCGGTGGAGGATTTATAACTGTGAGTCAATTAGAGAGACATTCACAATCCAACTACAACCATCTAAGGATGATGCGCCTTAATGATCGATACACCAATTCTAGCGGTTGCTCACAATCTTGTGGATCATGACAACTAAATCACAATGGTTATTCCTAGAAGTAATCAAAGAACATGTATAAAAAGCACTCAATTGCAAATATGAGATGAAGGTTCAGACCTAAATCACAATAAAGAGGGGTTCCGAATTGAGTAGAACTGATGGTCTAGTCGACACACGTGTCTACAAGGAAGTAGTAGGAGCTAAACTTACATCAAAACCAAACCCAATCTGTTTGTGGCGACACTAAAGGAATATAAGGAGAGGGGAGGATGACCACAAGGGTGTTGGGGAGCTTTACCAAATCTAAAAAGGTGTTTCCACTCAGGTAAAGCATAATTAATAAGAACACTTGAAGAAACTCTAACCTTTTGTTTTTTAGATAGATCATACTTTTTAAATTCATTGTCTACATTTAGCTCCCATTTAATCTATGCATCAAGATCATACTTTCCTTGAAAATAAGGTAGTGTGAATTTTATCCTATCAAGCAAAACATTACATACCTCATGGTGGCATTCATAACACTTGCCACACCTCTAGCAAGGTGATTCGAATATGCAAATTGAACATCTCCTATTTCCATGTAGATTCTGGCCATGATTAGAATAAAACAAGAAACATACACAATAATATTTATGCTCCTATCAACTACTAGGAGGTGGTTGTCATAATTCTCACTCACAACCTATTCAAAAAAATTCTTACAAGTTCTTACCTAGCAAATTAGGAGGTGGAAGCAACCAAGTCAAAAACCCTAGAAATAGTGTATCAACTACAACAAATGTCAAGTTGTATCTGGATACGTGAAGCTATAGGAGGGCTAAAAAAATAATGTGCAGGGAAGTACTAGCACCACACTAGTCACAAAAGCATGTTGAGAAATCATTCAACGGTGGTACCGTGCTGGTCCTAGGCTAGACCATGCTAAATACACGAGGCTGGACACAAACAAAGTGACGGTACAACAAGAAAAAGGCGTACGATCAACAAGAAATCACTCCCCTTATTTTCCTCATCCCTTCTTTTCTTTCTTTTCTCTTTCTCTCATCATCTTCTTCTTCTTCTTATTCTTTGCACAACTAGAACAAATTTGAATCTTGACAAATCAGATTTCCGTAAAGCATCTTACAATGTGTTTCTCTTTCTCTTTAGGGAACAACAAGAATAGAACTAGCAATGTTGTTTTTTCTTTGTGTGCCCAAACCAAATTTTTGTGGCATGAAAAAAATAGCAGGGATGGATATGGTGCAACAAAGGTGTATATGATACTAATGATTGCAATAGAGATGTATATGGTGGAGTGGAGATGTGTATGGTGGTAGTGATGGCAGATGATATGTATATAATTGATAGTGACTAAAATGTGACAAGAACTTGAAACTATAAAAGCCTAACCCTAAGACCAACAACTCCATGCAAACTAAACTCAACAAGCCCGAACTAACCGATACTAGTAAAAGGCTCAAAAAGTCTATAGGATATCCTCATCAAAGTCTTTTACTTGTCGAACGGTAGGGTCAAAGTCCCGAGGGACTTGAGTAGCTTCTATGCAAATGAGCATGGTACTCGGGTACAAAGGAACAGGTGAATACATTTTCTACTCTATGATTAAGTGGTAGGCGGCAGCCGGTGATAGCTTGGTCTGTTCTTTATAACCCCCCATGTTCTGGTAGGGTGTAGGATTCTAAATTACCTCTTGAAGTTGCTAGCAAACCAGTACTCAGATGTTCTGCCCACTTATCTTTTGCTGAGATCTAACTATTATTTATGTATTTGTATGCCTATCTATTATTCTTTGTATAATTGTATTAGGTTGAGGGTAGGAATCATTGATTTATTCTTTTTTTTTTGTCTTCTCATATCTTTGAGGTTCTCCTTTGTGTATGTCACACTATCTTAATCCATATCAATTTTACCCCTATCATGAACTTTGGTATGTCATACAAGTATGATATCTAAACTATATCCATGCTACAGGCTTTTTACACACATGTCTTTATTTGAAATATATAAATAATAATATTCTGAATACTTTCGAGTAAAATGTTACAACGGTAATTCCATGTGTTTACGGATTTGTTCTGTAAATGTAAAGAACTATACTAAGGTATTTCTGATACCATTCTTAGGGACGTATTCTATTTCTCACTACTATAGAACAGACCTTTCGTCGATGCCCCAAAACAGCTTTAGTCCCAGCAAAAATTGTGCCTGGGACTAAAGAGGTCTTTAGTCCGGTTGGTAACACCAACCGGGACTAAAAGTCCCCTCCCAATGGCTACGGGCGTCAGACATTGTCAGGGTGGACTTTTAGTCCCGGTTGGTATTACCAACACCTTTAGTCCCGGTTGGTGCCACAAACCGGGACTAAGACTATTTGTTGGCCTTTAGTCACGGCTAGTTATATGGACCAGGACTAAAGGCCCCCCCCCCCTATTTGAATTCTCCTTCCTCCCCAACCCGAGCCCAAGAGCTCCATTTCTTCACTATGTTCTTGTTGTTCTTCACTGTTCTTCTTCTCCTCTTCGGCCATTGCTTCATTTGATCACTTCTACGCCTCCATCAACTCGTTGAAAGGTTACTATCTTCAACCTCTCATGTTTTAGCGGCAACATATGTTGTTTCGTGGTCTATATGTGATTTTTCTTTATGACTTTATCTCTTTGCCATTTTAAGCTTCATTTACTTGACATTGTTTGAATATTTTGAAGAAGGCAACTAAAACTAGTATTCTAAGTATACACCTTTCATTTCTACTATGTCTACCACATTTTATGGTTTAATTAGTTGAAAATAGAGATTTTAGTGTATTATTTAGTTTAATTAGTTGAAAAAATAGAAATAGATTTATTTTTCTAATAGAGATTTTAGGGTATTATATGTTCCACATTTCAAGATTAATTTAGTGCAACACCCTAAAAATTTCATTCTTTGAAATAGATTAAAAAAATGAATTAAATGCATTTTTGTGACCATTATAACATAGGAAAAATATTTGAAGATTTCATAAAATAAAATTATCACAAGTAGAAACATTTTTGTTGCATCCATGCTGCTGCATAGTGCTTTTGTATTGCTTGGTTTTTGTTAAATTTCAATTTTGAATTCAAATGTGTTTTGGAAATTGATTTTGAAATTTCAGAAAAAAAAAGAAAAAGGAATTTTCCTTTCTCTTTCCCTCTCTTTCTCCTTCTAACTCGAGGCCTCCCTCTCTCCCGGCCCTCTTTCCCTCTCTCCCCGGCCCAGCCCCTTTCTCCCTCGCGCAGAGGCCCAGCAGGCCGGCCCATCTCCCCACCCGCGTAGGCCGACGCGCACAGCCCTCTCTCTGTGCTAACAGGTGGACCCCGCATGTCAGCGACAGCCGCCCCCTTTCCTTCTTCCTCCTCCCTCCCTTTCCTTCCCCGCGCGACGCCTTCCTTCCTTCTGCCGAGCGCAAACCACCGCCCAAATCCCTCCCTTCCTTCCCTGCGGCACACATCCGAGCTATAAAACCCGAGCCCACACCCCACCGCCTCCATCCGACCCCCTGGAAGCACCGCAGAACCACCAGAACCGCCACCGCACGCTGAGCAGAGCCGCCGCCGTCGTCTCTCTGACGCCGAGCTCCCAGGAGCCTTCATCCGTCCCCCGAGCCCCGCGTGGCGGTAAGAGAGCCCCCAGGAGCTCGCCATTCCCCTCCATCCCCTCGGTCTCGCCCGCATGACTCCTGTCCGCATCCGCCGGCGACACAGAGCCGCTCCGCTGCGATTACAGCCGTGACCGCGCCCCTGCGGCTTCAACCAACCCCACCGTAGTGTTCGCCATCTTCCCCTCTCTCTTCCCGTCCTTTTTGCGCAGAGAATAGTGCACCGGAGTGGAGGATTGCACTGCGCCGCCCATCTCCGGCCATGGCGCCGCCGTCGGCTCTGTCCCCGGCCGCCGCGCCGCCGCCCTGTCCCTCCCTGATCTAATCGTCTCCATCCATCTCGGATCGGACGGCTCACAGAGCCCCATACCGGTTCGACCGGTCGTTTTGCAGAAAGAACCCCACCCCTTTTTAAGTCATAACCCGCAGTCCCTTGGCATCTTTCTTCTTTACGTTTTCAGTTCTGGAAAGCGTACTCCCTTTTCGGTTTTGTTTTAATTCAAAAATAAATAGAAAACCCTATTTACAGAATTGCCACTCGTTTTCAAATGCTTATAAAATGTTCATTTTAACTCCGTTTGGATCCATTCAAATTGCGTTAGATTCATATCGACGTAATCTACGTGTTAGTTAGTTCATAGTTCATGTTAGACAAGTTTTAAATATATTTAATTGTCTAATCTCTTTTAATCTCTCGTTTAAATTATAAAACTTGAGTAGATCATATCTTCTTCGTTATAGCTCCGTTTTTCGTGATTCAAACGTCTATGTGATCGTAGTGAGACGTAGATTACTTTTATAAACTTTTAATCTTGTTTTATTATGGTTGGTGTACTGTTCTAATCTATAGCCCCTGTTTGTTTGCATGTTATGCCTCGGTATGATTGTATGTGGTGATCGAGTACAGACGGTGAGCAGTACGTGGGTGACCAGGAGCAGCAGGAACCTTTTGAGCAAGGCAAGTATTATATGGGATCCTCCTTGATGTCCTATTCATGATGTTTTTGAATCAAATCATATGCATGTGTCTAATCTTGTTACCATAGGGTTTACCTAGAATTGTTACCTTGAACCTTGAAATCCTATGGGTTATCTTTGCATCTAGGTAGTTATTGCTAGTGCTCCTATTTAACAAAGCATGATCTTTAATCTTGATTAATGACTATATGGAATGATAAAGTAAAACTTGACTTTTTAGCAACATGGATTTAGGATCCTATCTGTCAGCAAAAGCTGGGACATACAATACAACCATGAGAGCTACATGGCTCTGGCTTTAGTTCAGTATTAGGGTCACTCTCTCGCATGTGGCAGTTCACGAAAGTTGTCATTGCCGAGCGGTTGCGGGTTGCGGCCGGAGTGGCTACCACTGCGTGTGTGTACCATCGAGGGGCTCCCGTATACCGTTGTATGTCAGCGAGCCCCTCTGAAAGACATCATAGTGTACCCTGCCCGCTCACCTCGGCAGTGTTTTGGGAGTTCTAAACCCGGGCATATGGGTAACACGACTCATGGGTAAAGTGTACAACCTCTGCAGAGTGTTAAAAACTGATATATCAACCGTGCTCACGGACACGAGCGGCCCGAAAAACTCACAGAAAACTTTGTTTACTTGTTGTTTATCATTATGAATCACTTTATCATGTCAGTATGTTATTCGTTCTTTTGTTTATATAATCATGCAGTTTAATTTGGGGGCTTAAGCCTAAACTTGATTTACCACTTGTAAAGTTTTGCTACAAAATAAAAATGCCTACTGCAGTAAACCGTGTCATACTTTTTGAGCCTCATGAACCCCATATATGTTTGTTGAGTACTAGAAGTACTTACGCTTGTTTATTCTTTTCAATATTTGGATAAAAATCCCGGATGGGTACCAGATTAACAGAGTTATGAGGAGTATCCAAAGGACTACTAGGTTTGGGGTCAACCAGTTGACGTCCCTGTGCGATGGAGCTTCGCGAGAGTTATCTTTTATTTCCGCTGTTATGTAATAGACATTAATTAGATACTTATTCGCTATGTAATAAACACTTGTAATGGTACCTTTTTGATGGTTTGTCGGCTTATGTGTGTGACTGATCCCTGGGCACACATAAGGTTTATGCACCCCGTTTGTCTTTAAAACTGGGTGTGACAGATTGGTATCAGAGCCGTGTTGACTGTAGGACGCAAACCTAGTTAGAATTGGTTCTTAGGAATGCTCTTTTCATGCTTTTATACCTTGTTACTATTTGCTAAAACTATTACTCATCTCAAAATTATGTTATCTTGATTCTAACTTAGTTCTCATCTTTGCTTTTCCATAGATGGCCTGCAACAAGCAGACTGCTCGCAAATCCACTCGTCCCCCACCGAGGTACGCGCCAATGGAGCCCCGCGCAGATGAAGAAGAAGAAGTCCAAGAAGAGAGCTCAGGAGACAGTCACTCCAGGACTCCCTCTAATGAGAACAGCCGCTCCAAGACTCCTTCTGGTGGTTCCAAAGCCGGTGAAGAACGCTTGGGATGGACCAAGCACTTCCACTTCAAGGAGGGAGACGATGAGGATTACTACCATGGCTTGTTGAAGTGGACATTGGAAAACCACTACACCGACTGGAAGTCCGATGTGAAGTACATGTGCTATGAGAACAAGCACTTCCAGGACCCCTCCTTCTGGAAGTGTACCCTCTACATCTGCATCCGGAAAGACGCCACACAGTCGTGGCAAGTGGAGGCCGTTTATGAGCCCAAGATAAGCCGTGCCAGTATGATGGAGTGCATGGAGGATGCAGCTCGAATGGCCTTCTTTGATCTCCATGCTCACCGCCGTGACCGAATGATGAAGGATAAGTACCGGCACCTGCTCTTTGAGACCCGCGAGGGTTGGTCCATGTTCGAGGCTAAAGATGGGTACGACGACGTCACCAAGGTGATGATCGATTTTGCTCATGAGTTGGTGCAGCAGGTCGAGGTGTTGACTGATGAGCTAGGTGGTCAGCGCAAGCTACTCAAGAGAGCTCGTGTAGAGAATGATGAGCTCAGAGGAAGCCTGAAGATGCCCAAGTTCCATCAGAAGCTTCCCCCAGTTTTCCTTCCATAGGTCGAGTACCACCCTGATGTAATAAAACGCTAGCAGCGAGAGTTGAGTCGAGTCTTGTCGTGTCTTGTGAACTTGGTTTTGTTTAATGTTTGTTATTATGCTTATGAGTGATTTGGAGTTTTGTTATGAGTGCTAGAACATTGTGGGTCTGTCCACAAGTTCCTTAGTTAAGAACAAATAAGTTTGATATAAATAAAAGTGCTAGCGGGTGGGTTATCCTATTTTCTATCTTGCTGTTTTCTGGAGCAGTCAGTACTCTTTCGGTTGTATCTCAAAGTTGGTTCTTCCAATGATCATGAAATTTTTATGGAAACAACTAGACTTCAGTACCTTTCCAATGAATCTTGAATTACGTTCATACCTGTTCTGGTTTGGGAGATATGGCAGTTACAAGATAAGGCTTCTGCGCAGTCTGGAACTCAGGAACAGTTTTGTTAACTTTCTGTTTTCACCTGTTTTCGCATCTGAATCTGAAAAAGTGAGAATTATGAAAGTTGTAGACAATTTCATAAGATTTCCAGCCATGTAAGTTTCACAATTTTTTGACTTCGGGAACGTGAGATATGACTGTTTTACAGTACCGCTTACAATGTTTAGATTTCAGGAAGTTATACTCAGTCACTTCTTTTGATGATCAATAAATCTAAAGGTCGTTCGATGTGTTTTGGATAACAGATGGCCGCAAGAGGAGGTAGAGGCAGAGGCCGTGGCAGGGGTGCGCCACCACCACCACCACCGCCACCACCACCAGCACCTCCGACCATGACTATTGAGCAGTTCATGGGAGTGCAGACACAGTTGATGCAGACAATGGTGCAACACCTTCAGAATCATCCTGCACCACCACCACCGCCACCACCACATGTCCAACCACGGGACAAACGTGGAGAGTTTATGAAAGGTCGCCCTCCGGTGTTCACTCATGCTTCCGAACCACTGGAGGCGGACGATTGGTTGAGAGCTGTGGAGAAGCAGTTGAATATCGCTCAATGCAATAAGCGTGAGAAGGTGCTCTACGCATCTGGCCAACTGCAGGGAGCTACTCAAGATTGGTGGGACTCATACATGCATGGACATCCCAACAACGCACCAGAGGTATCTATGCAGGAGTTCACTGATAGCTTCAGGTCTTACCATATTCCTGAAGGCATAGTGGAGCTCAAGCAGGAGGAGTTCAGAGCTCTGAGACAAGGGTCCATGACTGTGGCGGAGTATCAGGACAAATTTGCACAGTTGTCTCGATATGCTCCTCAAGAGGTTGCCAACGACGCTGACAAGCAGCGCCGCTTTCTGAAGGGTCTTTATGATGGCTTGCAGTTGCAATTGATGTCCAATCTCTACCCCAAGTACCAAGCCCTTGTGAACCGCGCTATTGTGATTGACAACAAGCGCAAGGAGATGGAAGCCAAGAAGAGGAGGCTTCAGGGACCATCTTCAGGAAGCAACACCCGTCAGCGACCCAACCCCCCACAGAACTTCCAACAGAGGTACCAGGGTCCGAACAACCAGTGGAACTGTGGTCAGTTCCCGCAGCGCAGTCAGTTCCCGCAGCGTCCACAAAACCAGCAGCAGACTGTGCCATAGGCGCCAAGACAATGGAACCCCAATGCCACCCCAATGAAGAATAGTGCTCCTAACACCCCAAATAGGTGTTTCCGATGCAACAAGGAAGGGCACATGTCCTACAACTATCCCGAAAAGCAGAACCCATAGACGCCTCAGAACCAGAGCAATTAGCAGAATGGAAGGCAACAGCCTCCAGCCAACACTAGAAGGGTGAACCACGTGTCGGCAGATACTGCACAGGAGACTCCTGAAGTTATGATGGGTACGTTCAGCATCAACTCTATCCCCGCTACTGTACTTTTTGATTCTGGAGCTTCACACTCTTTCATTTCTCAAGCTTTCATTAGAGTGCATGATATTTCATTACGTACCATGAAAACCCCCATATTAGTAAGCTCACCGGGAGGGACTTTGTCTGCAAATTACTATAGTCCTTCAGCTAATGTGCTCCTAAGGGGGGTAGCTCTTGAGGTTGAACCCATTATGCTAAGGACAGCTGGTATTGACCTCATTCTGGGAATGGATTGGATGAAACGATACAAGGCAGTGATTCAGTGCCAAGAGAAGGTTGTTGTTTTGACTTCACCTAAAGGGGATCGAATCAGTGTGGAAGTTATTTTGAAAGCTCCTCAGACGGCTACTGTGAATCAACTAGATGATGATGATCGTGAACCCGAACCAGTTGTTGATGAGTTCCCGGATGTTTTTCCCGATGACTTGCCAGGTATGCCACCCGACCGCGATATTGAATTTCTTATTGAGCCTTTGCCTGGTACTGCACCTATTGCTAAGCGTCCATATAGGATGGGGGTTAATGAGTTAGAAGAACTTAAGAAACAGTTGCAGGAGTTACAAGAGAAGGGTTTCATACGTCCTAGCTCTTCACCTTGGGGAGCTCCGGTGATCTTTGTTGACAAGAAGGATGGTACACAATGGATGTGTGTGGATTACCGTTCGCTTAATGAGGTAACTATCAAGAACATGTACCCTCTACCAAGGATTGATGACCTATTTGACCAGTTGAATGGAGCATGTGTGTTCTCAAAGGTTGATCTTCGATCGGGATATCACCAATTGAAGATACGTGCCTCTGACATACCTAAGACTGCATTTACTACAAGGTATGGGCTATATGAGTACACTATGATGTCATTTGGGTTAACCAATGCACCTGCCTACTTCATGTACTTGATGAATAAGGTGTTCATGGAGTTTCTTGACAAGTTTGTGGTAGTGTTCATTGATGACATTCTAGTCTACTCCAAGAATGAGGAAGAACATGCAGAACATCTCAGGTTGGTCTTGCAGAAGCTCAGAGAACACCAGTTGTATGCTAAAAGGAGCAAGTGTGAGTTTTGGTTGAAGGAGGTGTCTTTCCTCGGTCATGTTATATCTGATGGTGGAATCGTAGTGGATCCAAGTAAGGTGACAACCGTGTTGAATTGGAATCCACCTACCAGTGTGACTGAGATTCGTAGTTTCCTTGGACTGGCTGGATACTACCGGAGATTCATTGAAGGTTTCTCCAAGCTTGCTAAACCAATGACTGCATTGTTAGAGAAGAATGCTAAGTTTGTATGGTCCGAGAAGTGTCAGACTAACTTTGAAGAATTAAACAAGCGGTTGACCACAGCGCCAGTGTTGATTTTGCCAGACCTGAACAAGAGCTTCTCCATATATTGCGATGCATCTCGTCTGGGTCTTGGTTGCGTGCTTATGCAAGAAGGCAAAGTTGTTGCTTATGCATCAAGGCAGTTAAGGAAGCATGAGTTGAATTATCCTACACATGACTTGGAGTTAGCAGCTGTGGTACATGCACTGAAGATCTGGAGACACTACTTGGTCGGTCACAAGAGTGATATTTACACGGATCACAAGAGTTTGAAGTACATATTCACCCAGTCAGATCTGAACTTGAGGCAACGCCGTTGGTTGGAATTGATCAAGGACTATGACTTGGAGGTACATTATCACCCTAGAAAGGCGAATGTCATGGCAGATGCCCTCAGTAGGAAAAGTTATGCCAATGAAGTATACCTGGAAATACAGTCCAAAGAGTTGTGTGTTCAGTTAGCGCATCTCAACTTGGGTTTTATTAATAGTGCTATGGAGTTAGTTTTGGAACCTACCCTAGAACAGGAGATACGCAAGGGTCAGTTGGAGGATGAGAAAATGAAAGAGATTGCCGAGAATACTGTGATTGGTAAGGCACCAGGTTTCAGTCTGGAGGACAATGGTACTCTTTGGTTTGGTAAGAGCTTATGTGTGCCAAGAGTGAAGGAGATCCGTGAGACAATTCTGCGAGACGCTCATGATTCAGCTTACTCTATACACCCCGGAAGTACCAAGATGTATTTGGACTTGAAGGAGAAGTATTGGTGGTATGGATTAAAGAGAGATGTTGCAGAGTATGTGGCACTGTGTGATACCTGTCAGAGGGTTAAGGCAGAGCACCAGAGACCGGCAGGATTGTTGCAACCGATGAAAATTCCAGAGTGGAAATGGGAAGAAGTTGGTATGGACTTTATAGTGGGTTTGCCTCGCACCCAAAGTGGTTATGATTCGATATGGGTAATTGTGGATCGATTGACAAAAGTTGCTCACTTCTTGCCAGTCAGGACCACCTACACCAGAGCAAGGTTAGCAGAACTGTACATGGAAAAGATAGTGTGTATGCATGGTGTTCCTAAAAAGATTGTGTCCGACAGGGATACTCAATTCACATCTCACTTCTGGTAGATGATTCATAGGTCCCTTGGAACCAAGCTGAATTTCAGTACAGCCTATCACCCGCAGAGAGATGGTCAGACAGAAAGAACCAACCAAATACTAGAAGATATGTTAAGAGCTTGTGTACTATAGAATGGGATTAGTTGGGATAAGAGTTTGCCTTACGCTGAGTTCTCTTATAACAACAGTTACCAGAAGAGTCTCAAGATGGCACCATTTGAGGCTTTGTATGGAAGGAAGTGCAGAACCCCTTTGTTCTGGAATCAGACGGGAGAAAGTCAAGTGTTTGGACCTGATGTGTTGAAGAGTGCAGAGGAACAGGTGCGAACAATAAGAGAAAACTTGAAAGTTGCATAGTCCCGACAAAAGAGTTATGCTGACACTCGCAGGAGAGATTTGGCTTTCAAAGTATGTGACTATGTCTATCTAAAGGTGTCACCTATGAGATGTGTAAAGAGGTTCAATATAAAGGGTAAGCTAGCACCTAGATATGTTGGTCCCTTCAAGATAGTGGAGCGACGGGGTGACGTAGCTTATCAGCTGGAGTTACCTGAGGGTCTAGCAGGTGTACACGATGTTTTTCACGTGTCACAGTTGAAGAAGTGCTTGCGTGGGCCAGAGGAGCAGATACCCTTGGAAGAGATGGCAGTTAAGGAGGATCTCACCTATGAGGAATACCCGATAAAGATCTTGGAAACAGCAGAGAGAGTCACGAGGAGCCGAGTCATTCGTATGTGCAAAGTTCAGTGGCATCGGTATTCAGTGGATGAGGCAACTTGGGAAAGAGAAGAGGATCTGAAAAGGACATACCCGCAGTTGTTCAAGTAAGCACCAGCTGAATCTCGGGACGAGATTCCTTTAAGGGGGGTAGATTTGTAACACCCTAAAAATTTCATTCTTTGAAATAGATTAAAGAAATGAATTAAATGCATTTTTGTGACCATTATAACATAGGAAAAATATTTGAAGATTTCATAAAATAAAATTATCACAAGTAGAAACATTTTTGTTGCATACATGCTGCTGCATAGTGCTTTTGTATTGCTTGGTTTTTGTTAAATTTCAATTTTGAATTCAAATGTGTTTTGGAAATTGATTTTGAAATTTCAGAAATAAAAGAAAAAGGAATTTTCCTTTCTCTCTCCCTCTCTTTCTCCTTCTGGCACGAGGCCTCCCTCTCTCACGGCCCTCTTTCCCTCTCTCCCCGGCCCAGCCTTTTCTCCCTCGCGTAGAGGCCTAGCAGGCCGGCCCATCTCCCCACCCGCACAGGCCGACACGCTCAGCCCTCTCTCTGTGCTGATAGGTGGACCCCGCATGTCAGCGACAGCCGCCCCCTTTCCTTCTTCCTCCTCCCTCCCTTTCCTTCCCCGCGCAACGCCTTCCTTCCTTCTGCCGAGCGCAAACCACCGCCCAAATCCCTCCCTTCCTTCCCTGCGGCACACATTCGAGCTATAAAACCCGAGCCCGCACCCCACCGCCTCCATCTGACCCCCTGGAAGCACTGCAGAACCACCAGAACCGCCGCCGCACGCTAAGCAGAGCCGCCGTCGTCATATCTCTGACGCCGAGCTCCGCTGACGCCTTCATCCATCCCCCGAGCCCCGCGTGGCGGTAAGAGAGCCCCCAGGAGCTCGTCATTCCCCTCCATCCCCTCGGTCTCGCCCGCATGACTCCTGTCCGCATCCGCCGGCAACACAGAGCCGCTCCGCTGCGAGTACAGCCGCGACCGCGCCCCTGCGGCTTCAACCAACCCCACTGTAGTGTTCGCCAGCTTCCCCTCTCTTCCCGTCCTTTTTGCGCAGAGAATAGTGCACCGCAGTGGCGGATTGCACTGCACCGCCCATCTCCGGCCATGGCGCCACCATCGGCTCTGTCCCGGTCGCCGCGCCGCCGCCCTGTCCCTCCCTGATCTAATCGTGTCCATCCATCTCGGATTGGACGGCTCACAGAGCCCCATACCGGTTCGACCGGCCGTTTTGCAGAAAGAACCCCACCCCTTTTTAAGTCATAACCCGCAGTCCCTTAGCGTCTTTCTTCTTTACGTTTTCAGTTCTGGAAAGCATACTCCCTTTTCGGTTTTGTTTTAATTCAAAAATAAATAGAAAACCCTATTTACAGAATTGCCACTCGTTTTCAAATGCTTATAAAATGTTCATTTTAACTCCGTTTGGATCCATTCAAATTGCGTTAGATTCGTATCGACATAATCTACGTGTTAGTTAGTTCATAGTTCATGGTAGACCACTTTTAAATATATTTAATTGTTTAATCTCTTTTAATCTCTCGTTTAAATTATAAAACTTGAGTAGATCATATCTTCATCGTTATAGCTCTGTTTTTCATGATTCAAATGTCTATGTGATCGTAGTGAGACGTAAATTAGTTTTATAACCTTTTAATCTTGTTTTATTATGGTTGGTGTACGGTTCTAATCTATAGCCCCTGTTTGTTTGCATGTTATGCCTCGGTATGATTGTATGTGGTGATCGAGTACAGACGGTGAGCAGTACGTGGGTGACTAGGAGGTTTTCTTTGAGCAGGAGCAGCAGGAACCTTTTGAGCAAGGCAAGTATTATATGGGATCTTCCTTGATGTCCTATTCATGATGTTTTTGAATCAAATCATATGCATGTGTCTAATCTTGTTACCATAGGGTTTACCTAGAATTGTTACCTTGAACCTTGAAATCCTATAGGTTATCTTTGCATCTGGGTAGTTATTGCTAGTGCTCCTCTTTAACAAAGTATGATCTTTAATCTTGATTAATGACTATATGGAATGATAAAGTAAAACTTGCCTTTTAGCAACATGGATTTAGGATCCTATCTGTCAGCAAAAGCTAGGACATACAGTACAACCATGAGAGCTACATGGCTCTGGCTTTACTTCAGTATTAGGGTCACTCTCGCGCATGTGGCAGTTCACGAAAGTTGCCATTGCCGAGCGGTTGCGGGTTGCGGCCGGAGTGGCTACCGCTGCGTGTGTGTACCATCGAGGGGCTCCCGTATACCCCTTGCCCATGGATCTGTATTGTCTGTTGTATGTCAGCGAGCCCCTCTGAAAGACTTTATAGTGTACCCTGCCTGCTCACCTCGGCAGTGTTTTGGGAGTTATAAACCCGGGCATATGGGTAACACGACTCATGGGTAAAGTGTACAACCTCTGCAGAGTGTTAAAAACTGATATATCAGCCGTGCTCACGGACACGAGCGGCCCGGAAAACTCACAGAAAACTTTGTTTACTTGTTGTTTATCATTATGAATCACTTTATCATGTTAGTATGTTATTCGTTCTTTTGTTTATATGATCATGCAGTTTAATTTGGGGGCTTAAGCCTAATCTTGATTTACCACTTGTAAAGTTTTGCTACAAAATAAAAATGCCTACCGCAATAAACCGTGTCATACTTTTTGAGCCTCATGAACCCCATATATGCTTGTTGAGTACTAGAAGTACTTACGCTTGTTTATTCTTTTTAATATTTAGATAAAAATCCCGGATGGGTACCAGATTATCAGAGTTATGAGGAGTATCCAGAGGACTACTAGGTTTGGGGTCAACCAGTTGACGTCCCTGTGCGATGGAGCTTCGCGAGAGTTATCTTTTATTTCCGCTGTTATGTAATAGACATTAATTAGATACTTATTCGCTATGTAATAAACACTTGTAATGGTACCTTTTTGATGGTTTTTTGGCTTATGTGTGTGACTGATCCCTGGGCACACATAAGGTTTATGCACCCTGTTTTGTCTTTAAAACTGGGTGTGACATTTAGCTTAGTTAGTGAAATATAGATTTTTAGGATATTATTATTGCATTTAATTTGTGGATTATATGAGGCATTTATAGTGGATTGTTCTTGATTTATATGCCACTTGAGCTCAAAATAATTATATATTTAGATGAAAAAGGTAGCTACCTAGAATACTTTAGTTGTACACATGACACATTTGATGATTTTAGAAATGTAAATTTTAGTTGTTTTATTTTCTTTGTTTAGAAAATGAGGAATTTATAATTTCTAGTTTTAAAATTGAGTATAGAGAGTAGATGACAACTGCTTCGGAGTACTCGGCCTCTGATCGGGTTCCAAAGCGACTATGGCCAGACCTCCCTCTCATTACCTGTGGCAAATGTATGCAAAAGACTGTGAAAGAGTACCAAGTGGGGAAGGCGGGTCCCAACAATGGTCGGATTTTCTATAAGTGTCCAGATCACAATGTGAGTTATATATTTTGTCACATTTGATGGTTATATGGTTAATTTCTACCTATTATAACTGATTATTTTGATTAAAGTGCTGATTTTTTATTTCTATTTTGAGTGGGATGGCACTGGATGTCGTGGCTGGTACTGGAAGGAAGATTATGTTAAACATGTGGCGGAGGCTACCAAGCCTGATGAGGCAGTGAGCCAGCTCAAGAAGCTCGTCGATGTTGAACAGACGAATAAAGATCTGTCTGCTTTAGTTGGGATTGGTCGGGAGATCATTATGCTACTGAAGTGCATTTTAGGTTTTCTGTGTATAGTTCTAGTGGTCTTAGTATACGTTATGTCGAGGCTTTCATAGACCATACATTAGTCTTTGTGTGACTCGAAAATGACACATGATGGTGTTCCATCTCATGCTATTTTAATGCAGACCTTTCGGTATTTTTATAATATCATTTTTTGACCAAAATAAGAAATTTAATTATGTGTTGGGTCATATAATATAGACGATGACACATCATTGGATGTACAATGTAGATCGCCGCTCCAAAGAGTTTATTGATGGCGTGCATTATTTCTTAAGAGTGGCTGAGGCAAACAAGCGGAATGGTAATTTCATGTGTTGTCCATGCGTCTTGTGCAAAAATTTGAAGGAATATTGTAGCTCAAGGACTCTTCACTCACACTTGTTGAAGTCTGATTTCATGTCAAACTGTATTTGTTGGACCAAGCATGGAGAAACCGGAATTATGATGGAAGAAGACGAAGAAGAGCAATTGGACCCTAACGACATTATTGCTCAATATGGTGACTTCAATGATACTGCAATGGTGGAAGTAGAAGAAGAGACAGAGGCAGAGGACATACTTTCTAGAGGTGATGCTCTTGGTGATGTCATTCGTGATGCACAAAGATATTGTGAAAGTGAAAAAGAGAAAGCTAAGTTTGACCGCATGCTAGAGGATCACAAGAAACTACTATACTCGAGCGTCGAAGATGGGCAAAATAATTTGGGTACCACACTAGAGTTGCTACAATGGAAGGCAAAAAATAGCATATCCGACAAGGCATTTGGGCAAAATAAGCAATACCAAAATGAGTAAAAAAAAGAACCTTTAGTACCAACCGGGACTAAAGGGTGCAATCCTTCGTGGCCCTCCTGCGCCACCTGGCGCACCCTTTAGTCTCAGTTGATATTACCAACCAGTACTAAAGGTCTAGCTTTAGTCCCGGGCGTGCGAATCGGGACTAAAGGAGGGACATTTAGTCCCGAATCCTTAGTCCCGGTTCAGGCACCAGGACTAAAGGCTCTTGCCGACCGGGGTTAAAGGCGGTTCGTGTAGCGGTGTCTATCTATGGTATCGACATTAAGAAACACCAACAGTACTATATCACATCACAAAAATTCAATCTCAACTTAATATAAAAACTAAAAAAACATAGATTATAAATATATACAGAAGAGGGTTGCATAAGGATTTGCCTCTAAAAGTGACATTTTTATTAAGCAATCGGTTCTTATATAAAGCGTAACTAAAACTTGTTTTGAGCATCTCCAATAGTTTGCCAAAATTTACTTGCCAAAAATTATGATTTGGCAACTTACTAAAATATACGGCAAGTAAAAAAATAGACTTTCTCCAACAGTTTGGCATAATTGTTTGCCAAATCTTTGGCAAACTTGCATCAGGGACTCTAAAAGTGAAACAAAATAAGTTTTATACCCTTCCACCTTTGGCAAATTTGTATCAGAAATCCTGAGAATGAAACAAAACTAATATGTGCCCTTCCACCTCTACGTATATCGTCAATGCGCGCGGGTTTACGCGCATGCATATATGCGCGTGGAGGGGGAAGATTTACCAAGTTGCTAAAATTTGTCAAGTTGAATGGTAAACTGTTGGTGAGTTGATTTTTCTAGTTTTGTCAAAAAAAATGAAAGATAGCAAGTGGGTTTAGCAAACTATTGAAGATGCTTAATAAGTTATAAAAAGAATGGTACTATTATATTGCCATTTGCATCCAATCTTGCTGTTAAAAAATGCTTTTCAGAGGCACATCTATTTAATTTAAGACTAGCCCGCAGGATCGGGTAGCAAGCGGATCGCTAGACAGTGGGCGTGTGTGGCAAGCAAAGGCACATGGACTGTTCGCATGTTGTCAATCATCTCTAAATATTGATTTCTAGTGATAACGAATAAAGAAAAAAAATTTCCCTGGCCCGTGAAAGTAAATCAAAAGGGGACAAAGCGCTCGAAACACTTGGATGACGCTTGGGTCTTTTACTATTGTGATCTAACGCTAAAGACAAAAGATAAAGATTGGCCACTCCCCGGCCATCAAGCCATGTGAACATAAATCTAAATGAAACAAAGCGCTCATAACACACTGCCTACACAGGTGGCTCTTGAGTTTCCTTTTCTAAAGAATAATGAAATAAAGCACAACACACATGCCCAGAGAAAAGCAATCCACTATTTCTGCATGCATTGCAAATCGTGGCGAAAGGCAAAGGCAAAGGCAAAAACGCTTATAGCACTCATTAAATATGCTTCGTCCTTTCCAGCTAGTACTAATCTTCTGGGTGCATCGGTGTTGGAATGATACATATCCCTCTCGTTGCATACGGCCATAATACTCCTCTATCCCTGAATAAACTGATTTTTAGAATTTGTGTCAGTTAAAAATTTTACTAACTTTATTAAAAAAATAACATTTATATAACATGAAATAAAGACCATGTAACAATAATAAATATTACTCCAATAAGGTTATGGTGGATCATAATAATTTAATATCATAAATATTACTCCAATACATTTCTTTAGAGTTACTCTCATTTGGGTGGATTCTTGTGGTATGAATAAAATGTAGATTTTCTCCATACTATTGTTCTCAATCTGTAAATATGGTTATGGTTATGAATTAGAATATAATTCATATGTTATGAACAAAGCATATAGAACTTTAAGATTAATCATTCATACATCATATATGAGTATGATTAGAAATATGTTAAGGTGGCTGTTGGTATAAATTAGATGCACACGAGTAAGTTAATTATCCACAAGTGCACAGATATAATACCGATGTAGCACTTCACTAGGAGTAACCCAGTTTTAAATATCAAACCCAAAGGAACAGTGTTGTGAGGAAGACTAAGTCTATAAACTTAACCCAATGCAGAATTGTTGATGATCCTTAAATACCAAATCCAACCATCAACTAAACAAGGAAAAGGATCTATATGAAACCAACACCTAGAAATAGGGTTTATACTGACAGAATTCCACGAGTTTTGGTGAATGTCTATTTCTGCAGAGGGATATCAAGAAATATGGAGGAAAGACTCACATGTAAGATTTACATAGAGATAATTATCATCCGCAGGAAAAAGAACAATTTAGAAGGGTCAAGAAGACGCGGGAAGAAACGAGAGACTGAGCGGGCCCAGGGGTAGGGCGCCCACCGTACCCCCTGGGGCGGCCGCCCTAGGGCAAAGCCCAATGAGGCTCTGCCTTGTGGACCCTCTCTCCACCGCCTTTGAGGTTGCATCTAAGCCCTCCATTAAGGTCGGTTTGATCCGACGGTCGACGTTCATTTGAGAAGGCTATATAAGGAGAGAGCCCCTTTAAAACCCTAATTCATTATCCAAGATCCATATCAGGAGGAGAGGTCCCTGATCAAGCCCTAGAGCCACCACATCAACTATATCTCTAGTTTAGCATAGCTATATAGGATTAGAACTAGAAGGAGTCAATCTTCGATTGGTTTCCGGATCTGTCAAGAGGATTATTGGTAATTCTCTCTCTAGTTCTTTCTTGTTCATCATTTGTTCTTCAATATTATGAATATGACTTTGCTCTACTTCATTATATTGTTTATGACTTTACTCTATTTGATTATGTTCTCAATTATATTGTTCTTAGTTTATTATGATTATATGCTTGGCGTAGTTAGATCTGAATCATATGCATGTTTAGGATCGTATAGCGTTTATCCATCAGCGTTGTGGGTAAATGATAGATATTGTGTGGGCGTGGTGCCTAGACCGTATTTATCTGCGATTGTGCCCTACATTCCGGATCGTGAGGTAGTTCGCGGGAGTGACAGTCATGTTGAGTTCTTTGTAGTCCTCCTCCCGTTTGTAGGGCAGGCAGAGCAGTACTATTACGGGGAAGTGATTGCTATGTTTCTCATCTTCCTTAGTAATACTCACTACACATGAATATCTCTTATCTCGCCATGATTGCCAAGTATAATTGCAATAATCATAATATGCAAGACTGTATAGTTAAGAATGACTTACGAAATATTCTTGTAGTTTGTCGTAATTCCATGCTAATGACTTGCTAGAATATCTGTTGAGGTGCTTATCATTATCTTATGTGGCTATATTTATGTTGATCAGTATTTATCTTTTGTCACTATTCATTCATTATCTATATCTTATGTGACACTTATCCTGTATTTAGAGAGATAGATGAAAACTCTCCATTATACATGCAGTGATACTCATTACTCGTTCCTCAATTATTCCTTAGTATCCCTTCCCAGTGGTAAAAATATAAATAACGATACCTGGAATACTCCTGGTTAAAATGCTATATCGGTATTATCTGTACGCTTGTAGATACATATCTATATTTATTAGAAGAGCAAATGCATATTTCAATACCACATCTCTCTGCCATGCTGGGGATGACAACTTGGCTTAAGTGGCATGAGAGGTGGTTAACTATTTATGGCGTCGTTATCAGAGATAGAAATTAATCTACTTTTGGTAACGACGTTAAGACATGTCAACAAGCATTTTTTGGGGCCGTTGCCGGGGAAGGTTGATTAGCTATCAAAAGGAATAAATGAGTTATCACTTGCATCACTAATGAGATTGAGGAAACATCAATTCTCTGCTCATACAGCCTTACCCTTGATCTTTGCCTATTTTTCCTATCATTTTATGCAGGGCAATGTATGAATAGGTTTGATCTTCCAGACAATTTTGTTGAAAATCCTGAAGCATTAATCTGAAGGACAAAAGCCAAGCTCGAGAAAGTAACAGAATCATCATCATTAACATCTCAGCTTGAAGCTTCACCCAATCAAGAAGATCATCAAAACATCGTTCGAGACTTGACATCAGAGTTCGAAGCCATGGCAGACAAGTCAATCCGTGAGTTCTCAGCCCCCACCACGGACAATATCCGCACTGGACCTGCTGCGAACATTGATTGGTCATTTGAGCTCAAGCCTGTGCTCATCAATATGGTGCAAGCAACCTAGTTCTATGGGAAAGCACATGAAGACGCTAGTGCTCATCTCCAACACTTCCTGGAGATTTACAGCACATTCACTATCAAGGATATTCCTAGAGACGCCATACTACTTCGCCTTTTCCCATTCTCACTCTGGAAGAGCGAAGCAGTGGTTCTATGCAACCAAGGAGAAGAATCCACGTGGGCACTATGTTCCACCAATTTCCTAGCAAAGTTCTTTCCCATGGGAAAGACCAATGCTCTCCGTGGGATGATTTCAAGTTTTTAGCAACAATATGACGAGTCCGTTCCAGAAGCATGGGAGCGCTTCCAAGACTACATCCTAGAATGTCCCTATCACGGAATGGAGAATTGGTTACTTATGCAGACTTTCTATCATGGACTCAGCAACAACACTCGTGAGACCATGGATGCTGCTGCTGGAGGAGCGTTCCTATAACTTACAATACCACAAGCCACAACTCTTGTGGAGAATATGGCATCCAACCAAGGTTGGAGTGAAGAAAGAACTTAAAATCGCAAGAAAAGTAGAGGTATGCACCAGCTTAAAGAGGTCGACATGTTGTCTGCAAAGCTAGGCCTACTCATGAAGAGACTCGATGAAAAAGCTAGAGAGAAGAAAGAAGTTATGAATATCTATGACTCTCACATGACCTGTGAAGAGTGTGGAGACACTGGACACTCAGACAACCATTGTCCAGAATTGCAAGAGGATATGAACTACATCAACAACAACAATTACAACCGTCCTCAGCAAAATTAAGGTTGGAATCAACAACAATAGAGGCCTAACTACTCAGGTAATTATCAAGGTAATAATTCCTATAAGAATCCTAGTTTTCCACCTTTGAGAGAGTTAGTAGCTAACCAAGGAAAGTTAATGGATAACATGTCTAAGAAATTAGCATCCAATGATAAAATATTAGAAACTATAAATAATAGGATGGATAATTTTTCTGTTGCCATCAAGAATCAAATTAGCTTTAATAAAATGATTGAATCTCAGCTAACCCAATTAGTTGCTGCTGTTCCTAACACTAACCCCGGTATTCCATCACAACCGGAAGGATTAGAATCTGCAAATCTTATAGACATATTTGATGCAGGTGCTTATTGGAGCAACCCCACCGAAAGGTGGTGTGGCGACTCTATGGCAACCAAGAAAGGAGATCCAGGACGAATCGTCATCCCAATCTCCATTGGCGTCACAGACTTTCCTGATGCACTTTGAGACTTTGGCGCAAGCGTCAATATCATGCCCAGAGTAATCTATGAGAAATTCTTTAATTATCCTTTGTCAGATACAACCCTATGTTTGCAGCTTGCAGATCGGACACTATGCTACCCAAGAGGAATATTAAAAGATACTCGTGTCTGAACTGGTACCTCATATGTCCCAGCAGACTTCATGGTGATAGAGACCGGTGTTGATAAGAGGTCACCCATCATCCTAGGGAGGACACTCTTGAACACTGTCGGAGCTGTCATCTACGCTAGCGTTGTCAAGATCAGTTTCTTCATCAAAGGGAAGAAGGAGACATTCTCCTTCAAGAACAAAACCATACAAGCTCCTGAACAACCCCAACATGAGCTAAGAAAGAGGACCAATGAGAGGAACAAGCAAAACAAGCAGAACAAGCAAAACGAGCAGAACAAGCAGAACAAGCAAAACGAGCAGAACAAGCAGAACAAGAACAAGAACAAGAAGCAAGTACGGACAGAACCAATAAAGATGGTCACGACACTCCACAATAATAAGATCACCAAATCAGATCCCCTCATTTGATCAAGAAGGACGACCCAGGTGTCCCAACCATTGAATGCATAATCAACAAATGCTCCTTCCAAAAGGCAATCTGCGACACCGGATCGGGCGCCAACATTATGGCCAAGTTGACCTATGAGTTTTTGTACGGCACAATGCCTCTACATCCAACATACACCCAACTCTAGATGGCAAATCAGAAATGCCGCGTCATTGAAGGCATAGCAAAAGATGTCCCCATCCAGATTGATGACCACTTCATCCCTACAGACTTCCTAGTCGTTGATATGGGAGAAGATGATTATGATCCACCCATCATCCTTGGAAGACCGTTCCTAAGCACCACCAAAGCTATCATCTATATCGGGACAGGAGAAGTGCGCCTACACTTCCCCTCTAAGAAGGTACGTCGTTACTTTAATGCTAACTACATTGTTGAAGAATCTAAGCAGAATAGAACGAGAAGAAGACGTCGCTACCGCAACCAGAAGAAACAGAACACCAAGGACGGATGGGCAGACTATAAAGGAGAAGTATCAAGATATGAAGAGAGACACCCCGAAGAAGAAGAGTCAATATATGCAACTCCACTCTCTAGGCCAAACACACCACCAACTCCAAGGTTAGGAAATGAAAGATCACTCTATGACTACCCCAGGCACGAGAGCAGAGAATCTTGGGAAGAAGCAAATGTATGTCTCTTCAATTTTAATAAATGTCCAGAAAAGAGAGCTTATCCTAGGGAGGCCACCACACCAACACAAGTGTGGAGAGAAAAAGAAATCATACCAGAAGAAGAAGCGCAGCCGGAGGCGCTGTCACACCCAATTTCTAGGACAAAATAGGATGCATAACATTATGTGTGCCTAGGAAACAATCCACACATAAGTCCACAAATTACATAGTACCATCACAGTGTTTATTACATAGCATACATAGATCCATTACATAAATAAATAAAGCATACGGAAGATACATCTAGCTCTCATGGAACTCCATCTCACAGGGAAGGTCAACTGGTTGACTAAGCCTAGAAATCATCAGGATAGTCCTCATAGCCTCCTGCTTCTGTTACCCATTTGGGATTTTTATCCAATTGATTGAAAAGTAAAACAAGTGTAAGTACTCTTCGTACTTAGCAAGCTAACATGGGTTATGAAGCTCAAAAAGGTTGACACTTAAGCCCAAATGATCCCACTTACATCATTGCCAAAATTAAGAGGAACATAAACATCATCATTATAGTGGCAATAGGAACATAAAGATTGATCATGTTAATTATAATTAAACCGTCAGTTTTCCGGGCCGCTCGTAACCGTGAGCATGGCTGATATATCAGTTTTTTAACACTCTGCAGAGGTTGTGCATGCCCCGAATGCCCGGGTTAATTACTCCCATAAACACTGCCAAGGTGAGTGGGCGGGGTTCACTATGAAACCTTTCATAGTATGTCGTCTAACAAGATTAGGGCCGCTAGGATTGGCAAGAGGCGATAGAGCCCCCCTTCCGAGTAGCATAAAGACCGTAGCCTATGCTCAAATCCGGACAGAGGCCGCACTATAACCAGCTCGGCAAGAGCCTAATGCGCCCTTTCGGGTAACCACTAATGAGCTAGAAAAGAACCTATTACTGAGTTAAAGCTAGAGCCATGTAGCTCTCACGGTTGCACTGTCAGTCCCAGCTTTTGCCAATAGTGAGTTGTTATAAAAGGTTATGTTCCAGTTGCCATAAATAGGTTCACCAGTTCATTCAAGCATTATAACATTTGGCAGGGATCATGTATCATTTCATTTTGCACTAGCCATCTACCCATATGCATAAACCATAGGAGTCAAGGTAAATGATTTCAATACTATGGAATTATTCTACGGGTATCAAATTAAACACATGCATATGAAATCATGATTATGGTGAATAGGATAACAAGGTAGGTCCCATGCTATACTTGCCTTGGTTCTCAAACTCCTGTTGGTCCTGCTGCTGGTCAAAGAACTCCTGATCACAACCAAACTCCTCACCGTCTGAACTCGATCACAACATTGCAACAACATACATTCCAATTGCATACATACAAAGCAAACAGAGTTACTATTAGAACAGTACACCAGCAATAGTAAACAGAAGCAAAAGGTTTGTAAAAAGGTACTACGCACTGCTACGAACATTTCAACGCGAATTTCACGAAAATCGGATTAAAAACGCGAAAGATATGAATTAAACTAGTTCTCTAAGAGCATTTTCATTAATTAAACTTAACCTCGAAATTTAAATGTTCCAAACAGGATTAACAAAGGGTTTAACATAAAGATAATTTCATTACGAAACTAACGCAACTCGAATCGTTCAAAACGGAGTTAAAACGCAGATTTTATAAGCTTTTCAAAAAGGATGGCCATTCTGAAATTACTTTGAACTGATTTTGAATTAAAACGAATTCATTTGATTTCTGAAATTGGGAAGTCATGGACTGCGGGTTCATTCAGAGAAACTGCAGGTCCTCTTTAACAAAACGACCCACGAAGGGGTATCTTCTAATCAGAGCCGTTGATCTCCGGTCGGACGGCTGTGAATCGAAGAGGGGGGGAGAAACAGAAGATGTGGCAGGAGGGGAAAACAGACGCGGCGGCGTCACCATTTCCGGCGGCCTGGAGCTCGCTGGAGCGCACTGGAATGGAGGTTCCGGCCACGGTTTCGCAAAACAAGGGCATGAGGAGAGAGCGGAGCGAGGCGAGTGCGATGGTGCACTCGGACAAACTCTGGGAGGAGGGCAGAGGCGGCGTGATGACGCGCCATGGCCGGCGGCGCGCTGTTCGCATGGCACACGCCCTAGAGGCCATGAATTGATGAACCGAGCGCATGGGGGGAAAGAGGGAGTGACGGCGAATCCAACCGTGTATTCGTTTGTGCGCTGAGAGAGAAACAGGGGCTTGCCCGACTGCGTGCCATGGCCGGCGGTGCGGAGTGCACGCAGGCAGGGCCATAGGGACCACGATTCTCCAAATTAAAGGCTCAGGGAGGAAGGGGGATGGATTGCGGAGCTCACCGAGACGACGTAGAGGACAGAGGCGGCTCGGTGCGGACGGTCCGCATGCAACGGCGGTCGGCGAGGCACGGACGCGGCGGCGTCGCGTCACGGTGACGAAGGCAATGGCAAGTTTGAGATCGACAGCTGCTGTGTGGGAATGGCAGCGGTGTTCTGCGTGCGGGAAAACAGAGAAGAGCAGAAGTAGGAAACAGGGTCTGCGCTCCTCTTTGAAGCCCCGGCTGGAGAGGAAATACGGGATGCGCGGGGTCCGTTTCAACGTCGTGGGCGAATCTCAAGGAAGTGGGAGTAGGGCGACGCACAGTCGGTTGCGGCTCTGCGCTCCGAACGGCACGGCGGTGCCGCGCGGTGGTTGCCGCTCGACGCACGGCGCGGCCAAACGCAGTGGGAGGCAGAGGCGCTGCGCACTACGACTCTTGGGCCGGCCTGCTGGGCTGGGCAGAAGAGGGGAAAGGAGGGAGTGGACTGGGCCACTCGGGCCGAAACAGGAAGGGAGGGAGAGAGTTTTCTTCATTTCTCTTTTCTTTTTCAGGATTTTCCAAAACCATTTTCAAATTGAATTTGAATTCATTTTAAACATTGCTTTGCAAACACAGTCATCACAATAAAAATCATGCAGCAGCATGTATGCATCAACATGTTACTAAACTAGGAGTTGATTTTAATTCGATAAACTTTATTATTTCCCTAAATGAAATGCTCACGCAATTCATTAATAAATCATTTTCTACTATTTTAAATGCAAGCAAATTTTTGGGTGTTACAATTCTACCCCCCTTAAAGGAATCCCGTCCTCGAGATTCAGACAAACTTACTCAAACAGCTGTGGGTAAGACTTTCTCAGGTCTTCTTCTCTTTTCCAAGTAGCCTCGTCTTCAGTGTACCGGTTCCACTGAACCTTGAACATCTTTATAACACGACTCCTGGTAAACCTTTCTGCTGTTTCTAAGATCCTTATTGGGTACTCTTCATATGTGAGATCTTCCTTTATAGAAAGCTCTTCTAGAGGTATCTACTCCTCAGGTACTCGTAAACACTTCTTCAACTGAGACACATGAAAGACATTATGTACTCCTGACAAATTCTTAGGTAACTCTAACTGATAAGGTACCTCTCCATGTCTCTCAAGAATTTTGAAAGGTCCAACATATCTTGGATCTAGCTTTCCTTTCATATTGAACCTCTTTACACTTCTCATTGGAGACACTTTCAAATACACATAATCTTCAATCTCGAATGACTAACCCCTCCTGCGGGTGTCTGTGTAGCTCTTTTGGCGGGATTGTGCAACTCTTAAGTTATCTCTTATTTTTCTTACTTGCTCTTCTGCATCTCGAAGAACATCCGGTCCAAACACCTGAGTATCTCCGGTTTGGTTCCAGAATAAAGGAGTTCTACACTTGCTCCCATACAGAGCCTCATTTGGTGCCATTTTTAGACTATTCTGATAACTGTTGTTGTAAGAAAATTCAGCATAGAGCAAACTCTTATCCCAACTGGCACCATGTTGTAATGCACATGCTCTCAACATATCCTAAAATATTTGGTTTGTCCTTTCTGTTTGTCCATCAGTCTGAGGGTGATATGTTGTACTGAAAGTCAATTTTGTTCCCAAAGATTCATGTAATTTCTGCCAGAACTGTGATGTGAATTGGGTACCTCTGTCAGATACAATCTTCTTAGGGACTCCATGTAAGCATACTATCCTTTCCATATTTTTAGAGTACATGATCTAAGTCTAAGTCGTTAACGGATATGATATGGGAAGGTTAGAGTTGCTATTTATCTACTCCTAGAGATAATAGAATTATGGAGAATTTTATCTTTTGAAAACCTTTAAAATACCACATGATGAGTTCCTGTATGATGAGAGTTTAAATTCCTACCACAACCATATATACATGCTTACTAGATTAGGAAACCACACCTATTTACATACTGCTTATGAGCATTGAGTGTGGTCAAGCTGTGTGACCCTCAGGAACTAGTCATGCGGTCTGAATCAAGATTCACTTACACTACACCCACATACACTACTTCTATCCTAGAAGTATGCATCCATATACACTACACCCACATACGCTGCTTCTATCCCAGAAGTACGCATCCGCATACATCCACCCAATTCCATCTCTAGATCCACCAAAAACATTCTACTCGTAATCCGAGAGAGAATAGAAACACATAAATGTTCTCCTATTCCTGTTTATCCCTATGAAATAAATGCTCTAGTCGCTTTATTGCTCTACAAGGATGAGTGCTCTTAAAAAAAAGAGACGAGGAAATAAAAAGGGGCAAGTGCCCGCCAACCTCAGAAAAATAAAAAAAGTGAGAAGAGAGGTAAAAATGGACAAGTGTCCGACAGTAGAATTAGGGGTACAAGATACCCAACTGAAAAAAATTTATTATTTATCGAGCATCTCATTCCCTCCGAAAGGTTTCAAATACAAGAAAGGTATATCTATCAGAAAGGGAGCAGATGTCCGATGTTCGCTCTAATGTTTCGTGTCCTTTGCCTGTGTATCCTATCGTCTCCCACATGTCGCCTCTCTCCTTTCCATTATCCCAGCGTCCCCTTTTATAGACCAAGGGGAGACCTGAGAGTACAGAGGTCCTAGACTATAGCGGCATGGGAGGCGTGTCTATGGCGCCTTGCTTGCGATGGGACGTCGATTGTTGTAGCGGCATGGCCTTCCTGTCCTTCCGGTGCTTCAGGGCATGGTGATAGCGGACGGGACGCTGCCGAACGTCATGGTGTGGGACGATCGGCCTCCAGCGGATGGGTACGAGCTCTGCAGCCGATACGGGGCAGATGGGATAGGTCCCATGCCGGAGTGGTTGGAGGTGACGGTCGAGCCCCCGGGTCGAGGAGCATCGAGGCCTGCGTGACCTTGACGCGCCCCTGTAAACACGGTCGAGGGCTGTCCCCTTCAAGATTCGAGGGGGTGCTTTCGGCCTCCGTACTCAAGGTGTGGCTACAGTTACCGCACGATTGACGGAGAGTCCGGGTATGGGCGACGAGTTGATAGATTTGACCATGGTAGTGGGCGCCCATGGCGTTAGGTGGGAGCAGGTAGGCGCATTGGATCCGCTTTACCCTATACTGGGAGTAGGTAAGTCGATCGAGCCTCCTGCTCGCGGGCCGTTCGATCGACCCCCTGTCCGTCATTCGAGGGGTCGAGGTCGAGGGTCGTTCGGTCGATCCCTCCTCGTTCACTCGAGGGGTCAAGGCAGGGGGTCGTTCGATCGATCCCCCTTCCGTCGTTCGAGGGTCGAGGTCGAGGGGGATCCTGCCTACTGTCCCTCTAGTAATGGGCTGGCCCATGACTGGCCATTTTTGTCGGTGGGGTAGGCCTTCGCTTGATGGGCCTTCCTCCAATGATCGAAGGGTTGGTCGGATTTTGCCTGGATGTTAAGCATTAGATCATCACAGGTTAGGGTACCCCTTACCTTTGTACCCGAGGCCTACTGTCCCTCTAGTAATGGGCTGGCCCATGACTGGCCATTTTTGTCGGTGGGGTAGGCCTTCGCTTGATGGGCCTTCCTCCATTGATCGAAGGGCTGGTCGGATTTTGCCTGGATGTTAAGCATTAGATCATCACAGGTTAGGGTACCCCTTACCTTTGTACCCGACAGTAGCCCCCGAGCCTCTATGCGGATAAGAAGAATCCGTATAGGGGCTTTTGCCGATGATCTGCAGAGTTAGTAAAAGGTCTGATTCTCCGCGGGGTGCGTGCGAGCGCACCCCACGGGGGTAGCCCCCGAGGCCCCTGAGGAGTGATTAAGAACTCCTCTGGGGGCTTTGATTTGTGGCTTATCTAGGGGATTAATATTAACTGGAGTCATAGTGCCCCATCAAGGGGTCAACTCTGTCTACCAGGCTCTGAGTGTTTTTGACCCTCTTTCGTCGAGGGGTGCCGTGCGTAGTCTAGCCCTCGAGCCTCGTGTGGCTGGGCTTTTGCTACCTCATAGCGTCCTTCCCACGGATTCTTGCGCTCGGATTGTGGGGCGAAGAGCATCGTGCTTTCCTCGTTCGGACGAGCCTCGAAGTCCTCTGTGAGCTGGTAATGGGGAGATCCAAGTGAGAACTCATGCCCCCTTCGACAGGGGTCAACAGAAGCCTTGAGGCGTCCTCATTAAGCAAAACCGTGTGGATTGCCTAGGTGCCAACTCTGTTCGCTGAGAGTCGGTGGCTCGATGCCTCCCGTCGTAGGGATCCTTGGGTATTCCCTGGTTATGCCTTGGATATGTCCCGGGGGGACTCGAGAGTTCGTTCTCGAGCTAGGCTTCATACTGGCTCCCCCTGGGTCATCCCTGACTCGGGTACTCGAGGGCGGCTGTTGAACCCTGTTCGAGGGTCAGCCTTCGCCCCCTCAAGATTTGAGGGTGGACCGGAGTCCGTTTTACTTCCCTATGAAGAAACTGCTCGAGAGCGGCTGTCGAAACCCTTTCGAGGGCCAGCCTTCGCTCCCTTGAGAGTTCGATGGACGGGTCGACGTCCGTTGCTTACCCTCGAAGATAACGCCCATCATTGCCCGTCGTCCGCCGTAAGCGCGCCTCTTCAGGAGATGTCCGTTCGACTACAACCGTAGCAGGCGTAGGGTGCGGCGAGGACTGCAGTGACATGACAGGTGTATCTTATCCTATGGAATCCGAGGGGCGGTAGGTAGGTGCATTAAATGCGGGGATTTACCTGCCTTTTCGATGGATCTCCCCTGAACAAGAGGCTCGATGACACCATCTCCGCCTTCTGCGATGGCATGGGAGCTACCGGCGATGTGTGCGGAGACTCCCTCGTGCGCCGCTTCATCGCTGTGACTCGTGAAGTGATGGAGCAGGTTCGTGCTGCTCTTCACATCGGCGTGAAGCGGGCGCTTGCGGTTGTCCGCTCGGGCTACGCCTACGACCTCAATGTCGTTGCTCGCGGCTTTGTTGTCAACCCGACGCTGAATGACGAAGAGGACACGGCGAGATGCAATGAGCCGATCAACGCCGAAGAGGTGCCTGGTGGTGAGTTGGCGAAGCTCTTCGAGCCTGAGGTGCTTCCCCCGACGGACGGCGATGGCGATGGGAGTAGTTGAGGCCTGTGAGCCAGATACGGACAAAAAAGGTCCATGTAATAGATTAGTTCTGTGACAATATGATGTCGAGCCCCTGGGGGCTTGAAAACCTTAATGCATTTTATTCGGGATGCATCTGGGTGTTTCTATTTCTCGGGCTATCTCCATTTCTTTTTGCCTGAGGTGTAGCTTTTTGACTAAGTCTTCGACGCGCGCTCGTATCCCTCGAGGGGGGGAGCGAGTGGGGGTACCATAGCCCAGAGGCGTAGGAGAGCCCCCGGCTCGATGGCCCTCGACCCTTAGGGAGTTCGAGGCATTTTTTACTTAGTCACGGAGCGTACTCGGGGCAAAGATGGAAAGAGAAGTGTCGAGTTTCGAAAAAACATTTGGGTTTTTAAGGGACGTAGGGAGGGGGGTCCCCCCTGTCAGACTCTGAGGTAGCCTCGACTCTGCAGGGGTAGATTAGAACATTTTGTGTTTGATCGTAGCCCGAGGGGCTTTAAAACATTTGGATGTTTTAATAAAGTTATCGACTTAGTTTTTTGTTCAGCTCGAGTTTCTTCCTCTTAGCTGCCCTTACTTGTCTTCGTTTAAGCTGTTAACGAACCCATGGTTCTCGAGGGGGGAAATTCGAGTGAAAGTAACCGTAGCCCTGAGGCATAGGTGATTGTTTTCGACTCGACCCGTTCCTAGCCCTTTTGCCGGCACGAGTTGTTTTATTCTTAAGCGAGACGTGAGTTCTAGGTAGCGTGGAGGAGTTGAGTGACATCAAGCTCATTTGAAAAAACTGAGTGATTTTTCCGGGGAGACTCAAGGGGGTTCCCTCCTTTGTAGCCCCCGAGGGAGGCTCGTCTTTATGAAAAAAAAGTCGAGTCTACCTTGTGCTTCGTGATAAAGAAAAGCATATTATGAGTAGCTCGATTATCAGAAGACTTTTTATCTTATTCATTCGAGACATGAATATAAGTACGTAGCCCTGAGGCCTAAGGGTAAAAGCGACGTAGCTGTTCGATGTTCCATGCGTTGGTGTTGAAGAACGCGCCAACGGCTTCCTTGCCGGCTGCATAATTGGCGACGATGTCCATGAGCTCATTGGCGGTCTTGGGGGTGTTTCGTCCCAGCTCCCGCACCAACTCCTTGCAGGTCGTCCCGGCGACGAACGCCATGATGACGTCGTGGTAGGAGATGTGGGGCAGCTCGGCATGTTGCTTGGAGAACCGTCAGGGGAACTCGCAGAGGGGCTCCCCAGGCTTCTGCCTGCAACTACGGAGATCCTAGGAGTTTCCGGGCCGCACGTAGGTTCCCTTGAAGTTCCCCTCGAAGATCCTGACCAGGTCGGGCCAGCCATGGATCAAGTCTGGGGGGAGTTCCTCGAGCCACCCTCGAGCGGTGTCGGAGAGGAAGAGTGGGAGTTGTCGAATGATGACGTGGTCATTGTCGGCCCCTCCTAGCTGACATGCCAGCCTGAAATAGGCAAGCCAGAGCTCTGGCTTGATCTCACCGTTGTATCTGACCAGGCTGGCGTGTGGACCCAAACGACTCGGCAAAGCGGTTCGCCAGATCGCCTTGCTGAAGACTCGTGGCCCTGGAGGTTCCGGGGATCGACGTCGATCCTCATCACTATCGTAGCACCCACATCGATGAGCACTATAACCTCAAGCCTCAGTGTCGCCGTGTCGGCGTCGTTTGTTGTCGTTGATGTCGTGTCGCGCGTCTCGCGGTTGTCGATTGTTGACAACGCGTTCCCGGACTGGTTGTCGCTCTGCTTGGCCCTGGGGTGCCTTGTCTTGGTGGACAGATACCTCTCGATCTTGTCGAGGGGGCACGTCCTGCCGCTCTGAAGCAGCTCCTATGCGCCTCGAGGCTGAGCTCTCCGCTTGTTGTACGGCTACGGTTTGGAGAAGCCCCTGGATTTCGTCTCTGATGCGCTGAGCCTAGGGCGTCGATGGTGCCGGCATGTCACGAAGCAGCATCGCGGCTGCCACGACATTTTTACTAGCGCGGTTGTAGTAGTGGCGTTCGTTCGCTCCTTCCTCGACGATCTGCCGATGGAGTTCCCGGGCCCGGCCGCTGGCTCCTGCACCCTGTGGGTGCCCGGGATCTTGCTCGAGGGCATGCTCGAGCTGTTGAAGTCACAGGCGCTCCTCCTCGAGCTTGGCGAGCAGCTCTCGAACTTGCGCGATCCAGGCGTCCTGAGGTGGATCGGCTTCGTCTAGAATCGGGGGGGGGGGGGGGTCGGCTTTTCGCGGCGGGGTAGCGTTGCCGCCTCCTCCTGCATTCGCAGCTGCGCCGTCGGTGATGTCGTCCTAGGAATCGACCGGATTGATGAGGTGGAAGCACTCCCGCATGGGATCGTAATCCTCATCGGGGGAGTCTGGATCGAGGTAGCCCTGGTAGAAGTTGGGGAAAGATCCCCTGTGCTCCTCCTCCAGCCGTCGCCGGATCGTGCCCAAGGTGTGATACCCTGGGACCGGGGCTCATCGTGGCACCAGGCGCTCATCCGGTGGAGGGGTGGTGACGAGGTTAATCGTCGCACGTAGCAAGCTCCCTGGGGACACATAACGTGCCTGCATCTACGAGTCTACAAAAGCAAAAGAGAGTTTGGCGTTGTTGTAGAGGCTGTGTGGAAACAGGTTGCGTGGGCGGCGCGGCCGAGTATGTCGGAGAAGCCACGGGGAACCTCTGAGATGACAGTATGGCAAAGTCAAAGTCAGGGTCGTCGAGGTACCCGCCCCCGACCCGCAAGCATGGGTCAAACAGGCTCCCAAAGGGAGGAACTGTGTCACGAGCTGAGGCCGAGGAGACGGCGTCCGGCGTCTCGGGATCTGCGCGGTGAAGAGTGCGGCGGCGTCGTTCGCGCCTCCTCCTGGTCACAGGCGAAAGGCGCGAGTGGTGGGACCATCGTCTGGTCCTCCTTGGCCCCGGCGTACCGGAGCTGCTGCTATCCATGCCACTATCGGAAAGTAGAACCATGTCGTGGCCGTGGCCCAAGGACATGAACTCTAGACTCCCGAACCAGATGATGGTGGCGAATGGAAATGGTGGGATCGTGGAATCCATCTGGGAGAGAAGTTGGGAGTTGATCGACACGCAAATCCCCCCTACCTGGCACGCCAACTGTTGGTGTTTTGACCCAGGGGGTCAATCACCAACTAGTAAATTTGTATATGCGTGCTCCCTCTCCCAGATGTGATGCAAGAAGAACACAGAGTTAATCCTGGTTCGGGCAAAGAAGGCCCTACGTCCAGCGGGGAAGGCGTACTGTATTATCTCGCACCGAAGTGCTCGTACAGGGGGGAGTACAAACTGGCTCACACGGGTGAGCCCGAGGTGGGTCGAGGCCTAGGGCTAGCACGGCTACCCTAGGTGAGTCGGTTGATCGCTTGAGATGTTGATCAAGCACGGAGTGGTTTGTATCGCGGGTGTTGCCCTTGAGTTGTTGCAAGTGTGAGCAGATGTCCGATGTTCGCTCTGATGTTTCGTGTCCTCTGCCCGTGTCTCCTATCATCTCCCGCGTGTTGCCTCTCTCCTTTCCACTATCCCAGCATCCCCTTTTATAGACCAAGGGGGGACCTAAGAGTACAGAGGTCCTAGACTGTAGTGGCATGGGAGGCGTGTCCATGGTGCCATGCTTGCGATGGGACGTCGATTGCTGTAGCGGCATGTCCTTCCTGTCCTTCCGGTGCTTTAGGGCATGGTGATAGTGGACGGGACGCTGCCGAACGTCATGGTGTGGGACGATCGGCCTCCAGTGGACAGGTACGAGCTTTGCAACCGATACGGGGCGGATGGGACGGGTCCCATGCCGGAGTGGTTGGAGGTGACGATCGAGCCCCCGGGTCGAGGAAGGTCGAGACCTGCATGACCTTGACGCGCCCCTGTAAACACGGTCGAGGGCTGTCCCCTTCAAGATTCGAGGGGGTGCTTTCGGCCTCCGTACTCAAGGTGTGGCTACAGTTACCGCACGATTGACGGAGAGTCCGGGTATGGGCGACGAGTTGATAGATTTGACCATGGTAGTGGGCGCCCATGGCGTTAGGTGGGAGCAGGTAGGCGCATTGGATCCCCTTTACCCTATACTGGGAGTAGGTAAGTCGATCGAGCCTCCTGCTCGCGGGCCGTTCGATCGACCCCCTGTCCGTCATTCGAGGGGTCGAGGTCGAGGGTCGTTCGATCGATCCCTCCTCCGTCACTCGAGGGGTGGAGGCAGGGGGTCGTTCGATCGATCCCCCTTCCGTCGTTCGAGGGGTCGAGGTCGAGGGGGATCTTGCCTACTGTCCCTCCAGTAATGGGCTGGCCCATGACTGGCCATTTTTGTCGGTGGGGTAGGCCTTCGCTTGATGGGCCTTCCTCCATTGATCGAAGGGCTGGTCGGATTTTGCCTGGATGTTAATAATTAGATCATCACAGATTAGGGTACCCCTTACCTTTGTACCCGACATAGGGTGAGAGAGAGAAGGCATTACCACAATGCCCTATACCACAAATAACACATATCTGAGAGAAGACAACACCATCAATGTCTTTGTAAGGATCCAAGAAATACCACAAAGGAGAGATTTGAGAGAGTCATACAAGGAATCTCTGAGTTTTATTTTGAAAATCTACAAAAACTCTAGAATTATAGTTGATCAAAGAGCAAGGTACATGGTGCTTGACTAGACCGTTCTATCTTTCAACTACCCAAGACACAGGTGACTGTTACAAGCCCCATGGTGGAATGTAAAATGAGTAAGTTTTAAGTCTTAATAGTTGATCTAATCCGAAGATAAGATCTTATTTGAAAGCATGTGTACCTGTAAGGCGTGAAAGCATCGTAGCAACTCCTGATCCATCACTGAGTCTATCTTTGCTCAGGGACGAGCAAAAGGTAAGCTTCGGGGAGTTTGTTGACGATCCTTAAATACCAAATCCAACCGTCAACTAAACAAGGAAAAGGATCTATATGAAACCAACACCTAGAAATAGGGTTTATACTGACAGAATTCCACGAGTTTTGGTGAATGTCTATTTCTACCGGGGGATATCAGGAAATATGGACGAAAGGCCCACATGTAAGGTTTACATAGAGATAATTATCATCCGCAGGAAAAAGAACAATCTAGAAGGGTCAAGAAGGCGCGGGAAGAAACGAGAGGCCGAGCGGGCCCAGGGGCAGGGCGCCCGCCCTACCCCCTGGGGCGGCCTCCCTAGGGCAAAGCCCAATGAGGCTCCGCCTTGTGGACCCTTTCTCCACCGCCTTTGGGGTTGCATCTAAGCCCTCCATTAAGGTCGGTTTGATCCGACGGCCGACGTTCATTTGGCGGGAGTGACAGTCCTGTTGAGTCCTTTGTAGTCCTCCTCCCGTTTGTAGGGCAGGCAGAGCAGTACTATTACGGGGAAGTGATTGCTATGTTTCTCATCTTCCTTAGTAATACTCACTACACATGAATATCTCTTATCTCGCCATGATTGCCAAGTATAATTGCACTAAGCATAATATGCTAGACTGTATAGTTAAGAATGACTTAGGAAATATTCTTGTAGTTCGTCCTAATTCCATGCTAATGACTTGCTAGAATATCTGTTGAGGTGCTTATCATTATCTTATGTGGATATATTTATGCTGATCAGTATTTATTTTTTGTCACTATTCATTCATTATCTATATCCTATGTGACACTTATCCTGTATTGAGATAGATAGATGAAAACTCTCCATTACACATGCAGTGATACTCATTACTCATTCCTCATTTATTCCTTAGTGTCCCTTCCCAGTGGTAAAAATATAAATAACGATACCTGGAATACTCCTGGTTAAAATGCTACATCGGTATTATCTGTGCGCTTGTAGATACACATTTATATTTATTAGAAGAGCAAATGCATATTTCAATACCGCATCTCTCTGCCATGCTGGGGATGGCAACTTGGCTTAAGTGGCATGAGAGGTGGTTAACTATTTTTGGCGTCGTTATTAGAGATAGAAATTAATCTACTTTTGGTAACGACGTTAAGACATGTCAACAACAATCCAGCTATAAACTAACGGTACGAGGAGAAAGAAACTAAGGATTATCTAATCTTTTCACTAGTAAGCTATGTCTTTTATCGATCTGCAAGGGCGATGACTTAAATAGGAGTAGAAACAGAGTTCTCTCCTATCAAGCACCTATATTCCTGTCAAACCTATTATGGGAAACGGATTACAGTGGAATCAACGAAGCTATAAAGTCAACTTCGCGAGCTACCGTTATCCAGAAAATCAAGGGTCATTCACAAGTAAATCTAGCCTAGGCACCACGCCTATAATATGAATAACTACTTCAATCAAGAAGCTATCAAGATCAAAGCACTCAAAAATGAGTTGCAAACATGAAGAACAATATGAACTATGTTTCTTACTCAAACTAGAAGTCGAATAGCAGGGTATCTCCGAATACAGATCCTGGGTGAGAGGACTTGATCCCGAAGAATACAGCAACGAAGAAGCACCAACAAGTCGGAACTCCTCTAGAACTCTACTCTCCAACTCTATATCTCTAATCTCTAAACAAGACTAACTACAGATTGAACTAATCTCTCTTGATTACTGGCCTAGATCTACTAGATAGGACATTAGGGGTTCATGCTCTTCAGTTGTTGATCTGGCTTCCCTTCTCCAGGGGGGGTACAAGGCTCTATTTATAGCCCGGTGGGATGACGTCAGCCATTGGATCAAATCGACTTAATGTAGGGCCAATATGACTCCCTAGATGCGGTGGTGGAAGACACCAGAAGGGGAGAGAAGGTTTCCCCCCTCGGTGGACGGCCAGCCAGGGGTGGGGCTGGGCGGCCCCACCTGTTAGCCTCTCGGGTCCAGCTTCCTTCCGGTGTTTTCTAGATCCTTCCTGAGTATTTTGGCGCACGTTTCCTTCAGCGTCAAGTTTCGTCAATTTCTTGCAATTAGATACCTCTTTCCGTCTTTTCTGAATAACTCACTTGAAAATAATAAATCCCCAAAAGTCATGGAATTTGTTAGTAATAACCCTATGTTTCCTAATATTCTTGTTCTATTTGAGAAAGGTTGATGATTTTTATTGTACGATAACTACCGTCAACAAGCTCCCCCACACTTAGGCTTTTACTCGTCCTCGAAAAAAGGTTGTTTAAGACAAATATGATTTGAAAACATAACTTAAATATTATCATAAGACTGTCCCAAGTCATTCAAAATGTCTATCATGAATCTCAAGTGATTGAAGAATAGAATAGCTTAAACAAATTACCTTCTTCTTTTAATCAAGTCTTTGGATAGTTTTGTCAAGTTTTCAAAATGAAATCCTGCAAAAGATGTAAGAAGATACTCTACTATTCCCTTAGATCAGAATACTTTAATTGTAATCATTTTTTCTATTATTATTTCTTCTTATGTTTGTCCTCTTCTTCTGAGAAGTATGAGCTTTTTCTCTCTTTTTCAGAGGTACGTCGAACTTTTGTCCCTTTTTAATTCCTCTTGAGGGTGCGTTGGACTTTTGTCCATTTTTAATTCCCTCTATCTTCCCATGCATCTTTTAGCATGGATTATTTTCACATATTTTTATATAGCCCCATACAACTCTTATGAAGAGGGTGATTCAAACATATGAAGCAAAATTATTATTTTATTCAAATTAATTCTGATCATAGGAGCATAGCAAAATACTCAACTTTCAATCTTTCAAAAGTTTTAGAATTTAAAGTACAAATAAAATCCTCTAGATACGAGACATCAGGAATCAAGTTCTCATATCTTACTACATCTTATTGTCAAACATCTTAAGTAATCATGATATATTTTAAATGAATTGCAACATGACTTATGGGAAAGTATTATGTAAGTTTATTCTCAAGCCATGAATTAAATCATCTTTTTATTTAAAAAACATTTTAACATGTGATTTCCAATTCGGATCAAAACGATAGATAAAATATATGTCTTGTCGAGCGCGATATCTGTTTAACTATTTTCCGAATTGTCATATTTTCCCGAGCAAATTTTGTTCCGTGGTGGTGGTGTGTCTCCCCCACACTTTTTTTCCTGTATTCTTTTCTTTGCAACATGTGGAGACAAAACACACATACCAAAAATAGAGTAGAGTAGATAACAAAGGCATAAACATTAAAATAATAGGGAACTTTATTCATGATTAACCAAACATTCTAAACAACTGAGCTAATGACTTGCTTTAATTAAGACGATGACAAACCTGACTTTAATCTAGAACGATAAACTTGACTAAAGTGTGCCCTATTACATGGATAACTAGGCATTGTTGTTCAGCTGGATCATGCCTCTAAGGTGATCATTGCTCTTCTTAAGCCTAGTGATTTCTTTCACATTGATCTCTATGAGCTTGGTCAAGGTGCTCATGGTTGAATTTCTAAGCTTACTCTCTAATTGAAGAGAGTTGATGGAATTGGAGAGCGAGGTAATCCTCTCCTCTAGCATAGAAATGGTGTTTCTTGTGCGCTTGGGCTTGTTTGTTAGCACGGGAGTATATCTCTTAGGTTCTAGCATGGGCTCTGTGTAGTAGACTTGGCTTGAGGTCGCATGGACTCCTTCAAAAGACGGACGGGTTGACACATACTTTGCGCAAGTAATGTCCCCGAACTTGTTAAACTTGACGGATTTTATCTTCTCGTTCTCCTTCGGGGGTAGCAACTTGGTACCCTGGGGAAGAGCGACTTGTGATCCTCGCGGCGAATCCTCTAGCAACAGCCTTGCGGGAGGTGATGGTAGAGCGGTAGCTCTTGGACATTGTAGTCTTGCTCATAGCGTCAACGCGGAGGTACTTTGTCTAGGTCCTTTGGTGGAATGATGGCGAGAGGTTTGGGCTGAGCAGGAACGATGGCTAGAGAGTCTTCTTTCTTGCTCAGGTTGGCATCGTAGACGACCATCTCCTTGCTGGCCATGGGAGCTATCCAATGGGAGAATTTAACTAGAGAGATGAGGAGGCTTTTATGGGATAAGAACGAAAGAGGTATGGGTGCACATTTAAAGTGGGGTTTGGCTTGCAGCAGGCGTAAGAAGGGGCCTTTCCCTAAGGCTGTCAAGTACCGATACGATCAGAATAACGAGTGGAAGTGCCAAATGCACTTTCCTATCTATGAGAATATGGGCGCGGCACAATAATATAATAGAAAGGAGTCTTCCCTTTCTTTTCTTTAAGTAGTAGGGGCAGCTAGTCTAGTCTATTCTGTAGGCTACTCTAGACCGTCGCCGCCTTCCTCTTCAATCTTCGCTATAACGTACGTTATCTGCGATTCGTTCTTTAGTGAGGCTTAACTAAATTAATTAATAAGGGAGGGAAGAGTTACGTACCCCCTTTCCTGGCGCATATAAATAAGAAAACATTTGCTACCTACCAACGGTAGTCGAAGTAGCTCTTTCTTGACTTGTCTGCCTCTATATGGGAATTCCCAGTAGTGTTAGCAGTAGGAATGCTTGGCCTATAGAATTAGGTAAGGAAGAAGAACGCTTGAGCATGGATTCTTTACCAGTTCTTGGTGCCTTACCAGTCATAACCCAGATCAGAATGGTAGACTGCAGAGAGGTGTCTTTTGTTGTTTTTCTGCGGCCAACCTGAAAGAGTTTGAGCCAACCAGTACACAACAGGTTTACCATACCGCCAGGGACTACCAACCCAGCATGGTACACCAGTTTGCTACAATTCGTCTAAAAGAAGCATCAAAAACGGAAAAGCAACTGGCTGGCACAGGTCAAGTTCTACTTAGGCATGTACTAGTGACTCAAATACCCAGTACTGTGAAATATAAGAACTGCAACTTGTAGACTTATATTGAATACCGTGAGCATAACATATAAGTAACAATCCCAAATAACATAATAAAGAAATCAAAAGAAATACTATCTATCTGCAAAAAATGAGTTACTATCTTAGTCCTTGAAAGGGAAAGACGGTATTGGGTTTGTGAACTCACTGGCAACCTGTCTTCGAGGTTCTGCTCTTCCTGGCTTTATTGCCTTAAGTTAAGGTTTCGAAAAAGAGGGGGAATAGAAGGAATGAAACTGTGCGTAGAATCAACGGGAAAGATCATCTCTGTCTTGGTACTTGCCCGAAGAAGACGAATCAATCAGTCTTATTCTAACCTGTCAAGCCAGTGAAGTTCTATGAGCTGAGGGTCGATGGATGCAATTGAGCTCTCCTGAAAGGCTTTTCATTCGTAACATGAGTAGTTACTCACTGGAGAGCAAAAGCTCAAGCTCGACTGAAAGGAGAGGGCTGTGTCTTTTTAGACTATTTCTGATAATATGCACAAGAAAGGAAACTATACTAGACGCTAATACTACGAGTTGGTCAACAATCCAGACCGACCGTACGTACGCTGATCCTACTTCAGTTTCCAGCGAAGCTTATCCGGAACCTGGCATAGATAGAAGGCACTTGCTTGCTCGCCTGTTGTATCACTTCCAGTTTTTTTCAATTCCAACTTCCTTTGCACTGTCAGCGAAGCTTGCCCCACAAGAGCTATTGCTACAGATCGTTCTTAAAAAGAAGGAATTCTCCGATCGAAATCTCATGTTCCGCAATCAATGAAGTACTTTTCTCCTTTAAAATCAATACGGCGCATCCATCGATTTTATCCTCTAGGCGACCTATGACTAATTTACCACGCTCACATACACCAGACATATCAGTTATATGAACAGGCTTGGTATCGACCCATAAACCATTCTTAATTACTCTCAATCCACCTGTGTGCCACTCTCAATTGTGAAACTCAACCAACGCTCCGCGCCTTTACTTTAGACTCTAGTTTTCATAAACCCAGAGTATCATTGCATACATAGTCTGGTGGAAGGGGAAGCACATCATTTCTCGGTTGGTCACAAAAAGTACAATTTGAACTTTGCACCAGCCTCATCTGGCTTTTTCCAGCCCCACATTTATGTAAGCTACTAGGCTTCGCCTAAGCCCAAGCTTTGCTCTTTGAATTAGTTTGGTCATAGTGCACTTCCTTTGTATAAATAAACAAGCCAACTTCCAAAAAGCTCTGCTTGTAACTAACCAGAAAGAAAAGCTCTTCGTCGACAGTTATTGCAAACTTAATCCTATACTAACTAATTGCATTCCTACTTTTGCTATATAAGTCCACCGCATTAAAGTAGTCTTAAATTAAGCATTCATTCTCTTGAGATCAAGTTCCTTCCTTTTAGGGCAATGCTCGGTAGCAGCATAAGTGGCAACGGTGCTTGACTAGGTAGCCGCGTATAGGAATAGAAGAGATAGAAAAAGAAGTAAGACCTGGTACATTGCTAAACATTAAGTATAAAAAGGTGGAAGGTTGGCCTTTATGCGACTTATGAACTGCTTTCCCCACTGAATCATTAGATCACCCGCTTATGTTCCCTAGTTGTCCAGGTGTGACCTAGTTTGCTTAGTAAGTATGGAAGGACAAAAGACGAGTACAGATGACTACTATTCTCCGGCAGAAAGTCACTCATTTCCTCTTAAAGGTCCCAAAGATATGAGTAAAAAACTCTTCCAAATCAAAGATTTGCCTATTCTTCGTAGTACGAGAATACTCTTACTTCTCATTGACACAGACGAGAAAGAAGTAGAATAAAGGAAGAATGTTAGTAAAAGGAAAAGAAAAATCCATTATATATGCTATATCTCATTCACTGAGTAGTGCAATAAGCAACTATTCGTTGACACCAACTCACTTATACTTGAAGACAGGAACATAGTAAAGTCAGCTAATCCATTGACACATTCTCTATTCTAAGACAAGAAAAAGAGTAACTGAAGAATAGTACTCTTTCTATTGTTCATTTCCTATGAATCTTTCTTCATTCACTTCATTGAAAAGATATTGTGCATTTACCGAATTTCGTGTCATAGATAGTCTAGTGAAGCTAGCTTACTAATGCCAAGAACTACTACTCACCAAAACCTATCCTTACTAATACACGGCTATATGATATTCTGATTTATTATTCTATTTCTATATTTACTCATATTCTAGTTTCGTAAAGCTATACTTTAGAGAAGGAAAGAGAGATTCTAGGACCACTTGCCCAACTGGAGCCTCTTGCCTTCAATTTCAATGAGTTGCTTGATGGAATGCAATAGGCAATCGGCTAGATGGCACATCCAACCTGTTCACAGTTTTATGCTGCTGGCACTTCAGAAACCAGAGCTGGGATTGGTAGCGGTTCCACTTCTCAAGTTTGCAGCCACTAAATAATTTTCTGCCTCTGGATCCGGGTCATTGAATTAGAGCCATTGGAGCATCCTCTTATCTTTCGTAAGGACCATTTTCAGGTGTGCTGTTTAGCTCTTCTTCAATCACTTGGTTTATCCTCCCATCCTCACTCCTTAACTAGGAGATACTCCATCGGTATTTGTATTGCTGGTTCCTCTGGTGGTAGGACCTCTTGCAAAATAGCCATATTGTGAAAAGTATTCTCATCAAAGGGAAAAGGAGTATCTCCCCGGATTGACATCACTATGTCTGATATATCTTTAGTTTCCTGCAGTGGTGTGTATTTATTTAAACTTAGGTTATTCGTCTTTCCATCAATTGCTTTCGTCTTCTGTCATCTGCACCGGGGTTATGCTCCGCTTTTGTTTCTAGCACTTCACTTTTGATACGGCAAATACATAGTTCTAACGAGACTCCTTCCCAGCGAGTACATGTGCCTATCGCTTTTCGTGGAACCGACCCAGCTACTTTTCTATAGTAACCCCGTTACTGCTGGTAAGGCCCCAAGAGGTTAGCGTTCAGCCTGATGCTCTATAGGGAGGGGAGTCCGTTAGGCTGCACTGTGGCTTTCACATGGATCCAGTGTTTATAGGGAGGGGCTCTCTTCGCTCTTGCTAACGCCCTTTTGATCTCGGTCTTGTGTACCAAACGGGTAAAGTAAGACGTCTGACATTAAGCGGTAAGCGGGGTGCCCCTATTTGGTGCTGTAAAGCGGCGAATTTCTTTTCCTCTCTTTCCATCCAGCCTTAGTGGCCCCTCTCTGATAAGGTTTTAAATCAAAACGAAAATCAAATGCAAAATCTGGTCCGATGGCTCTTCTCCACTAACCACAAGGATATCGGTACTCTATATTTCATCTTCGGTGCCATTGCAGGAGTGATGGGCACATGCTTCTCCGTACTGATTCGTATGGAATTAGCCCGACCCGACGATCAAATTCTTGGTGGGAATCATCAACTTTATAATGTTTTAATAACGGCTCACGCTTTTTTAATGATCTTTTTTATGGTTATGCCGGCGATGATAGGTGGATTTGGGAATTGGTTTGTTCCGATTCTGATAGGTGCACCTGACATGGCATTTCCACGATTAAATAATATATCATTCTGGTTGTTGCCACCAAGTCTCTTGCTCCTATTAAGCTCAGCCTTAGTAGAAGTGGGCAGCGGCACTGGGTGGACGGTCTATCCGCCCTTAAGTGGTATTACCAGCCATTCCGGAGGAGCAGTTGATTTAGCAATTTTTAGTCTTCATCTATCAGGTGTTTCATCAATTTTAGGTTCTATCAATTTTATAACTACTATCTTCAACATGCGTGGACCTGGAATGACTATGCATAGATTACCACTTTTTGTGTGGTCCGTTTTAGTGACAGCATTCCTACTTTTATTATCACTTCCGGTACTGGCAGGGGCAATTACAATGTTATTAACCGATCGAAACTTTAATACAACCTTTGCAGGGATTCTTTTGTCCCAATCTCATCTGTATTTAGACGCTTTAACGGAGTGCGCTAACTCAGCTGTCACTTTGTTGGCGTGTCTCTTATGTGAGATTTTTGCATTTTTTCGTGCATTTTGGAGCAGCGGTGTGAAAGGAATAGCCTGGAATCCGGGGCTCAACGTGCTCCTTGTGGCGCGTGCGCCGGATGGGAGTGAGAGCGACATCCCTTCATTTCCCCAAAATGAAGCTGCGGAAGACCTTCCGGACCCAAATCTCATTCCGCCACAACATCATAGGATCATTTTAAGTGATGTCTGCCGTTGGATGGGAGAGGATTTTGCGGCCGAAGGGATAAATCCGCCTACCAATAGGTCTATCCCGGAGGTAGTAGACATGATCATCGGGGGCCTCCCACTCCCGGCCATGCAAGAGGAGTGGCTCGATTACGCCCGAGACAGAAAGAGTAGCCTCTTCTTTTACAACGCCGTTCAGGTGAGTCAAGAGATCGACCTGGCAGAACGAGAACCTGAGGTCGAGGCGTCCCCTCCAGTCAAAGGCGGAACAGAGGCTGGGCCTTCTAAGAAAAGGGGAAGAGAGGACCACTCTTCCGAGGATGAGGATTCTGGTGCGGGGGGTGACCCCTTAGTACCTGGGGAATCTCCTGATCCTGGGGGATTCACTTCTTCTTCTTTTTTTGACGACTTCGACTTCTGATAGTTGAGATTCTACCAGAAGGAAGAAGGAAGGGGTTATCCCATGATTAACTCAGTGATTTTGCAGACGGAGGAGAGGAAATGAAAGCAGAAGAAGTTATCGAAACTCGGAACCACATGTTCAATCTTTTTTTAGCGGTTTCCCCAGAGATCTTTCTCATTAACGCAACCTTCATTTTGCTCATTCATGGAGTTGTATTTAGTACCTCTAAGAAAGATGATTATCCACCGTTAGTTAGTAATGTGGGTTGGCTTGGATTACTTAGTGTTGCGCGCCTAGGAGGGCAGCGCGCTTGGGATGCGGAGGAGCTATTATCGCCCAGCTCCCTAACCTAATGCGGCCGGACCGCAGGGAACCTTAGCATGGGGGGACGTCCTAATCGTTTTGCCGCCGCAAGGCTGGCTAATCGTACGCAGCAGGAGCAAGGGAACTCCCCTGGTTCAGGAAGGCACATGAGTCCGAACGCTATTATGAATGTGCGACCGACACTACACTACGTAGGTACCTGTGCATGCAGGTGAGGCGTCGGTCGGTCCTAAAAACGGCGGCAGCTAGCGAGGAGTTAACGACCGGACGTGCTGCAACCTAGGGATCACCAGGAAGCTCTTTCGCTCTATAGGGATATCGGGGGGGGCATAGCACAATTCTTCTTGGAGGAGGGTTGGTTTGCCCAGGTGACTGATCCTGCCATAATATACTCCCGCCAATTCTATTGCACCGGCAACCGAAGTCGAACATACATACGACGATCTTCATGCGTGAAGGGACGGGAGGAAAGAAAGGGCGGTAGATGACAATGCGAAAGGGCGCCGCGTCTGGGCGGGCGGGCTTGATAGTAAAGCCAAAGAAAGACGCCCCAAGACAAGGTACAACTGTTGGGAAGGGGACATGATCAATAGAACCCGGCTGGATCCGGGCTGGGATAGTGGCGCCCATTCCTAACCAGTTCAGAAAAGGTTCGCTCATGCTGGAGGTACTAACCACTTAGTGATCGGTCCGCTAGTTCACGCAAATCCGAAGAAGTTATCACGGACGAGCCACATGCAGGGAAACTTGCACGTGTGGTTCTGGCCGGGCTTGCCTTCGGTATCTAATAACCTTGCTTCTGCTCGCCGCTGGCGCACCTCTCCTAACTATTGCCCATTTATTCTGGAATCATTTTTTTAGGAGGGACAATTTTACATATTTCTGCCAAATCCTTCTATTATTAAGTACGGCTGGTACCATTTCGATGTGTTTCGATTCTTTCGAAAAAGAGAGGTTTGATGCTTTTGAATTCATTGTATTAATTCCACTTCCTACTCGCAGTATGCTCTTAATGATCCCGGCTCATGATTTAATTGCCATGTATTTAGCTATTGAGCTTCAAAGTTTATGTTTTTATGTGATCGCAGCATCAAAAAGAAAGTCTGAATTTTCCACGGAAGCCGGCTCAAAATATTTGATCTTAGGTGCATTTCCCTCTGGAATATTATTGTTCGGGTGCGACCGGACTACTACCGATCAATTTTTGGAAACTTCTTTATAGACTTGTAGAGACCCTCTATGTAGTTGTAATTCTTGGGCAATCGATCTACTTTCCCCATAGCCCTAAGGCTGTGTCTCGATCTCCTACGTGCGAAAGATAAGATACGGGAGACGGGGTCCTATGGTATGGGTCTTCGACCCTTGGTCTAATTCCACGACGGAGAGTCGGCGTGGCGTAAAGTGAAGATTGGGGGGAATAGAGCGAAATCCCCGTCTGGGGTATTCCGAAGGTGTAACCTAGGCAACGAAAAAGGGGCCCGATACTTCAACTAAAGGAGCGACCTGTTGGTTCACCAAACCCCGACCCAGTGTCACACGTTCTCCAGATCCGAAGGGATCCAGTGCCCAACTACCGACTCCTCCCGGAATTGCGTTATCGGAGCCGAGCCAGGAATAGCCGTTAGTGGACACCTACCACTTTTCACCGGTTAGAGAGGCCCTCTTTAATACATTAAGAAAATATGTTCACAGGGGCCAGAAAGACTCGGTCATAGGAACTTAAACCACCTACGCGCTGGTAAACGAAAACCACCTCGACCGGATCTACCGAACGAAGAAGGCCGCCCCGTCGAAAGAATTAACACGCCAAAAGGGCCACCAGCTTTCCCCAAAAAAAGGGGAGATCCGCTGCTTACTGCTCACGGAAACATCCGACCTTATCGTCAAGTCGTCTGCCTATCTTTCTGATCTCATTCGTTTTCTAGTATGCCCTATAACCAAGAACTACATATGGTCTGAGACTTGATTCTTCCTTAACCTGAAAAAGAGGAAGACTAGTTATGTAGGCAGTTACCGCGAAAGAAATGTATCTTTCTCGGTTGCTCAACCAAAGCCGGTCATCAAAGAATCGATTATATGCCATGCCTTCCCTTTCCATAAGACCGATGGCCTCTAACCCTTTTGACCGCATTGATGACTCTGTTGACAAGCAGTCGATCGTTGGCCTCAGCCGTTGCCCAGACTGTGTTGGCTCTTAATACATTTTTGATAGATAAGCCTCGCGTCCGGAAACGGAAGGTGTTAACGTTTACGGCAGGTCAGTCAGCCCTTAGGTTACTATGGGCCCTGGCCACTTTTCACATTATCTCACCACAAAGTGGTGTGGTTAGCAGCAGATAGGGTGTATCCGAAGAAGGCATTTTGGAACTATGTTGGGTGATGATGTAGTCATTGCAGATGGCAAGGTTGCCTCTAAGTATCGCTCAATCTTGGATGACTTGGGAGGGTTCCGGTCACCCCTACCCTCCCTCATTCACATCAGAAATGGCAAAGATTCCATTTTGGAAAGTAAATCGTCGTCTTTTTTCGTATAGAAAGAAAAGGAACCACTTTATTCTCTTTTCTTAGGTATATTATATAGCAGAATTCATGTTGTCCCTTTCTTCTAATGGCCCAGGATCTCGACCTTTCATGTCGAAGACACGGGTTCGATCCCGTAAGGGACAGGTACTTATTCCCGGCCGGCGGTATCATTGCTGAGTGACTAAAATACGGGATTTTCTCCCATACTTTTTTACTGAGCCAAACGGACGGAGTTAAGACTTCGACTAGCTAGCTTTGAACAATAGACTCTAGCCCCACCAGGTAATCTGGGGCTTTAAAGGGCGACCCGCTTAACTTTACTGAAATGAGGTAGCTAGAGCAAATCCATGAAATGGGTGTGTGGAATTAAGATGTGCGCGCACTTCTTCTCAAAAGAACTGCTAGGCAGGCGGACCATCCAGGTCAAAAGAACTACTAGGCAGGCCATCCAGGTAGGCGGGTAATTCTCTCCGTATGGCTGGAAATGCATGCTCTCACTTCGAGTTTCAATTTCATCTTATCGCAAACGCATTACTATGCTATATCTAGGAAAAGCGGCAATACAAAGCCAAGATCTTACTTACTAATAAGTTAATTAAGGCTAATCCGTCCGCACAACTGGTAAAGCTTTCCCTGTCTCTTCGGGAATACAAGACAAATCAAAGAAAAAGTAAATGCAAGACAACCAGAAAGGAATTCCTATGTATGAGTTAGTTCGATTCAATACTCGGACTGGTATATATAAGTGCTCATCACTACTCGACTCAATCTACTATAGGTAGGTAGAGAGTAATTCTCTGAAAGAACTACTAGTCAAATATGTAGGTAGGGCTTGGGCAAGTAAGTAAAGTAGGCATGAGTTATCTTTTCCTACGGCCTACTGAGTCAATCTATTCGGACAAGTAAATAAGTCTGGGCATTCCTTCACTTCAGGTAATTCGATAAGTAACTACGTTCATTCAATGCTAGGGCTCTCCACTTTTTGTGAAATTCAAAAGGGGAAAAATGCTCTCTATCTATTCCAATATAGACTTGTTTGTGGACCTACCTTCTTTTAGTTAGCAAGTTCGTAAGGCAATACAAATCCAAAAAGCTAGGAATTGAACCAACCCACTTGAAATTCTCGTAAATAGAGAGTGAGTGTTGTTTTCTAAAACTGGATATTTTATAGCCATTTTCAGTGCATCTAGATCAGAAGCCTGTGTGCGGGCTCTTTCTTAATTTCATGTCCGTCCCTCACTCGGGCTACTCAAAACTCTAATTCAGGAAAGAAATGCTAAACAAAGAAATGAGCAGTCCCCATAATTTCAAGTAATGAACTGCCATATCCAATCCGTAATTAACTGGACCAGCAAATGCGCCTGCCTGCTCTGTTAGTTAGGTAAGTAGCAAATGCGCCGCCTGTTAGGTAAGTAAGATTTCGCCAACAATGGTAAATCCTGGTACGAGTTCTTATCTTTACTCGGTGAGGTCAATCCCTACACTTATTACCCATATAGAAAGAAACTTAGCGTAGCGATTCCGTATCTAGTTTGTGTCTTATTATTCAACTATTTGGTGTGGTGGAGAAGAAAAACGAAACCGCGCGATTGGATCCACATCTGAGCGTCTTTTTTTTTCGGTATGCCTCTCCGCGAGCAAGGAGCGCCGCGAGGAGAGCGAGAGAACGAAGTGAGAGCCTTTGGTAATGAAAGAATTCGTTTACTTACCTACAATGGTACTTCCGTGGAGATACGATCCTACAACGACTCCTTCCTTGGAAAGCAATTCAAACTCGGTACTCCAAAGCAATGAAACCAAAGGGAAGAATATCGGAGTTGAGATAGCCTTTCCAGAGTTGACCTATTCGATTGAACTAAGGACTATGGACAGTTTCCTTCTTGTGTTTGCTGTTTCATTCTATCTCTTTACTAGTAGTGGTTGCCAATACTGTGTTTAGCTGTTATGGTGACCTGAATGCCATAATGCCTTTCAAGTTGAAACATGTGTCCCCGTTCACTATTTGTGCTAGTTTCTAACTTTTTCCAGGTCAAATTCTACATGCAGTGTATGTGTATTTGGGGTTTCACCTACCTCTCTGCAATGTTCATATGATCGAAGAGGAAACAGTGTGCCCACAATATTGCTAATGATGCAGAGGAAGTTATATGAGCGTGAAGGACTTAAGGTATACCCAACCAAGCTAACAAAGTTCGAATTAGAATGTCAGTATTCAACCCTGTCACTTATATATGCCCACTTTTGTCTTAGATTGAAGGGATCTTTAGGATTAATGCAGAAAATAGCCAGGAAGTCTATGTCAGGGACCAATTAAACAGTGGAGTGGTTCCAAATGAAGTTGACTTGCACTGCCTTGCCGGGTTGATAAAGGTATTTAGAACTCCCCAATTTACCATTGGTCTTCCATGTGATTTCGTTCTTTGACCTCCAGATTGAGAAAGAATTGAAAATGACAGCCAAAGATGCAGAGTTGCAGATAACACCTTAAGTGTTATGAATATCAAACAGTTAGGAGTTAGGAATAATTAACATTTAGTTATTTTTATTGTAGGATACCCAAGTTCCCATTACTTATTTATTTTATTGTACACCATTCCATGATCTGCGTGGTGCCTTTTTGTAGGCATGGTTTCGGGAGCTTCCTTCAGGTGTATTGGATGCACTAACACCAGAACAAGTAATGCACTGCAACACGGAAGAGGAGTGCGCTGGGTATTTTTTTCTCCGGATGATGGTCATGCTCACCTTTGGTACTTGCCCTCTATGAGCTCCGACACCCAAGAATCTAGGTACTGAGAGACCTCACAGCTAACCTCATTCCTCGCTTCATAAGCACATTGTTTAATTACCCTTGATTGTGTTTTTAGACCTCTGGCATCCAGATCAACGAAAATGCTCATCTTGTGGCTCTATTCTCCTGTTCTCCGTTTGAATACTACCGGGTAAGGTGGCTCGGTGAGAACATAACTAGCCCTCCCGTCAGCAAAGTGAAACCCCCTCCTCTAGGCTTGTTACAGTGGTGGGTGATGCACGTCGAGACCCAATGAATTGGACTTGATCATCACCATCTGCGCCCGCATCTTTGCTTGCACCGTCCGACTGTGATTTCTCTGGAGTGTCAAAGATGAGATTAAAGCTTGGCATTTCAGACTGTTATGCATGGAACTTTGTGGCTGCCTTTTTAGTATTACGCGGTGCCTTCTTTCCAAGGTATGGCGTATCTTCGCTATTAGGGATTGCAGTCTTATCAGAGGGGTTCTCGGCGTGCCATGCGTGTTATCAGTTTCTGACTGGGGTGCCACTGGTGGGGTTAGGATTCGGGGAGATCTTAGAGGTGGTGAAACTGCTCAGAGAAACCCTGGTTCATACCTTTAGTGGGTTCAGACTGGAGTTTACGTCCAGGGAGATTTTACGGGGGAGGAGCGCCACTAAGCAGACTCCTGGGAACCTCCAAGTGCTGGGTCTACTTGTTGCTTTGAACGAAGAAAAGGGGCAATTGAACATTGGAATTCCCCTTCGACGTTGGGGAAACCGGCTCACAGTAGCTCTGGGTCGGTTACAGAAAGAAGGGCAGGAATTCAATCTGACCAACGGCGCTTCGATTACTAAGGGAGCGCATCAGGCTCTACTTATTCTACGCCTTACAGGCTGACCCGAAAGAGGATAAGATAATTTTTAGGTTCTTCCAATAAGCCAGGCAGGCGAAGGGCTAAAGTGGTAGTCATAAAGCTACCTATGAGGGGTACGTTTTCTGCCATTATGCTGACATATAAGTTATCCAAAGGAGAGTTCGAAAATGCGTATTAATTATAAGTAAAATAGTAGAGTTCGTGGCTACTGCCAAGTTCAAGTTCGTAACCGCTAAAATCACATTCCCATGGAAATGATCAAGAACTTACTTCTTTTGAGATGGTTGTTCCCGAGATCCCACTTTGTGGCTTTTTCCTTCAATACATCATTTGGAAGCTGTCGCATATCTTGTCCTCAGAGACACCTAAGCCCGCCCTTGTGTCACAGCATGTCTTAAAAAGAAGGGTACTAAAGCAAAGTTATGGGTCTAACTACCGGTCATCGACAGAGTCCTCCTAACCAGCTTATAAAAAAGATATGTGAATCAACCAGAACAAAGTGTTAGAGAAGCAGCAAAGGAGCAGTCTTATTACCTTTAATAGTGGAAATGCGAGGACTGATTCTTGTTATTCGACAGGCTCATCCCTCTATCTACAACAACTCTTATCTCTGGGTTCTGACCCTCCTTCAAC